>OZ025241.1:70375315-70632815 GCA_964019155.1 Osedax fenrisi | reverse complement strand
GGTGCCTGGTAATTTTACCTTGACATAATTCATTAGATATGTTTTGAAACAATAGAATAGGGTTATATGGATTAATAAAAATACATCAATTATAATTATATAATTATATAAAAATAGAATACTTGATTCTATAAATAATATATATATATATATTTGTGTTCATGCTTTAGTAAACAAATCATTTACCATTTAGATAATGTTAAATATGATAAATTTGCTTGGATCTTAAAATTAAGTAATAATAATACTGTTACAAATACCAAAGCCCATTGCCAAATACCAAAGCCATTTGCCAAATACCAAAGGGCTTTTCTAATACTAAGGAGCATTAGTACTAATTGTTATACTAATACTGGTACTGATTTTAAATATACACAGATTTTACTGAATTAAAAAAAAAAGATGTACAAAAATATAGATTATATGTATGTTTATAATTATGAAATATATAATAATGTGGAGATCAATACTTTGCATAATATATAGTTAATTCTATAAATACATGCGTGTATATAAATACATTACGAGTTTAGTAATGTATACAAAAGTGAAAATAGATTTTTATAGGCTCACTAGATGGATACATTGGGGCATGGGGAGTACGGTGTACTAATGTATCAGGGTTTACTAAGGGTGATGGTAACTACCCCATACGAGGGTAAAGAGGATATCTATAACTATGTAAATATACACTGCACTGATCTCTCTCTCTCTTAGTGCATCTAACTCCATTACAGTTATATATCTACTAGATGTATAACTAAGTATGCCTATGCATTACTACTACTACTACTACTACTACTACTACTACTACTACTACTACTACTACTACTACTACTACTACTACTACTACTACTACTACTACTACTACTACTACTACTACTACTACTACTACTACTACTACTACTACTACTACTACTACTACTACTACTACTACTACTACTACTACTACTACTACTACTACTACTACTACTACTACTACTACTACTACTACTACTACTACTACTACTACTACTACTACTACTACTACTACTATAACTACTACTACTACTACTACTACTACTACTACTACTACTACTACTACAACTACTACTACTACTACTACTACTACTACTACTACTACTACTGCTGCTACTACTACTACTACTACTACTACTACTACTACTACTATTACTACTACATAATATGGAAGTTATTAAGTAGACCACATTCAAATATACTCTAGGTTATCCATGAGGATTAACCTAACAAGTAATCATCTGCACAACATGGTACAGAAAGTGTAATTATTAATAATTATGGGTAAACAATAAAAAGTTGTTGATCTACGACAGGAAGCGATAGCATCAAAGACAATCAGATCAACTGAATTGATATTTTTATTCATTATGTTATATATCTATATAAGTATATGTACATTAGTTTTTATATTTATATCTATATCCTATATGAGAACAAAAGTGAGATATATATATATATATATATATATATATATATATATATATTTATGCATATAATAGCAAGGACAGGTTGTCTGCTAAACATAGATATAAATAAAGGGTATAAGCAATTAAATATAATAAATGGCTCTTTGCAATAGAGGTGCTGTAGTCGAAACCAACTACTAAATTTTAAATTATATTATTTATCTATACATATATATTGATAATTACGATCAATTATAATATACTATCTATACTCAAAATTAATTTATATATTATGAATACAACATTCCTCATAATTTTGTGTATTTAAATAAAATATATCATACTATTTATTGATATATATAATCTAAATCATTGATATAGATATAAGTCACTTGTATCTATTTCAATGAAAAACCTAGTGTTTTATTACATAAATTGCCATTCACGTATCTATCTTGTACATGCATTGCGTGCGTCAATTGATTTTCCACTTTCTTTATATTTATACTTCTAACGTATATTGTATGAAATTGTTACGCAAATTTACGCTTGAGTGATTTAATCATATTGCATCATGGTCAGGAGTATAAATTTGAATTTGATACAATGATTTCTTAATCAATGATTTCTTAATCAATGATTTCAATATGATTATATTAAATTCATAACATAATTGAATACACATTATATTATTTGGAATATCAAAATTAATAATATAAAAAAAACATTGTTCAATTCAAACTTAATTTATAAATAATGTGTATGTTTTAATAAAACTTTATATTGAAATACAAAAATAAAAATAATAATGAATTTTATTTGACAAAAAATCAATATTTCTGATATCTTGCTATCTTTATATCTCGATTCAAAGATTTAAATCATTGACATATAATATGTAGTACACATTTTATATAGCATCATATATAGCTCGAGTTATGCATAGGTAGGTGTATTTATAAATGTTCAAGTCACACCTTTATAAATCGAATAATACTATTCATTTATTTTGACAAATTATCCATAAATTGTTTACTATCTATACAATGTGTTTACTGTTATCTAAGTTATTGTTACCATTCATTAATATCTATATTGTATTGTTATAGGCACCTATAAGGGGTGATCACACCTATGCTGAGAACCAAATAACTAAATTATCAATCAATCAATCAAATATTTTATCTACACATTTATGTTTCTATTCTAAATTTTAGCCCGTCAAGAATGATTTTAATCCATCACTAAAGTTCATAGATACTGGGACATTGCAAATAATCCTATGATTTATCTTCCACGAGTAACTTAGTAAGCACATGACCTTCTGGCTGATCTCATAAAAAGGGTAAGTGATTCTGTCGTAATTGATTATGAAGTGTATACTATATATATATATATTGTCAACGTATAATTATTATCTGAAAATGTTGTTACATTAATATATTGTTATAGATTTTATTATTATTATCTTCCCGCATGAGCAAAGAGGCCAATATAGCCCTATCATAGCCCCATTACTAAACAGTGTGTCATCATCATAAATTCAACACTAAACATAATTTATATTTCGGTTGAGTGTAAGCTTTTGATCTGTTTTAAAAAATGTAATTATTTGTAAATTACTCGTATAACATTAATATGAATTATGGTGCAGAAGTTTTCGAAACATTTTTATTTTAAATTATTGATTTAGTAAAATAACACATACATGATATACTAAATCGACTACAAATTAATACATTTATTCGTATACCGTTATAGAATGCATATATAGTAGCTTAAGATTATATATGTATTCATGTACGATATATTACATCATTATAATAACTACTATTACCTGCATAATAATGTTATCTATTGATCTGTTGTTATACACACCCGTCTGTGATTATACTAACTACAGAAATAATGGCTGCTAAGCTTACTTTAAATAATCACGAAACTTGTTACCATATACCTAGTTTATCTTATATTATATATGTATATATTTTATATTTTTCTACCAGGATTTCAACTATAGGTAAATTACTTGGATGCTAGTAATGTCAACCATCAAAGTTTACTACTAAATTAAACTCGTATTCTATAATAATATAGTATTACATAATGAACATTTTTGTTGTTATATATATAGCTCATATTTCTTTGTTTCTGGTATCGACCACTGTTCCTCTGTACACTATTACCTCGTTAACACTTCACTAACCACTTTGAATCGCATACTTTGTTAATCTATACGCACTTTTTCTTTATTAACCGGATTGATCATTCCATTACTTACCCGCACTATATAACTGCTTTCTTCTAAAAATGCTCCCTACTACACCTCATCTCACTCTATCATAAATCCATATATTATATTTATCTTCCTTATATGACAACCCTACTAACACTAAGATGCCCACTAACTTCCTTACGATCCAATACCGATATTTCCCTATTTTCCCTCCCTATTTATATCCCCTAATTATCTGAAACGTTCTTTCATCTACATGTATACATCATTATGGAACTTCCCCTCCAGGCCTCCATTAAATATATCCATTAACACCAGTAATTATAATACATCGATGCCTTCATCATCGATGTAATATTATTACCCTTCACTTATTTTAATCATGCATCATTACTATTTTATAAATTGTTTTATTTCATTATTTTGTTTATTTATTCATTTTATTTATTGTTCTCGTTCATTACTAGCTACATTATATTGTTATGTTTATCTACGAGGGGTGGTCACACTTAGTACCAATAAACAAAATTATCATCATCATCATCATCATCATCATCATATATATATGTGCTTTGTGTAAATTACATAAAAACTATGATATACAAAATAAACTTAATAAACTTCATTATGAAATACATAATGATTATAGATGTTATGGTTATACATATGATTAAAAATCTGTTTAAAAATATACAAATTATTAATATTTTATAAAATATAAACTAAATAATAGATTAATGAATCTTATTAACGAATTAATCATGTCCAATAAATGTGCCATAAATATTAACATTTTATATCATATATAATATATATACTATATTATATAGTTTATATATAATATAAATTTAAACTATAAATCTAAATAATTAACATAATTATCATGATGATATTTTAATCATTTTACTAATTGTAAATAATTGAAAACTATAGTATAATATTATAAATATTATAATAATATGATTATCATAATGATACACTTACTAAGTGACATAATATTAGACTATGATCATAATGATGGTCTAATATTAGAAAACACAATATTATATGCAATACTACACAAATATTTTTAATATATTTTAATAATAATATTTGTTAAATAAAATAATTGTATATGATAATTATAAATTATGAAAGTGAATTAGTAATTCACTGAATTACATAATAATAAATAAGTTATATCATCTATGATACATTTATAAAAAATATTATATATATATACAGATTACACTTGTATTCAACCTGCATATAATATACATTATATTTTCAAAGTAAATGTCTCTTTTATTAGAAAAGTTTAATTTAAATTCTAAATAAAAATAGTGCTAACAACAATTTGTACACGATTTGTTGGTACAAAATTAAACTTATCGTAATTTAAAATAATAGTGATATAATATATCATCTAAATCACGTACGAGTAAGTTATTATTTATAGTATAGTGGTGCATATGTAAGTGTTATATATACAGTATGCAATGGGTTAACGATATAGTTTAAATCTTAATTATAAATTGGAATTTTCATCTTGAAAATATGTTTAATATTTTAATTTTTTAATATTACAATTGTAGAATAAATCATTGTAAAAAATAGAACACAATTTAAGTGATATTTTGGAGAAAATATAAAACTAACGGTATATTATTAGACGTTTTCATATTGGTAGTATATATTTTATCTTTATTACTAATGCTTGACATAATTGAAGAATGCAAAATTAATTAAAATACAATTATTTCGATACGATTCTCATTATTTTTTTAGATGTCCTCATTTAGCTTTGAATGCCTAATTTTGTACCACTCATAACGTATCTCAGATCTAGGTAATTGCACTAATAATAGAATGCAACGTATTATCAGTGATTTTACAATATAATTTTAAATTTTACAATCCTTTAAGGTTTACAATATTTAATATAATATTATTTATTGAATTTATATTAGGTATGTTTCATGTCATATTAGATATATAAACTACGATACACCTTCGTCAATAACTTATACAATTAATTTATATAATTTAAAATTATACTAATAATGTAAATTTTATCAGAAATTCACCATGTTAATTTTAAGTTTAAAATAATAAATCGTTTATTAAATGATAATCATGATAATCATTATGACATAATGATTATAATTTTAATTATTATAAATTTAATTTCAACATAATGATGATAATAATAATTGTAATAATAAATATATATATATATAATATCATAATAATTAGTTAAGTTATCGGTAATAACTTAAAAGTTGATCATTTTATAATAAAATTTATTAATATTTCGGAATATATATTTGGAAAGAACCGCGAAGGACCGTACATTTTAACTGATTACAAATTATTAATATATGTGTCGCTGTTGACGAGTGTATAACTTATACACTGTATGAGTGTTGATGATTAGTTTGGATTAAGTTTATTGCCTCCCTACTAGGGTCCCTAGTCTAGGGAGTCCCTAGTGTATATTATTCTATTATAAATTTATTTTAATTTAAAAATACGGTCCTTTGTATTTATATATTTTATTATAATTATTATTATAATAAAATATTTAATTAGATTATTCCTATTCAATATGGTTGTTAACGAAAACAGCCATATTTTTCAGAATGACCTAAATAGGCATATCGAGATGTGTGAAATGGTAAATGAGGATTACAGATGCTTACAATTCTATATTTGTAATTAATTATTATGAGTGCATTAACACCAGTAACATCTATATTACTATCTTTAAAAAAAGTACTCTTCTATTTTTGGTAATTATTAAAATACAACTTTTTCGGTAGTCCCTTCATTAATTATTAGTTTTTGAATATGGTGTATTTTTAATTATTTATAATTATTAAATAAATATATTAAATATGCTATATTTACTAAATAATGATAGTGTAGACTCTATATAATAGAGTGTCACCTCTTAATGTAAAAGGAGGATGGAGTATATGCACCTTAATTTATCTGAGTATTCTTTATATTATATAAATGAGCATTTTAAATAATAATTCATAGTCGTTAGATATTTATTTTCAACTCTGCTCTGTGTTAATGTAACGATTAATTGTTATTATACATAATAATTTACGTGAGGATTTTTGAACAACCAATGGTTGATAGGTATATATTTAATAAATATAATTTAAATACGTATAAACAAATATATTGATGTACAGAAATAGATAATTTCGCTGGGTTTTATCACAAATATATAATTAGGTTATTAAACTATCTAAATTTGGTATCCTAATTATATATTAGTGAGTTTTATAAATAGAATAAATCTACCTTGAATGCAACTTGGATGGTAACTTCACACCTCGTAATTGTTACGTTATAATATTCTAGGCAATATACTCCTCTCATTTACCGATGTCAATGAATTACTTGTTAACGAGTGCTGACCTCTCCAATACAGTGATATTTAGATCCGCGTCCATATGCTAACACTGTATACTTTCAATTTGATATAATACTGTATAAGATAATGATAAAATCTAATGTATAAGGTATACTATATTTTTTAGGAATACATGTAAACTAAGACGAATTTTTTAATAATTTCGGACGACTTATTAAATTTAGTTTATTTCATAATAATACGTGTCATTACATGAATGTATATTATAAAATCAATAAATATTGATATAAAATAATATTTAAAAAATATAGTATATACATCTATAAGCATGAATAATTATTATCACGGAGACATTTAATCACTTAAGCTAACTTTACTATCATATTTTTATATATTTAATTTATTTTACTAGCTATTTACATTTATACACAAATATAACTAAATGACCACTCTAATAATATTGTTTATCAATTAACTTTGATTTTTTAAATATATGTAAAATATTCATATTTCAAAAATCAACTTGTTGTAATAAATATATAGATAATATATCTGAATATTTATTTATTAAAACTATGGCCTAAACAAATAATAATCATCATGAATTAATCATGTCTAGGTATGGAAGACGAGATTTCGTTACTGGAGTCTATTTACATAGATGATCTGACCATCAAGGAACATGACGAGTTAGTCACCACGACATGGAGGGGTATGTGTAGTGTTATCGTAATAGTAGTGTAACCTATTCAAGTCAAAATACACATAACATTTATGTTTTATATATATATATAACGTTGTATATATATATATATATATATGCCATTATTAGCGAATAGATATTCATATATATATATATATGAAACTGCCTGTGTGGCTCAGTTGGCTAAGGCTTCGGACATACAAGCAGTGGGATACGGGTTCGAGCCTCATCCGGATCATTAAAATAGGTCTTTAAATAATATTAATATCGAAGGGGCATTAGAGCCATATATGGATACGTGAAAACTTCATTTAAGTTCCTGGATGGGATGAAAGAACTCCACCAAAATAACAATAACAATAACAATATATATATATATATATTAATACATAAATATACTTAGTTATTTAGCCACCAATATTATCATTTTAACTTTGGCCACTAATTCTATTCGTTCAGATAATAACTATTGTATTACCTATAGGCTATAATGTATAGAACATTAATAGTTATATTGGTATTCCTAGATTAGAAATAATACAGTAGTAGTGCTACAATATTAAGTAGTGCACTACAATGCTTCCATGCTTATTCACCCACTTCATTAACCCCGTTCACCTGATAATTCACTCAACTTATCTGCTTGTAGCCTATACCACAATATATATATATATATCTACTTATTACTACACACTATCAATAGTACCCATTTACTGACCTCCTTACCCCCTAGTAACATCACACCGACCCCCATACCCCCCCCCCCATGAACCATACATCATCCCCTAACCCCCATTAACATCTCATCGACCCCCTAACCCCCACATGAGCCCCACACAGTCCCCCTAACCCCCCACATGAGCCCCACCCCGACCCCCTACCCCCCACATGAGCCCCTACCGACCACCTAACCCCCCACATGAGCCCCACACCCTCACCCTAACCCCCCATGAGCCCCTAACCCCCACATGAGCCCCCCATGAGCCCCTACCCCCCACATGAGCCCCACACCGTCCCCCTAACCCCCCCATGAGCCCCTAACCCCCACATGAGCCCCTACCCCCCACACCGACCCCTACCCCCCACATGAGCCTCTACCCCCCCATGAGCCCCGCACCGACCCCATAACCCCCACATGAGCCCAACCCGTACCCCTACAGAGGGCTAGACTTCACAATAGAGCTGCACCCTGCCACCGGGGAGGAGAGAGAGAAGCAGCTAGTGTGTCTGAATCTAACTCTCTCAGTTATCATAGATAAAGTTAGCCCCACTCCCCCATATCAGCATAAGTTAGCCCCACTCCCCCCTAACTAGATAAAGTTAGCCCCACTCCCCCTGTACCAGTATAAGTTAGCCCCACTCCTCCTCCATAACTAGATAAACTAAACCCAATCGTACGACCATATTATATAACCTATTGTATTATGAGTCATTATGAGTCATATTTATGACTGAATCTGCTATCACGTGATGATTTATATCGAAAGGGCGCGCTATTTAAATATTATATATATATCTATTAAATGCTCTATAGAGAATAATGTATCGGTATTGCCTAATACTAACTCATACTACATAATATATATATATATATATATATATATATATATTATATATATAAAGTATTATATAAAGTATATTATATATATATATATTATATATATTAAATATATATTACAGGCGATAATATACAGAAAATATGATATTTTTTTTTGAAGCTCTTTGGTGGAAAAATAATATTACTATTATAAACTAGAAAACTAACAGAAAACAAACAAAAATTGTATAATAAATATTAATATTAATATATATATTAGTAGTCTATTACTATGCATTGATACCTGCATTGATACCTGAGTATTAATCTTTCTAACACATCCTCGCCCTCATCGCGCTATAATCGTGTTTCCGTCACCACTCTAACACGTCTCAAACACTCAGTATCCGGATGAGATTCCTAAGATTCGCATAAATAACGCACGAGGGATTTCAGACGCTCGCCTCAGAAGGTGAGTCATCGCTTGTTTCACATTACTCTACTAAATGTAATAAACGTAATAGTTAATTTATATTAATCTTATTAATCTAATATTTTATAAATTTATATACTCTGCCACGATTAAAATACTAATTGCCAAACATTTAAGCATAATAATATAATAGTAACAAATTTCTAGTAAAATTAAATTAAAGTATACCCTATACTATAATGCTAATCATAATGTTAGTTTTAATTTATTATTAACCTTCAATTAGAATTCATAAGAAGCTTATACAATTCGGTGAAGAATCACGTGGTGAGCCTATGATATATGGCATGATTGAGGTTTCTAATCTCTTGTCTTAGAGATAGCTCACTATTCTACCCTAAATAATAATTATTAACCTTACTATTCTCTCCTAAATAATGATTATTAAACCTACTATTCTCTCCTAAATAATGATTATTAAACCTACTATTCTACCCTAAATAAATATTTAAATAAGTGTATCCGTTATGTTCTTTAACTATCAAAGATGTTTCCTTACAAAGATAAATCACTCAGTCAAAACTCGTAATAACTTATAGAACTTACACTGGTTGACATTGTTATCGCAATTAAAATATACATTAGTTATTATATCTCATATATACATTTATATTTAATGTTTTGTATCTTATACCTTATATATTTAATATAAGTGTTCATCAATTGAAAATATTAATTCAATGTAATAATTGTAAAACTGTACTTGGAAATTAGCAATAGTCACATTATTAATAACAATATATATTAATTTATTATACATTCATTAGATACAAATTTAAAAAAAATGTTAACTATGTTTTAATCTAAGATCATATGTATACATTTATAGTATACAGTGATGGGCACCGATCCTCTTTTTATTCTCTTATGCGATCCTTTTCCCGATCTCGATTCTCAATTCGTTACCCGATCCGATCCTGATCCCGAACTTAAGTTTCTTATTCAATCACGATATTATTTATATATTCAATTAATACGATTTTATTTCATTATTCGAAACAATATATATGTAGGTATAGTAGGTATAATAGCCTACCTATGTAATATAAATTGTTAATAATTTTAAATAATATTTATTATTAATATATTGTATTATATTTCAATAATAATTCAATTGAATTAAATGCATATATTAATGTATATCATATAGACTATATGATATAGTGAATTAAATATAATTTATTTATATAAATGCATTGAATTGGATACAAATATCTACTCATTATACGATGTACATTGTACGTTGAGTAAAAGTCCGTGGTTTACATATATGATCTCAGTTAATTAAATTCTATTACGATAAAAATAACAATTATTATTTAAATACTACATAGGTTTTACCTAGTCTTGCAATACCTTGGAAAACATTACAAAATAATTATCAATACAATATCATATCAATGTAGGTAATAATATAATACTAAAATGTTGTTATATTCTTATAAATAAATATAATAATATTAGAGTATCGTATATGCAATGATGGGCACCGATCCTTTTTTATGGATCGGTGATCACGAAAAAAATCCCTATCCTTTTCCTGAACCCGATCCCATTCCTCACTTTCTGACCCGATCCTGCCCATCACTGAATGTAAGATTATGAGAAGGTTTAAACCTTACTTTAGAAAATATCTCAGTTCAATATTACCATATGCCTCCATTAAACTATTAAACTGTATTATTCATAATCGTTTAGTAGACACTGTCTACAAGTGTTGTTTGTTTGAATGCAATCATCACATATATGGCTGTTGCTATTATCCATTAACAGAACTACAATAATGTATAATATTCTATATTAAAATAATTATATTGCATTATATTATATTTTATTTATATAACATGCATCAGAATAGGAAGTTTAATGATGAATGAATAAATGAATGAAAATAGTTTATTGAGTTCAGAAAGTAAATACAATTACCATTACAATTTCTGCTCAAAGGAGAGAACCAGAGATTATCTCGTAATCTATACTCACAAAGAGGGTACCCTCCATTAAAATAATAATATAACATTGTTAATAAATAAAATTACGAATAATAAAATGAAAAAATAAACTAAAATTTAAAATTATAGAGACAATAAAAATAGTAAATAAATATATAGTATAAGTTAGCTGATAAGTATAATAAAATTAAAATAACGAGTACTATGAAATTAATATTATTATGAAATTTATTAAAAAATATAGTTTGATTGATAATTTATTTAAGCAAATACATAGCCGAAAATATAATCGAAAGCATAAAGATATCCCCTAGGACTTCATGCACGGGTAGCTGGACTACCCTTTTTCACTGAGGTTATGTAACTACTCACGTGTTCTATTCGCTGCCCTCATTGTCCTTAATCTTTCGAGGTACTGGTCCTGTACTGACGAATCGGTCGCATATCCGTAGAATCTACCCGCACGAAGAGTTTCCACCATACCGGAGAATCTATCATATACGTGGAGTCGACTTCATTTCACTGCTTACTACATTATTATATAATACCTATATATATTACGTTACTCGAGTTCATCTATTAGCTAGCAAGTGTATATATAATGGCAGTTGTATGTCATTATTGCAATGAACCTGCTTCTAGCTCTGACCTACCATGTAGCTCGTGTAAATCATTCTACCACCATGTATGCCTCTTCCCAGCATCAATTATATCCAAATCTTGGACTCATATCAATAGTCCCCCTCCATCATATGCCCTTGCCATTTTTTCTTCCCCTAATTTCACATTTACATGTCCCTCTTGCCTCCTAAACAACTCATCAAATACATCTACTACATTCTCCTCTCCTCTAGTTACCCCTACTCCTATACATCGTAATAATCCCCCCATCCGACCTCCTATACCTGCCCAATTAAGAATTCCCAAACTTATGGAACTTAAAACTTTCCCCCCATCCTTCATAACCGCTAATATCCCATCACCTTTCCCTTATCATAAATCGTATGCATCTGCTATTATATCATCTTCCTCTCCTATCCCTATTAAAGCTCCTATCGACCACCATGTACCTCCTAATTCTACCACACCCTATACTCTTCATATACCTCGTAAACGTCAACTAAATAATATCATTCGTAACAATTCACTTGTCATTGAACATTTAAAGACCTCTGATATGAATACTGAATTCATTTCATCAATCCTTATACATATGCTACTGCCTAAAATATCTATTTCTATAGTCAAATTTAAACATAACAATGCAATCATCCAATTCTCTAGTAAATCATTTTGTGACATGTTTTTCAGTAGATTTAGATCTACTAAATTTAATCCCCGATTCTCACACCTATATATACGAAATTCCCTACCTTATAAAACCCGTTTATTAGGTAAAATCCTTTATCATGCATATATATTAAAACTAACCCCTATACATACTAAACCCATATTTAATACATATACAAAGTCATTTGAATTACGACTTATATATAATTATATTGACTGGTCTCTTCCACCTATTACCATACCTTCAACTCTCCTTATTCACTGGGAATCTTCCTACCTTAAATTTAAATCTTCCGTTCCCTCATTTAGTAATCTCTCCATTAATACTAATTCAGACCCCACACCTAATAATCCTTCTGAAAATTCCAACTCCCCTTATATTCCTGTAATATCAACTCCATCTATTGATTTAAATAATTCCACCATCACAAATGTCCCAGTTGTTGATTCACTAAAATCTAATCATATATCTACACCCTCTCTAACTAAATCTGCATGACTATCTGAACACATTGCCCTAATAAATATTCGTTCTCTTCGTTCCAATGCCTCACTCTTATTACCATTCCTTAAAAAGTGCAATTTCAGTATTATTGCTTTAACGGAAACATGGATCTCTCAAGATGATTCCGACATATTTGCCCTATTTCACAATTTTGGTTATACATTAATCTTATCACCACGATTATCAGGTCGTGGTGGTGGGGTTGGCTTCCTCGTAAAAACTTCTCTACCTTTACCATGTATATCCATATCCCATAACTTCTCCTACTCTGACTGCTTAACCATATCATTCACCCAAAAACACAAATCTATATCCATTACTGTCATTTATAGACCGCCAAAACCAGAATTCGCTTCCTTTCTAAGTGAGTTTAACGATCTTGCTACTGATCTCATTAGTTCACCCACATACCACCCTATTATACTTGGTGATTTCAACTATCATTTTAATGCTACCTCAAATCCACATATTATGTTCACTAATTTAACACATTCATTATCCCTATCACAACATGTCAATTTCCCAACTCATATAAATGGCAATATTATTGATCTTGTATTCTCCAGTTCTCTCCATTCTAAACTCGTGGTGAGTAATATTTCTAGGCTTGATCTACTTTCCGATCACTTCCTTATCTCATTCAAAACTAACTTTACTATCACTCTTACTCAGAAAACACGTATTACATACAGACCCATTAAGACAATTAATTCCATGATATTCTTAGCTGACTTACATTCTGCTTTAGGTGACTACTGTTATTCTCCAGTTGTATTAAATTCCATACTATCCCATCTTCTCGATAAACATGCGCCTTCAAAAACTATATCA
This sequence comes from Osedax fenrisi, assembly GCA_964019155.1. Classification (NCBI taxonomy): domain Eukaryota; kingdom Metazoa; phylum Annelida; class Polychaeta; order Sabellida; family Siboglinidae; genus Osedax; species Osedax fenrisi. The sequence continues at coordinate 70,618,471 of OZ025241.1, read as the reverse complement.
GTAACTCTACATCCTGATACCCCATGGTTTACTTCCCACCTCATGTCCTTGAAACGATCACTTCGTAAATCTGAAAGAACATACATATCCTTGAGATCTTCATCTTCTAGAGCTTCATTCATTTGGCAACGTAAGATCTACAAGTTAGCAATTTCCTATGCCAAATCTAGCTATTACACTCAGGTTATAAATGATCTTGCTTCTGATAACCGACGACTTTTCAGACTAGCTAATAAGTTGTTATCTCCCCCAAAACCAGCATTACTACCATTTATAATTAACATTTCTCCATTACAATTAAGCTGTCTTTTCTCCAAAACATTTTCTAATAAGATTGACTCCATCATAATAAAGATCAATAACCATACCCTTACTGCCAATTATCCTTCAATCATAGTTACCCCACCTATATCTGTTTTCTTAAGTTTTTTTCGTCCGCCACATATATCTCTCATATCTAAATTACTAAATGCATCCTCTTCGATAACTCCCTCCGATCCTGTTCCACTATCTATTTTTAAACTTTACTCCGATTATCTATGTCCAACTATCTGTAACATCATCTCATATTCCCTAAATTCCGGTACTGTCCCCTCAATTTTTAAACAAGCAATAATCACTCCCATTCTTAAAAAACCTTCACTCGATCCTGATTCACTTCTCAATTATCGCCCAATTTCTCAGCTACCTTTGGTGAGTAAAATTTTGGAAAGAGTTGTCTCTCGTCAACTAATCTCATATTTAACCGCCAATAATCTCCATATTCCTCAACAAAGTGGCTTTCGCCGAGGACACTCCACAGAAACAGCACTACTAAACGTAATTGATGTAATCACTTCTACCCTTAATACTAAAAACTGCTGTCAACTAGTAATGCTGGACATATCCAGTGCTTTCGATACGCTTGATCACAAAATTCTACTGTCCCGTCTACACCTGCTTGGAGTTAGAGACCTTGCCCTCTCATGGTTTACTTCATATCTATTTGACCGTAGTAGCAGTGTAAAAATATATAATTCTTTTTCTTCCCCTTCTCCTATGAAATATGGTGTTCCCCAGGGATCAGTACTCGGTCCTTCACTTTTCTCAATTTATTTATACCCATTACCATCCATAATATCTAAATATCCAAATATATATTACCATCGTTATGCAGATGACATACAACTATATATGTTTCTTCCAACTAATTCATCACCAGGTCTCAATAATCAACTCTCTAATTGTGCTAATGACATTAAAGAATGGCTTATTTCTAATAATCTTCTCCTTAATACTTCCAAAACTACATTGTTGAATCTTTCTCCATCACCAACTTACTTCCCTCCTTTTCTTATTGATAATATTGTAATATCTCCTTCTCCTACTGCATCTAACTTAGGTGTACTTTTTGATTCTACACTTTCCTTCATTCCTCATATTACTGCCATCACTAAATCTGCAAATTATCATCTATTTAGAATTAGAAAAATACGAAAATCAATTACTGTATCTCTTACTAAAACTCTAGTTAATTCCCTTGTACTCTCACGCATAGATTACTGTTCCTCAATCCTTATAAATATTCCATTATCATCTATCTCTCCCTTAAATCGAGTTATTCGTTCATCAATCCGTACAACATATAACCTACGTATTCGAGATCATTCCTCTACTTCCTCATACCAACACATATCTCCATGGTTCACATTTAACAAACGCTCTGCTTATCGCATATTATCTATTGTTCATTCCTCAATATACTCTTCAAATTGCCCTTCATATATTTCTGCTTCTCTAGTACAAAGAGCTCCCCTTCCATCACTTAGAAACCATGCATCTCACCTTCTATCTACCCCTATTCTACGTCCCTCAAAAATGAATACTCTGGCACTGAGTTATATTGGTCCTAAGCTATGGAATTCACTCCCGCCCTATATTAGATCCATAAAATCGCATAAAACATTCATGAAATATATACAACAATTGATCTCAGGTGGTAACCTGAATTATTAATATTGTTTGTCATTATTATTTTATTAATTAATTTCCGTACGGCTTATTCTATTTTATTGTATTATTATTATTGGTATTTATTGTTTACCTACTTTTATTATTTGTATTCTATTATATACACCTTTGAGAATTCATTTATGATTTATTTAAGTGTCTAAATAAACATTCAATTCAATCAATAAAGTATAAATATTTGCTAACGATAACATACATCATAGAAATAAACAAAGAATAATACGAAATTAAAAAATTAAAGAAATAAAAACGTTTTACAGTTACCGTAAAAATAAACGAAAAACAATCGAAAGTAGAAATAAATCGTATAGAAAAAAAAAACATAAACGAAAAATGATCAAAATAGAAATAAAAGATAGCGTAAAAATAATCGAAAATAGAAATAAAATACATTATTTTGTAATTGGCATCGAAATATTCAATTTCTACTTTAACTTTATAGAACTCTTCTTATCTTGTTACCCTAGTTATATAGTTATATAGTTATAACCAATATTTAATTAAGTTCGTTACATCATACTCTGGTAGTATTCAGTTACGAATATAATATGCACTTATGCAGATGTAGTGTTAGTTTGTGATTAAAGATGGCAAACTAAAGGTTCGCTTGTACCCTAGCCTACATCTATGCTTTCCTGGCATCCGCAGATAGTGATAAGTGTATGAAGCATATCAAGACTGATACATAAAAGTAAAGGGAAACCATTACAAGTTTTATATATTCTATAAAAAATATTATAAATATAATTTTATTTCTAAATCATCAATAAGAGAATAATAGTAAACTATTACTCAATACGAACCTATGTTATCTAATAACTGCTAAATATAGTATTATAATGTTATAATATCAGATTCTTCTAAATCTTGACTAATATATCGGCAGTAGAAGTAATTCTGAAGGTACCTCTATACGTCCCTTTATTCACAACTATACAGCGTACGTAGCTATTTGAGTGGCTCTCCGCTGTTAATCGTATCATACGTGCAAATAAACTTCGCCTCTTACTTTACTACCCATTCCACTGATTATGCCCCTACACCTATAACCCTGTGCCCCCTACACCTGTTTCACTCCGACCCTACACCTCGCCCCCTAACTTATTTAAACCATCACCTTCACCCCACCCCACCCCCGCTCGTAGTTAACTAAAGACAACCTGACCGCTGAGAATGTTCCGGAAGGAGACTGTTCCATCTGCCGCCAGCCGTTCTCCTCTGGTGCCTCCATCACTAGGACCGACTGCTATCACTTCCTGCACGATGTCTGTCTGTACAACTATGCCGTCTACGTGAGGTCTAACTCAGAACACGACCCCGAGGTAACCTGGCCTCCCACACGTATACATACGTATTCTTTAATAAATAAGCCAGTAAACACATATACAATAGTATGATAAATAAGCCAGTAAACACATACAATAGTATGATAAATAATCCAGTATAATACATATAAGATAATCATATTTGTAAATAAACTCCACCTATTTCTTTACTAACCCAATCCACAGATTATACACCCTACCTACTATAACCCTTTGCCCCCTACACTCGTAATTATAATATAATATGATAAATAAGCCTGTATAATACATATAAGATAGTATGATAAATAAGCCAGTACATAACACCCACACCAACCTAACTCCTAAGCAAGGGGGCGGTGGAGGTGACGACGTAACGGTGATGTGCCCTATATGTCGCGACGAGGTGAGGGTAGCTCCTTCCCCGCCCCCCACCACCGAAGAGGCTACCCCTACCGCCGCTACTACCCCTCCTCCATCGATAACGCTGACTCGCAGACAGCATCGCGAACAGGACACCCGGCGCCGTCTGTTCGCTAGACAACTTCGCAACGACGGAATCATTGATGTGGAGAAGGAACGCAATCGCTATCTGATCACGGCCCCCCCGACACCCATCGTACAGGTAGTCTATCAACTAGTTAAGGGGGTACCACAGTCGTCTAGTATCGGTAACGAGAGGAGTTTTTATATTTTTAATATGTAATCGAATTGAGTTTTAATTTTTGTAATTTTAAATTTAAAATCTATTTTAAGTACCCTAAAAAGAATGTTTTTGTATATTTTGGCTAAAATTAAAATTATTATGTTTATCAAATATTGAATACATTTACAGATTATTTTATTTATAATATAATTTGTATTTACATATATAAATATATTTAAAAAAATAAAATAAAAAATACTCCGCCTACAGGAAGTAGAGTCAGCATGTTTAGAGGTCGTGGGCGAGGACACCGGCGACGTAGAGGTCACCACGGATACACCTACCGCTAGGAACCGCTTGCCCACCGCACTGAACAGCCGCTCTACCAACACCACCAGATCTAGGAACCACCGCCCCCCCCGCAAGCCTTCCTCGCGATATAACAACCGCAAATAAGGGCCGGTTGGGTCTTCACGAGGTCCAATCTTCTGCGTAACCCCGTGTTACCGTTTACTTAAGTTTGCCTATCTAATCCGTTATGTAGTCATTTGTCACGTTATGATATCGCTACTATTTTTACTACTACCATCGTTGTCAATATTACTAATAATGTTAATATTACAACTATCGTTACTACTACCACTGACGTGAATATTACTACTAATGTTCTTATTACATCATGTTATTCTGTTATATTTACATTAAGTATTATATGGCTCGCAAATATAATTCGAACGATGAACTTTAAACGTCGTCGATTTCGTGTGAATCCGGTGAGATAATAGAGGTCACACAAAGGTGGCGCCTACTTTTACAATTACCCTTTAATTTAGTAAACTTCATATTCTTATTATCATTGGATATAATATAGTTAATTTATTGTTAAGTTGTGTTCAATATATTATTGTTAATAATATTGTTATACACCTAGCATATATATATATATATATATATATATATATAATAGTGTTATTATATAAGAGTTGATATTTGAATGCATATTTATTTATATATATATATATATTTGCAGTTATATATTGTTTATATACAACACAATTGACTTTTAATAAATATTTCACTATATTCTCATTTATCTAAAATCTAAATGATCACTACTACACATTTATAAAGCAGTAGGTATCGCTAGTATATTAATATAGACTTCAAGCTCACAGATAGAGGTACTATAACTTATTCAGTCTTCAGTAACCGATGAAGCGAATAGAGTTTTAGAGAGTCTGTAAACTATCAGCTGTAACGAGTATTAGCTGCGGGGGTGTTCAAGACTTGTTGACATCGGCAGGTATATTCCCATAGGAGGAATTATACGCTGATATTTCTGAATGACTCATGAGGGGGTGATGAGCTTCAGCGACGACATTTAATGTTGTTCATTCTGAATTGTTTACGGAGGTGACCCATGATATTTACTTTTGAAGGGTTGATTAAAGATGCACGGGAGATATATATATATATATCGTAATGGGCAACAACAATAGAAAATAGGCATATTATTTTGAAGCCCTTTAGAAGAAAACATATAAATATTATTATAATTAACAGAAGAAAAAAAAATTATTATTAAAATTCTTCTAATAAATATTATTATTATTATATTCAGATTTTCGTAATGAAAAAAAAATCAATCAAATTATTGATTTGTGCAGCATTCATAATGTATTAGTTAGTATACTTGGTAATATATTACATTTGTCAGTTTTATGAATGAAAACTAAGTAATTGGCTGATTATATATTGTTAAATTAATATTTTATATTACAGAAATACATGTTCAGTAGGTCTTGAAGTTGGTGGAGTCGTTGGTGTTATACTAATATATGTGAGGAGTATGGCATAGAGATTGGCAATTAGCAAGATTTATTGACTGTAAATTATCTTTAGGAGGTAGTTGTACTTGGAACGTATAGGTAGAGAGAGCTACGGTACCGGTTTATAATGTAATGTGTATCAGGTAGTCAGGAAGAGCATAATATATAGCTTTGGTTACAGGTAATAGAGTTCTATACATGATTCTATAGCATACATGTAGATAGTTAAGTGGCTATGAACAAAGATATGGGAGTACGATAGTATATTACATTATATACCCGGTACCTTAGTATGTTAAATATGCATATATGTTATTAGTATAATAGTTTATATTAAATAATATAATTTTGAATAACTTCTTAGAGCTTGGAAATAAAAAGTATTGTAAAGAATGAATTTACAGAAGTCAAATAAAGGTAGGATGTTGATATAAGTTATACTAGTAGTGTTGATTCATTAGTCCTACCCTTCCCTGATATTCCACTGATATAGTTATTAATTTGTTCTTAATTACCTCTCTCTCCTTTATATATACTGTCTTCTCTAATTACACTATTTTTCTAAATAGATGATATATACAACTGTATATTATTAACTTACAAGCAGGTGTAAATGATAATCTATCTCATTGCGAAAAGTCATAAACTAATGGCTAATTTCTAATAACTCTCTCCTAAAAGCCTTCACAATCACATTTGTGAATATTTCTACTTTCACTTATATTCCCCATTGTCTTATAAATAATAAATGAATACCCTTTCGTACTCTGAATCGAACAGTTTAATTGTTTATTCTAAATCATAATTTCTCTCTCCTCAACGGGAAATCATCTAATCCATATCTACTGAATAAGAAAACCTAGACCTATTTATATATATACACATAACCTGTAATCATTCATAATCATCATCACACACATATATATATATATATATATATATATATATATATATATATATATATAAAGGTAAGGAAACGCTAATGATTATTCGCAAGTGTGGTCTTAGTTTTACAGATAAGATAAAGTATGTTTTTAAATATATATATAAATTAAAATATTATATAAAAGTAATTTATATTATTTTTTATATATACCCATATTAACATATATCAAACCTCTATAATATCTATTAATGTATTTAATATAAGACAACAATTAATTAATTGTAAAATATCTTTAAAATTGGATTTATATTTTATTCATATATATCTATTTATTAATTTTGCTGACATAGTAGTATTCGTATGACTTTTAGTATATTTTTCTATTATTATTGATAAATAATATTTTTTTTTAAATACAAATTTTAAATAATTAATTCAAATTAAAGAATATTTGACATATAATCGTATTATTTTTAAACAAAAATATGAATAGTATTGGAGAAGAATGCATTGAATTAAAAGTAGCTTATGATTCATGCCATAATGCATGGTTCAAAGATAAGTTTTTAAAGGGAATAGGAGGTGATAGCTGTGCAAGACTTTTCAAAGCTTATCAAAAATGCGTCAAGGTTGGATATGTGGGCTACTCACGATCTATGGCAACTTTTATTTGTATGTGTATTTATATTTGTATGCATTATGGTATATATACTGATTTGAGATATTCTAGCATAAAACACATTATTAAATAAGAATTAAATTATTATACTGATTATAGACTATAATTTTAAATTAAATTTATACGTGGTCGGAACTATATGTAATATGTCCTCCGACTATTTTGATTACTAATGACATGGTCAAATCTATAATACGTATTACGGGAGTTGACATGATCGAGCGCACACGATAAAATAATTCGAGAAAGATACTTGTATATTTAATATAATAATATAATATTATTAAATACGCTATTATTACTAAATTACATTGAATATATATAAATAGATATAAATACAAATTTGTATATATATATATATATATATATATAAAGTTTACACACACACACACACACACACACACACACACACACACACACACATACATACACATTCACATAAATACACACTCATAACTCCCTCAACACGTATTATAGATTTTACCCTGTCATTAGTAATCAAAATAGTCGGAGGCCATATTATATATTCAGCCCTGGGCGAAATCCTCAAATTGAAACTTATAAACGACGAACGCTATATTAAATATTATCTACACATACTAAATATCATAATAATTATGATAATTATGATAAATTATTGCCCATTATAATTTATTAATATTATAATTAATTAATTAATACCATTATGTTATACAATATGTTTCAAACTATTGATACAAGTTGCATATCCTTAGAAAATCTTTGATAATATTATAATATGATAATATACACTATCAGGATATGTCAGCATATACATTTTTTTTAAAAACACCTTTTTGCAAAACAAAGATATAACACTATCTATACCCTATTTACTCTACTTAATTAGGAGTAACCTTATTCCATTAGTGGCAGTGGTATTTATCAGTGAAATGAATATAGTAATTTTATAGTAATCATGGATTTATAATTTAAAATTTAAATAATCTTTCAATTTATGTTTTCAAATTAATATCTAAATCAATGCATTAAATATGAAATAAGTATTTTATTGCATACATATTTCAGTGTGTCTCATATTTAATTCATGAGTACAATTTTACTTTTAAAATACAAGTGATATGGACATTTACTATTTTTAAATGAAAAATAGAATTTATATTTACATTTTCCATTTTTAAAATACATTGGAGATACAAAATCTAACGTATTTTTTAGTTCTGATAAATATATCAATTAATGTACTATATCAACCGAATTACGCTTTTTCGCATATGTGACATATCTTTCCTTCTGCAAATCTTTGTTAATACTACGATTCTTATGTATACAATACCTTGGTTATTTTTTGATAATTTAATTTGTTATAAAATCTACAGTTACCTACGTAAGTTTGTTAAATCATATTTTGTACAGATTTAATAAGTTAATGCTTCAAATAATGTTATTATTATATACGTTTAATAGATTAATATTTGTTCAGGTGATTTAATCGTAGTTAACCTTATATATTCAATTTTATCAAAGTATATACCTTTAAGTATAACATATAAAGTATATAGATTGATAGATAGATAGATATAAAGTTTATTATAATGAAATAAATTAAAACGGCATAATTTATATATATATATATATATTGAATACCTACTTAATTATATAGTTCAATATAAAATTAAATATAATTAATCAGGAATATGCATTAGTGGTATGCTATTCAATATGTGAGCATTTAAATTTTGTAATAATTATAGATTCAAACTATTTTATAATAATAATTAAAAATAGAATGGGAGAAATATATATATATGATATCCCCATTAAAAGAGTAGGGAAGTTATTGTCCCCAAACTCCCATGTAATTACGCCCATAGTAATATCTATTGAATATTATTTACTTATTAATCTTAGTAGTAATAATAAGAATTAGATACCATAAGGGCTATAAGGTCTATAACTTTACTCCAGTTATCATAGTTATGTGAGGGTTATATAACATACCCACAGTCAGACCTATCATCAGAACTAGTGATAATTAACTCAATCTATTTGGCATTTTATCCAACATTTGGTATTTTGCTTTTAACTTTGAACATTACAAATAGCTTCGGTTTGAACAACTATATTTAGAACTATTTGAAATTATCGTATCATAGTTTTATTTACTGAATCGAACATTTTGTTATATAACTCCTTGATCATACTTTTTAACATCTGCAATACATATAATAAATAATATTTACCTAATATATTTATATATATAATATATATTATACATTATAATGATATTTGTCATTTAAATAAATAAAACAACCAGAAAAAATAAAATTTATAAATATTAATTTTTGATAATTTTTTAGTTGGTTCTTCATATCCATTCGTACAAGTATTTTTTTACACTATTAAAATATATTTATAATAATGTATAAAGTTAAATTGAATATGTTTACAAAAATTAAATTTAAATTAAAGTTCCATACGTTTGCTTACATCAAATTAATGGTAATTACCAAAAAAGTTTCCCAGAAATTATTTAAATAATTTCTGGGAAACTTTTTTTATTAGATAGTTAACTATTTGTTACTATGTATTAGTGATATAAATGATGCTCAAATCTAAAGCATCGATGTATTCTCAGTCTCAGTTACCTAAAGTGTTAACAGCTTCGTTTGGCTAGAGTCTCGGCTCGGGTATTTTTTTTTTCTGAAAATGAAAGTCTCGGCTTAGCATTACAAATCTCGGCATCTACATCACTACTATGTATACATAGTTACTATGCTACTACTACTTCTACTACTACTACTACTACTACTACTACTACTACTACTACTACTACTACTACTACTACTACTACTACTACTACTACTACTACTACTACTACTACTACTACTACTACTACTACTACTACTACTACTACTACTACTACTACTACTACTACTACTACTACTACTACTACTACTACTACTACTACTACTACTACTACTACTACTACTACTACTACTACTACTACTACTACTACTACTACTACTACTACTACTACAACTACTACTTCTACTACTACTACTACTACTACTACTACTACTACTACTACTACTACTACTACTACTATTACTACTACTACTACTACTACTACTACTACTACTACTACTACCACTATGGTAGTAGGTATGCTTATTGTGCGATAAGAGTTTACATATAAGTGAGCTGTCAAATAAAGGTAAATCTTGAATACAAATATAAACATTTATACGAGCTGTTTAGCAAACATATCGATTATTCATACTATGCTTGAAAGAAGTATCTGATATTTGTATGGATAATACATTTTATGATGCATATATATATATATATATATATATATATATATAAACTTTGTAAAATGTACATTGTACACTATTGGCTACTATTAAAGCTAAGCTATACTTGCACTCGTGATATACATTATATATTATGATCTCATTCTTTACTTTTAATTAACAGCTCAATATATACATGCTCTATTCACACATGGTATATATATACCAATAACGTTTTTAAAAATACAGTCCATTTTTTTTATTAGATAAGCATCATATTTTACTCTTTTTTTTAATTCTTAACTTTAAATACTAATATTTTGAAAAATTAATATTATTTTCCAAGAGAATTTATTATAATTATCGAAATTAATTAAATTATGTAAAAAGATTATATCATAATTTTATATATTTATAAAAACCTTACAATATTATCCATATAATTAAAATCTCATACCTCTTAATTAATTAATTATTTTGAACTATATCGATCCAATTATTTTGAGTTTAGAACATGTATCGATACATTTCCAAAGGTTTTGAACACGATACAATTAAAGTGGGTTCATTTGCAACACTCATTCAGAACCTATTGTAAGATAAGAATATCGTATACTAATTGTTCAATAAGTCAATATGACTTGACAGCACTTTGTTGTTAGATAATCTATTGTTGCCATATGTTACACAAATATTATCGTTTATATATCATATATATATATATATATATATATATATATATATCAAAGATACTGCGCATCATAACCTTTGGATAATCTTTGTATATATATCATTAATATTAGAATTCACATTAACATAAGTCAATAAGCTTAACACTTAACACACTGCTTCACAGAAAGCGATACAAGACAAAGGCATTGATCTAGAAACCGTCGAGGAGAAGGTGTTGAACACGGATAAAGATCAGCAAGTCAAAATGGAAAAAGAATTAAACGAAGAAAAGAAAAAATAACGTAGTATATTTTTATTCAATTATATATATATATATATATATATATAATGCCGTATTTTAAATTGTATAGTTCATTCATGTATTCCTTTGTAAATATCAAATATTTATTTTTATAATATAATTTATATACTACCTTTGTATTCGAGTATATATATATATATATATATATATACATTATTAATGTATTATTATCTATTATATACAACATAATTACAATGTAAGATGATTGTATTGAACATTTGTAAACTATTAGTAAATCTTTATAACTATACCTAATACCAGGGAGTCCCTGCTAATACTTAAGACACGTGTACTATCAATATGTATTATTATTTATATTCATATACACATAATACTGTATACATATGTACTCTATATACTGTATGCAATAATATATATATTAAATTGTTGATATAAAATTAAAAATATCAACTATAGTAGTATTTTTTATTAAAATAATTAATTATCGATTCATTTAAAAAAAAAAAAATTATTTAACTCATTCAAATTACACCAATGTTATAACATGTTATCTTTATAAGAAATGTTCTTCTATCCAGTAACAATTGTTAATAATAATATAAATTATATATTTGTATACTCTGATTATTATGAAAATGTAACTTGAATATAAATATTACGAAGGAACATGTAAATTAAGAATTAACAAGTAGAATAATATATCTATTAATATATAATATATCTATATTATTATTTTTCTATTGAAATAATGTATATTGTAACTGTAATTATAAAACATTAAGAAATACATTTTTAACTAATACTCATATCATAGGAACATTGTATAATATCATAGAACCAATGTATAATTATATGATTCGTGTCTATGGGTGTGTATATATCAGAGTTATAAGCTCCAATATTTCAAAATAATTTCTATTTTTAACATAATCAAATGAGTTTACATAAAAACTTAGTAATCTATTATATTTAGTAACATGTATGTATCATTTAATTATTAATTTTATTAAATATCATTCTAAATGTAATGATTGATTATATTTGAAGTAATAGTATATGTTCTTACATAACGTAATGATGTCAATAGATTATTAATAAAGGTGAGTGACACTTTCCAAAGTTTGCATAGCAATTAATTTAAATTATGATTTATTATAACATATTTTATACAAATAAGGTGAATATTCGTTAGTAGGTAATATTTAGATATAGGTAACTAAATTTATCTAAAAGCAATAAATTTAGATTGTTAATAAATATTTATTAAAAAAGTTTTTTCGTCATAAATTTAATATTTAAATTTATTTATATTTTTGTCTTGAAATATTTAACAATATATCTAATTTTGTATTTCAAAATGTTACCAAGGTCATATACTTATATTATTGTAACATTTTACATTTAAAATATCATTGAACCTTTAGTAAACAATAATTTCAAAGACATAATTATTATAGAAATGTCTTTCATACAATATAAAAGTAAGTTATCTTATACCTTTAAAATTATATAATAATAACCTTAATTCATATAAATAATAAATATGGTAAAAGAGTAACATATAATTATCAATAAAATAAATAACATAATCTAAGCAAAGATATAACACTCCCTATGCATGCAACTTAATTTAGTAATATCCCCAGCCGCTGCTAGCAGTAGTATCGAAATCACTGAAATAGATTTAGGTTCGGCTCTGTTTGCATACAACAATGTTTTCATTGCTCTATTAAATTACATGCAATATAAATTAACTGTTACTTACTAAATATATACTTATAGCATTTAAAACATAAATATCATATTTGTTTGTTATATATTAGTAATGAACACTTAGTTTTCATCATATAAATATTAATTTAAAGCATATTATTTAACATTTTAAAAGTGTATAGTTAAATACGAATTTACATTATAAACAACGCATAGTTCCTAAAAGTAACCCGCTATAGGTGGCACCAGGGTATTTTGTATACAAATTCGAATTACAAGATTTCGCGTAAGTGTTATATCTTTCCTTCGGAAAATCTTTGATCTAAGTAAAGCTAGTGATATATAATCTATGCACTAAATAAGCTAAGTATTTTGTTAATATATTTTACTATCTATTGGTAATAATTAATTAATTAGAATTAATTCTATTTTCAACTTCTAAATAAAATCTATAATTTACTATGTATTCTAGTGGTAAATTAACATATATATACTATTGTACACTAATAAACAATGTTAATACATATATTATGAATACAAAAGGATAAATAATAAAGAAACCTTTAATATACTTGATTTAGCTAAGAAGTCTATAATACTTAATTTGTCATCTTATAATCACATTAACATACATAGGTCCTATTTTAGTACTCCTAATATGACTGAATATTATTCTTTAATCTATTCAACATATATATATATATGTAAACCAAAGTTTTCTTCAAATAAGTTTTTAAATATTTAATAAAATATATTTTATGGAGGATATATCCTCCATCTATACAATATGTCTATGTTATATGATATTTTATTACAACTTATTAATTAAATTGTTAAATCAATATGTGTGATTATAATCATCTATAATTATAGATTACATAACTTTACAATTGACTTATTTAGTATTCCTTTCCAGATTATTTCGTAATATCTTCTCCTAATTATATTTCTATCTTTAAATAAGTGTTATAACATAGATGTAGGTGATGATGGAAAGATTATTACGGCATAATACCCATAAGGATAGAATATATGAAGGTTTCAAAGTCTTACATTTTTGAATGTGAAGGATTCGAAGCTGAATATTGTAGGACATATGAATATTTTTTTTGGAATTGAGAATACGATTTCTAAGAATTACATCAATATCTATGCCATTTATTAGTTGTTTAATTATATATTATATATATAGACAATTATTATGTTAGTATATTAATATGACCGATAATTATCGGTATTATAATAGATGATTAATGTTAAACCTAAGTGGCGATTTAAACAGATTACATGTCCAGCGTGCATGCGATATTGCGTAACAACCAACACTAAACCACGTGGTTATACATCGGTTCTCGTTACATTACCACTAAGCTCGCGACACCGGTATCACCTTTGTAAATAACGGTTTCATTAGGCCATAGTTCAACCTCAGAACGTGATGACTGCTTCTAGCGTGTTCCCTACGTGTATGACATGCGCGAGAGAGAGAAGTTCTATAGGTATGATACAAGCTTTATAGTGGTTATCTACATGTATAGGCATATAGGGCTATAATTATTGATACAACACTATCATGCGCTATAGAATGATAATATACTGGGGTTATATCATCGTTTTGCATACCACATCGCCTACTAATGTGTATACGTATGTGTGTGTGCTAGTGTTCAATATTTACTTTGGTGATAGTTGCCTGTTAAATGATATATACTATACATAGTATCTATACACATATGAACCCCAACAAATAATAGACCGTTGACGACTGGTTGCCGTTGACAACCGATATCGATACAGAGTAGCGCCCCCTATTCCCGCCGGCGTCGTTATTAACGCTGCTGCTGCGTTATTCGGCCGTACGAGGGCGTAACCCGTCGTGCACTGTCTGTTACGTAACAGTAGTAGTAGTGTGTTGTTATTAAGTTCACTGAACACACACACACGCGTCTATAACTAACTGTAGCACATAGCCCAGTATATTACAGCGTAGTGGTCTTACTAGTGGTCAACCTAGATCTTGTTATTACCGGATGTAACCAATTACTACTTCTCAGGTAATGCATACGTATACGTACTTATATATGTACCTTATAGTCATTATTTAATATACTACATAGAGGATTCACTATCGGTCACTTCACTGGTCGCCAAGTGTTTGTATTATACACATGTCACTTCGTGGAGTAAAGTTTAGAGTCAAGTGACCGACAGTGCATCCAGATAATCAATATTAGTGTATACTTATTTCACTTATTACCCTATAGGACATATAGTATAAGCTATATATATATATATATATATATATATATATATATATATATATATATATATAGTGATGTAAATGATGCCGCGCTTTTATTGCCGATCCGAGACTTTTGGTTATTGATGCTGAGCCGAGAGTATATAATTGAACTAGATAATGGCTATAGGTATATATAATATTAGTATACTCAGGGAGTAGTATTATTAGTATACTCCCTGGTATACTATAGTATATATAGACATATATATCGAATAGGTTAAGCCTTGTTAATATGTAATTATATGTTACGTTAACGTAGGACACACGTCGTAGGTGGCACCAATAGCATTATCTTCGTATACGATATATACGAATATATACGATATATACGTATACGAATATATTCTAAATAGGCACAACTAGTGATGTAAATGATGCTCAAATCTAAAGCATGATGCAGTCTCAGTCTCAGTTACCTAAAGTCTCAACTCGGCTCGGGCTCATTTTGTTATAGTCTCGGCTCGGCTCGGGCTAGTTTGGCTAGAGTCTCGGCTCGGCTCTGGCTCATTTTTTTTTCCGAAAATGAAAGTCTCGGCTCGGTATCATTTACATAACTAGTCACAACTAAAGAAGAATGTTTTCATATTTACATAGGTACATGCATTCACTAATATATTATGTATATGTCCGTTATATTTATCAGTAACAGATCAATCAATATTAGGACTTATCAATCAATACTTATTAGAATTTCGATTTGAATTGCAATGTATGAATTATATTTCATTATAACTATAAAAATAAAATATGTAAACGAATTCTTTTAAATTATATGTTACTATATTTTATTTATAAGATGGTACATATATGTATATGTATACATAAACATATAATAGTGGTATCGCCTCAATAACGTTTTTCATCCGTCGAATTGCTGTCCTTCGATTTTCATCCGACAGATGGATGAAACTACCAGATATCCATTTTGACGGATGGAAAATTACAATAGAAATGATCCTATTTTTACGGACGGCAAATACATCGCCTTATGAAAATCACTCCATTTTTTAATAGTAGCTGTCACTACATTAGTTATTTAAATAACTTTAAATAATCCTATCCTAATAACTTTAATGTTTACTTAATATGAATGTCAGTTTATTTAAATATAAGTGGCGATACAATATATTAGCACTATAAATATATCCGAAACTCCTAGGTGACGACACAATAGATACGTTGATAATAATCGAATGTATTGACGTATGATG
The DNA here is from genome assembly GCA_964019155.1 of Osedax fenrisi. NCBI lineage: Eukaryota > Metazoa > Annelida > Polychaeta > Sabellida > Siboglinidae > Osedax > Osedax fenrisi. The sequence goes on along the minus strand of OZ025241.1, from coordinate 70,601,661 downwards.
GTATATATTTATCATCCGTCAATTTCATCCGTTTGGCAGATGAATATCGAAGGAATGAAATTATGCCGATGACAAATGAAAAACGGTATTGATATGAGAGCCTTGATATAAGTGTGAAGCGGTATATATATATATATATATATATATATATATATTATGTGAAGTATAGGTATAAGTATATAGTATAAGTAGGTATATATTATGGGCTAAGCCGTAGACATTACGTGTGGATGAATGGGTAATATATTTAACGTATTTGGATATATCTTATATAACTATTAACCGTAGGTTAATGGTTGTAGAATTACTTATAACATATTATTAACTAGTTACCGTACTGTACTACGCGTGTGTACGTAATCTACAGCCATTACATAACCCCATTACGTAATCGAATGACATAACCTCACGCCGGGGTGCACTGCATTCGTATTATAGAGACGCGTGGAGAGCGCTCTAATGTGTGCGGTGCGGGTGTGTATACGCGTATCCCCGCCTACCCTAGCGAGCAACGCGGTCGCTATAATGTAGTTCGAGTACTTTAATCGATAGGTTTCTCTGCATTTCGTTACAGCCCTAATCGATAGGCTGGTCGTACCGAAAGCTCCGTACATGCAATGATAACACTACCCACAGTGTAGGTTCTACAGTTCTATATATAGACATATATGAACGCCTATAATACCACTACGGTGGTCAATAGTGGTCACTTACATCCAGGCAGTAGTGGTCAGTGACCACTGGTCACCGGCAACCGGTCAGTAGAGATCCGTTAATAATAGGCTACGTGCACGTTCCATTATGCAATTATTATTATTATTATGTAATCCATATCATTATATTACAAGTAGATATCGTATACGATATATATATGTGTATGACACTTTCGCATAGGTATGATTTGATTAGCGTAGGTTATGACTCATTACTGATGACTCATTAATGGTGAGTCATGATTGTGTTCACAATTCACTACCATGACGTACTGACTACAGTTACTTATAATTATATAGTATATTATGTATTATATACCTATCTACTATTAATATTACTTGTAGTATGTAATACATACTATGTATGCTATCAATTGTTATTACTATCATTATATAACTTCATTAAGATGATAATTACTAATAATACTATAGTATAGTACTATATATAGTTATATATATATAGGGGCGTCGGAACAGGGGGGGGCGGGGGGTATCGGACCCCCCCATTCAGAAATATGGGGGGGGCTAAGTCTGTTTTGCCCCCCCCCCCATGAAATGTGTATTAATAAATTGTATATATATTAAATCTATTATATTGTCTTTGTTAATAAAAAATTTTTCTAAAGAATGTTACCAAACATATGGGGGGGGGGGCTAAGTATTATTTGCCCCCCCCCCCCCTATCCATGAAATATGATAATATTCATGAGAGAATCTCTGAGAGATACTTGTTATCTGGCGATATTAAGAATGAAATTATTCATCTATATAAATCTGAATTATTAAATATTTTATTATAAGATATTAATGGAAGTTTCTCAATTCAAAGTGATGGAATTCAAGATATATCCGGAAGTGAGCAGGGCATTTTGGTGGTTCGATATTTGACATAAAAACTAGAAATTAAAGAAATATGTATATGAATATGCAATATGACTGAGGATACAACTTAAATATAGAAAATGTAATGTTATCTGAACTTTAACATCTTAACTTGCCTATTTCTAAATTAAGAAGACAGTCATATGACGGGTGCAGCTAATATGTCTGGTCAATATAATAGTGTAAAGATTATAATAATGAATAGACAGCCTTTACATTTTTATACACAATGTGGAGCTCATCGCATAAACTTAATAGCATAATAATTAGATAATAATATAAATATAAGAAAAGCCTTGAGAGTGGTTCATGATTTGGGATTATTATATGACAAACGATCAAATTCCGGATTGTATATAATACTAATAATAACAAAGCAAATATATTGAAACCATTATGCCTAACAAGATAGACTGGAAAAGCATGTATTAAAACAACATTAGATCAATATAGTTATATAATCTATGCACTGAAATAATATAAAGAATTAGATTATATTACCAATGACCACAAATATATTGCAAATTTATTATTAAAAAATATGAATAAGTCAAATATTTTTTCTATGAATATTTAAAGTTTGATATTTGAAAGCTTGGATATGAAGGTGAAAGCTTTCATGATATCAACAAATACTATTGAAGGTAACATTTATAAAAAATATACTTGAAAGAATATATGATTATAATTATAATAAAAATCAATAATAAATAAACATAAAGGATCAGATAATAATAAAGATGATTCTAATTAAATTTAATAATGATAGAAATAATTTGCACACATTCATTGAAGATATAGAAACAAAAGTATTTTATATATACAAGTTTTTATATATATTCAAGGCTAATAACATACTTTTATAAACATATTATATAAACATTTTATAAAATTCATATAAATTATTATAAATATGTATGAAATGAATAGTAATGAAAGTTCAAAAGACTATGTAAGATACCTCATCTAGATAAAATAATATAACATTATTAATGTTATGTTAATATAATAATGTGATTAGATATGATCAGTTAATATGTTAATATACTTTATCAATAATATTTACAGAATAAAATATACTGAGTTGTTTGATTCCATAACGATGAAAATTAAAACCTAATTTTATACTAAGAAAACATTATTTATACATTCTTATAAATTAAAGTAATCATTATTACAAATAATATAATTCATGAAAAAAAGGTTTGTTTTTTTAGATTAATCTTATTAATCCTATTCATTTACTACACTATACAGATGTTATTTAAAAATATATAAAGAATTAACGATTGAAAAATCGAATTTCCATATGTTCAAATCAATAAATAAGTTCAATACCATCTGAAGAGGATAAACATTTATATTATGGAACAATCTCCTAAAATTCAAAAAATATTTTCCGACATAATAGATTTGATAAATTGTATTGGTTTGTCCCTCAAGTTCTGTCATGTTAGCGTGGATGTAGTAAGCTACGAATAATAAATACGTTGTTACGGTCTACTATGCTAGATAGTAGATTCAATGCATTAGTATTGGAAAATATCAATCAAAAAATAATTCACACAATTGAGATGGGTATATTTATAAATAAAATCTATATTTATGTAATAATAAATTATGAAATGTTTATTATTTATTTTCTAATATATTCCTACTTATTATTATTAAAATTAAATATCATTAATTGCATATATTAAAGGGTTAACATAGACTAAAGAGGTATACGATATTAATAAGATATAGTTAGTAATTATATTAGTAATAAATAATAGGATATATAATATAAAATAGAAATAAATAGCCCCCCCCCCATACAAAATATCGTTCCGACGCCCCTATATATATATATATAGTTATACCAACGATTTTTCTAAGCTTCGCAAAATCTGTGGTTATATTATTCTACACCTTAGTATACGGTGTTCTGAAATGTCTATTACCGAATGGAATAGTATTGTTAATATAACAATAAATACTACCTATAGGTATACACTATAGTGTTATGTAATTATTTGTTATTAGATAATAAACTTATATAATATACCCGCATTATTAAGTTGACTTCAGGTCTGTCCTAATATTGTTAGAATTTCACTTCACACATCCGATGTATGTTTAGCTATAGTATAATGTTAAAAATAATAGCATTCAAATAACTATCCCCTATATATAGGGGAAAGTAACCTAATACCAAAGCCCCAGGGCTTTGCTAATACGGACACTTTAACAATAAATGGTCTTAACATTTTATGACTCATTATTTGTATTCAAAAATTACAATATATTAATATTATATGATTATAAATATTAATGTGATTTTAAAATTTTATTTAATCTTTTAATTCTATAGATAACAGGGTTGTCCGTATTCGATACCCATGTCCGAATATATTCGGAATATATTCGAATATATTCCGTATACGGACACCCTATATAACACTAGATAAACTATATATATATATATATATATATATATATATATATATATATATACATATTATTGATGAATCAATCAGAAAAATTACAATTACATTATTGATAATTACTTTTATGAACAATGTATTCTAATTTAATTAGTTATAATTTTTTAATTTTAATTTTTTTTTAATTAATAATACAATTTAAATATCTACATAATAATAATTTTAGTTTTAGATTTATTGGTGGAATTAATATTATAACGCACGCGATTTTTATGAAAATCAAAATAGTTCATATACGCAGCATATATGCTGCGCGCTGAATGGTTATAGGGTGTCCGTATTAGGGACTTATATGACCTCTAGATATATGCTTATAAATTAATGAATATTTGATGACAAAATATAGAAATTATATATATAATTTTAGAATGCTTTATTTTGTAATATAGTGTTATATTTTATATCGATATATTTGGAAGGTTTTAAGATGATATTTTGTGTATATAAATTTAAAAACGTAATAAAAAATCAGTTTATTGGATATATCAGCAACATGTTGAATAATTAAAAATAAAAAAATACTTTTTAGACTATTTATATAATTATAAATCTTGTATTCATTAAACATTTTTTGTGTAGGAATTATGTTTTCTGAGATACCGAGAGTGTCCGTGTTCGGTTACTTTCTCCTATTGGGTAGGGGGAACTCTACAATTACAGATAACTATAAGATATATAAAAGAGTATATATATATATATATATATACACGAAATATTAGTAATTTGATGGTAAATATATATACGAATTTTTGTCTTCAAAATATTCAATCCTACAATTTGTATTTGATAAAATGTAATAGGTTATTAGGGTTATTGCCTATACTTGTTTTATTTGAATAATCACTTTTTTTTAAATCACTTTAAATATTTTAATAATTAAAACAATGCATAATGATATTCATAATATTATAGATTAAATAAATGTTCATAAACGATATATAAATATTATAATTTAAATAAGTATTAACCAATATATCTTAATTATAACAATCCATATGATTTTCCTATTACCGACCCCTTAACTTACATTAGATGATTAAATATGACGATACGCGACTTTTATAGGTGACGATAAATGACGATTGGAAGGAAATAGTTAAAACAAACAACATGTGATTTATAATATTCAATCAAAATAATTAGTATTTTACCTTGACATTATTTGTAATGTGTGTGTATCATGATAATCCATCAATAGTGCATTTTAACAGCATCAATAACACTATACAATGCTTCTTTAGTATTTTTAGTTTATTCATTGTAAATTAATTTAATGTTTAATATATATATATATAGGATAGAATATAAATTATAAATTTAATATTAATATTCAAACTTACATTCAATGATATATAAATTGCGTGTGTTTTGTAATTCATTAAATCTCTTTATATACCTATAGGTATATAGTGTATACACTATTTTGATTATATATTACAATACCACAGTTACATCCACCAAGCATGTTTAGGGGTATAATTGGAGAGTGTGTACTGCATATTGTGAAGTGCATAGTATTCACCAGGCCATGGTCGGTATTAGGCAATGTATCCAATTACCGACCCCCTGTTAATTATTGCCAATACAATTATATCATCAATGTAAGTAGCCAAATTATTCATATTCATAATATTACCCTAATTACCAAATTTCAAATAAATATATTTAATATTGAATAAGTTATTACAAATAATCATTTAGACGTCGGTAATAGATAACTTTTCCCTACGTATATTACTATTGGGTGTGGGTAATTAGCAGCCTAATAGAGACCATCACAGAGCTTCAGTTCACACAAGCATGCTTAGTATACATAATCACCCTATAACGTGATGTTTGCTGTATGCCCCTAACACACGCCTATAGGCGGAGCTAGTAAGTAAGACATAGTCTTCCTCGTGACATTATAGTATCGCCAATAGTACGGATATCCTACTCGTTACTTACTATAGTAGTATGTGTTTCGTAGTAGATCATATATATATATATATATATATATATATATATATATATATATATATATATATATTTATACACATATATATATATATATATATATATATATATATATTCTTCTTATAGGTATCATACATCCTACATCCTACCTATTATTCGGCATGCATAATCCAAGGCGTTTTGTTATTAAATGTAAACCCACTTTTAATTGTTGTTCCATGTCGATTTGGGTATCAATTCATATCTATTTTTTCTTCCATAATTTTGTTTAATTATTTTTTTGTTTACCTAATAAACTATATAGTATTATATTATATCCATTATAAATAAACCACTATATATCTATCATATAGGTGGTAAAGGATAAAGACTCATGTGAAACAATTTTAATTGCTGCTTAATGTATAGCTAATGCTAAGCATGCCTAATAGCATACCTATTGTACTATGTCCTTACATAACACGAGGACAATTGTCCTTGTTATACCGACGTGTGTGCAATTATATAATGCATTAAATATAAACATTAATACGAGCTGTCAATCAAAATAGAACTCGGATATTAAACTATAATCCATATATGGTCATATATAATCCATATATGACCATCGTATACTATTACGAACTATGCTGATAAGTAATGAATATTATATACATTAGCAGGTATATATATATAGTATACTGCAGTATATTATAGGCAATACTAAACCGATTAGGTATTACATATATTTCGATGATATATCATATTATAAATATAGCAATTTATGATTATAATTATATATATATACAATATTAATCCTATAGTGTTACCAAAGCCCCCGGGCTGGGTATTACTTTACCATATAAGGTATGTAACCTATTGAGTAATCTCTCTACACTTGATTGACAACTAGTAGCGATGGTTATATAGGTATACCTATAGGGGACGGTACGGGGTAGTGGCCGAGAACGGAGTAGTGGTCGTTTTAATTAACGCTTAAATGGTGCTAAATAGGATAACAAGTTATATATACAATATTTAGATAATCAAAATGTCTATAATATAAAGTATTTTTTTTTTTACAATACTTAATTAATTACTCTAATTTATTACATAATCATTTTTTTGTCAAATTTTGACAAAAACATGATTATATATATTTATGCTTATTTATGTGTAAGAGTATGTATATATATAATTAAATCATTGAATCAAATAAGGTGCGTATGCATCATAAATATAGTTATTTAATATTACATAATTAAAAAAATATAAATCGAATACATTAGGAGACACCTATGCATATTCTGATACTAGCGGCCACTACCCCGGACTTGCCTTATTTTAATGCTTTTTATGCATTTTTGAATGCCTAATAAATCGTTAATAGTATTCACTATACTGTTATAATATGTAAAACTGAAATAATAGTATCCTAGATCTATATGATTTATAGCTAATTCAAAAAAACTAAGATCATTAAATTCAGTATTTATCGAGATATTAGAAGTATGCTGAGACATATAAATTATCGGCCACTACTCCGTTCTCTCCCCTTGTTATATCATTTATATTTAATTTGCACTGCTCATTGTGCAGTGTATTATTCAATTAATATCGAGCGATGTAGTCAACCTATATATATATACACGAATACGTATATATGATAATAAAAACATCGTTTTTATACTATAGTATCAACAAAGATTTTGCGAAGCATCCTGCGCTCCCCATGTGTATACACTGTGCACACTGTACACTGTACATTGTAAACCGTACAATGTACAGTGTACACCCTTTAGACAAATCTTTGGTATACATGTATATAGTATTATATAAATAGTACAATAGCATATTATTATGCTATATATATGTATATATATATATATATATATATATATATATATAAGTATTATTTATTCCATGTATATATTTATTCCCTATACATCATACTAATTACTATCATTGCAATATTGTAGGAAGAACTTACAGGAAGAGATAATCTGACAAAGATGAATCATTACTTTTGTATCGATTATCATATGTTAAATATATACGTTAATAATTATTTACATTATTATTAAAAACGGTTGTTATAGCATACACTTATATTGTATATTATTAATGTATATAATAATTATATTTACATAGGTTAATATAAGTATATACCCAGTTCTTTATTGTTAATATGTTCCTGGTGTAAAAAATGTGTAACATATATGTTTTATATATATAGGTTATTTATAGGTTATTTAAATATATAATTGTTAAGTAAATACATATATATACAATCGTATTTATAGCTTCAAATTGTTAAAAGACTAATTTCTGAGATATTGTACTACATCGGCTATTAGGCATATTTAAACCGAAATATAATAAACATTACATAACGATCATTGCGTGCACAGACAATAGAGCGATCTAATGCCGCATTGTTAGCATAGCTACATACACACACATACACACACACACTCATACACACATACACACACGCGCGTGCGTTAGTGCGTATACCCAACCCACCCATCGTGTGCGGCGGTAGCAGTAGCCACTGTTGAGCCAACGACATCATGAAGGCGATGATGCTGAGGGTGAACTACGACCCCAAGTATATCACCCCTCACCGCAAGAGGGCCTCTTCGCCCGTCTACAACTACAGATCAATGGAGTCGACGAGTTCTCGTCTCGCTGCGACCAGAAGAATATACGGTTTATTTCTCTTGTATACATTATATATATATATATATATATATTGAAAAACATAAAGAATACGTAGTTAACTATAGTATATATCTAAAACTATATATATATATATATATATATATATATATATATATATATCTAAAAAATGATTGTTTGATATATACACCCTTTAAATATTTTACAATTTAATTTAGTTTGTTTAATTCTGAGATAACAGGGGTGTCGATATTACAGGCACTGCCTCGAATACCGACACCTTGGCACATAATATCGACACCCTAAATATATCGATATTTAGATATACCATATATTATTTAATATCCACTATCGATCAGAATTGAATGCGCATTACTTTTAGTTAATACACGTAATTCATACCTTTTTTTACAAATACATTATAAACAAATAACGCTGATTGGTTAAAGGGTGTCGATATTACGTGCAAATAGGATGTCGGTATTATGAAAATGTATGTTGCTTAGGTAAACGTCAATAACTATATCAAAAATATCAAAAATACAAAATATTTTCGGCAGATTGTAAAATATAATTAGATATATACGATGTATTTAAAATATTTAAAATATATATATTTTCAAATGATTGAGAATCGATATTGTACTTCAAATATTTCATAAATTTAGAGTTGTAATGAAAAAATCAGTTTTTTGTTTATAATTAAAAAAATATAAATATTAATAAAAAAAATTATATTTATATAAATTAGAATTATATTGATTAACATATCATACATTCATTATTTTTTAGAAGATCTATAGGGTGTCGATATTACGTGCATGTCGATATTATAGTACTCTTCCCTATAGGGTTATTTCCCTATAGGTATACCTACTTAATACTTATAAATAAAATTTGGAAATATTTAATTGAGAAATAATAAAGTCATACTGATTTATTGTTAGGGTGTCGGTATTCGAGTGCTCTCCCCTATATAACGTAATATTTGTTGAACATCAGCGGTTTTATATAATACTTATAGCTGTTATCTATAGATAACTGTTATTACCTATGGGTTTTCGGATATTAAAGTTGTTGAGAAATCACGATCAATTTTAAAACGCCAAAACAATACGGCAACAACAACAACAAACAATCTAATGTTTAATATCGTAACGAAATCGTTGTTGTTCCAGTGTTGTCTATGCGTGTTTGTATATAACAGTTGATAATGATGATGATAACGATGTTATTAATAGTACTAGAAGCATGCTATACTAGTGCCTGTAGTAGCGAATGTGTATAGGCTTTCGAGGCCCTTCCATCGTACACGAAATTAAATAATAATAAATATAGTAGGAATAACCTAATATGAATAAATATAAAATTAAAATAAATAAATAATAGAAAGTAAACAATAGTTTGTGTGCGCGTCGTTCTGACACCGATGACCTAACGCCATTGTTGTTCTCCCACCGCCAGCCGAAACCTATCCTCGACGTAACACTGACCTCTCCATGGTAACGAAGAAGCCGGCACACAGAATACAGGTACCCCAACACCCCCCTCCCTAGCGAGTAATGCGGTGGCGCCACATAGTAGCCGAGTGTGGCGCCAGTAGTACTACCAAGGACATGGAGGACATGGGCCTTGGTAGTACGTTACGTAATGCATATATCTCGATGACGTAATAGCAATGTCATTGATAATAGCAAGGTCTACTGTTGTATCTATTTATCATGTTTTGCAAGAATTCGGTAACATATATCATCACTGTCATAACACAGAACAATCTGTAATATTTATTAATAATGATGCAATCTATTATTATATTTTTAGTGCGTTTTATTTCTTATTCCGACTGTTTCCATGGAGATTAATAATGATTCATTAGTAATGAATATTATATAATTTTATTGTAAAATGTATACATATATATTTTATATGTTATATATAAAATGTATGCATACTTATAATATTTATATATATATATATCTTATTTATTAATTAAGATTGTATACAATTGCTATAGCAATATTATCAACATTATTGAGATATACCTACCTACAATGTAGGTATAAATATATTACATGTGGGATATTTTGAAAATTACCTGTAGATAATAATTGCCTGTATTTAATATAAATTATTCACAATTAGGACCTACAAGACAAATTTACAAATATTTCTCAATTTCTATAGGAATAGAATAATTAATATCAAAATAGAGGTACCAAACAATAAGCATGCTTATGGTTTACACGTGGTATTCATACCACGTGTAATGAACACCACGTGTTTTGCATACCACGTGTTTTGCATACCACGTGTTCGATGCCGTAGGTACAGTTTAGTCTCACCTCACATATAACAATAGGTTTGCCCCTATAACGAATGCCTACACTACCCTCAGTAATTACTCGTATCATGTTCGATGTGCAATAGAGCTTGACGGGCGTTCACTTCGTATAGGTAAACAGTACATATAGGTATGTGTAGGTGGTTTGTTACGTAATAAACAATGAATAATTGATGACCAATTGGAACGCTGCATTTATTAGGTATGTTTATTGATTATAGAAGGCGTCCCTAACCGAAACAGACGACTGTAGGCGAAAGTAACCGAATACGGACACTCTCGGTATCTCAGAAACCATAAATCCTACAAAAAAATTGTTAATGAATAAAATATTCATAATTATATAAATAGTCTAAAGTCGTATATATAAGTATTTTTTATTTTTTAATTATTCAAAATAATTCTGATATATCCAATAAACTGATTTTTTTATTACGTTTTTAAATTTATGAAAAAAAATGTGAACTAAAAACCTTCTCAAGAATATACAAATGTATCGATATAATATATATTATTAAAAACTAATGATTCTAAAAATTATATATATAATTTATATATTTGTTATCAATTATTCATTAAGTTAACTATACTTATAAGCATATATCTAGAGGTCATATACGTCCCTAATACGGACACTCTATATGTCTGAATACGGACACCTTATAACGAATCAGCGCGCAGCGTATGAACTATTATGATTTTCATAAAAATCGTGTGCTTTATAATATTAATACAACAAATAAAGCTAAATATAAAATGTTCATTATTTAGATACTTAAATTGTATTATTAATTAAAAAATAATAAAAATAAATAAATTATTAACTAATTAAATTAGAATAAATTATTCATAAAATTAATTATAAATAATGTAATTGTAATTTTGCTGGTGATTCATCAATAATATGTAGTTTATCTAGTGGTATATAGGATGTCCGTATTATACCATAGTCCGTATTCGGACATGGGTACCGAATACGGACAGTGTCCGTCGGACACCCCCGTTATATATGGAATTAAAAGATTAAATACAATTTTAAATTATAAAATCACAATATTATCTATAATCATATAATATATATTATATATATAATATATTGTAATTTTTGAATAAAATAATGAGTCATAAAAGACCATTTATTGTTAACGTGTCCGACGACAGAATACGGTAACCTAATACGGGCACTGTCCGCGGATTAGGTTACTTTCCCCTAAATCCGAGTGCTTCCCTAACTTCATCTTACTCGAGTAGGGTATCCCCTCGTATGACACATGACTCCTATACCATGGTTAGGTTATGTTTAGGTTATGTTTAGGTATTACACGGGGATTATATATTCGACAATGTCGCTAGGTAATTATTAATCAATGTCGCTATAGTGATATTCGCTATATAGATATACCTATATATATAGTTATATATATAGGTATATTCACCCTAGTTATTAAAATATGAATAATTAATGATTATGTCGAGTCCTCCTTTATCTGTAATAGCGAAAAGAGATATTATAAAAATGAATATATCTAGATACAATTCGTATACACTGTTAAAAATAAGGGTATAACATTATGAATTATACGGTATAACATATGGAAATACGAGTTATACCATACAATTACGTTAAATGGTATAAGATCACATATTATATGGTATAGAATTTGATTTTTTTAGTTATACCATATAGCTTAATTGAAATGGTATAAGATCACAAATTATATAGAATAACATTTGTTTTTTTTAGTTATACCATATAGCTTAATTTAAATGGTATAAGATTACGAATTATATGGTAGGACATACCATACCTATAACATTCGTAATTTGTAGCTATACCATTAGCTATTAAATATAATGGTATAACTTTATGAATTATATGGTATACAATATGGAAATACCAGTTATACCATAACATTTTAAAATTAAGTTTATATTTGATTGAAAATAAAATGTATAAGAAATATAATTCATAATAGTATCCTTCATAATATCCTTAATATAACAGTTTACTTATTGTTGTGTTATATTATTATAGACATAGCATGTATTGCTTCTAATTGCAATTAAACTGGTTTTCAGAAACTATATAGATTCCCCATAGGGAAATACGTATACATAATATGTATACATATACATATTTCCTATATTTTATATACAAATACTTATAATTATTCGAGTATATGTATATATATATATACACATAATTCCATTTTATTTATTAACATATTTTATTTCCACTCTACACTCAACATGAGAAGCATTTATTTGTCAACACATTACAATATACATAAGGTATTTATACTTATATTATATATATATATATATATAAATTATATAATATTATATATAATAATATAAAAGTTTTATAATATATAATTTTATAATATATTTATATATTATTTATAATATATAATTAAAATGTTAGAATATAATTATATAATTATATATATATATATATATGTTATAACGTCAAAGTTGTAGATATATCGATTAATGTAATATACATTTAAATCTATTTAGCATTATGTAACAGAAATCGATATATCTACATTACAACTTTAAATTAGATTTCGGTGTCTCGCTCTGTGTTAATTACATAGCCATAGCCATGTAAATGTTTGTTTTTCTGGTATTTTATATTGTTATCGTCTGTAAAGTATATTTGTTATTTTTCTATAGAATAAATTCCACTCGGTGAGATTGATTCATTATTCGGTCTGCATCTCATCGGGTAGGTACTATTATTATTATTATTATTATTATTATTATTATTATTATGTTATATTATTATTATGTTCAATAGGTCTTTGATTAATAAACTGTATTAGAACATTCACTTTATTACATATATATTATAAAATTATGATAACTATATGCTATATATTAATAGGAATGTAGGAAACTATGCAGGAAACTGAAGAATTATTTGCAGAATTTCAAATTTCACTTAAAATATTAGAAAAACTGTCGGAGAGGAATATTGAGTTGATGGGATGAAAAAGCATATAACGTATATATAAAAATATATAGACGAATATATTGATGTACTAGGCGCGCTACTATAGTAGGTGTACCTATGTGTATACGCAAACTGATCAAACAGGTAATTTAGTTATTTAATAGTTAGTTAATTAATAACATTAGTTAAATATCTATATAAAATAAATATGCAATTATATTTTATTAGTCCATGGATTGTATACTATATATATCCATATATGGTCAATTATTTATTTTATTTTTAACACACAATGTAATTAAATTTAAATAATATTACTAATAGGTATATATATAAATAATGTTAACTGTTGTACACATATTATCAATATCCTTATATCCTTATATCCTTATATCCTTAATAAAATATAGATTAAAAAGTGTATAATTAAATATATAGGTATATATACCTAATATAATATTTCCTAAAATAGATGCGGGAATCTTATATTTTATGATGGGAGTTTGCGAATTATTGAAAAATGAATTTATAATGAAAATAAATATAAGGTTACTTAATAATTACTTAATAACTATAGATTTAATATACTAGTTATTTTATGATTTTTCGTATGCTAATTCAAAAGTATAGTATACCTTATTATATATATATATATATATATATATATAACTGCAGTAATTAATATAATATATTGGATTTTTCTAATTACAATTCTAAAGTATACTTTATATAGTATTATCATATATGATATTAACTTTATAAAGTTTCTTATAATATACATATTTGTACTATTATATAATATACAATATTATTATATACTCTAGTATACTATATATAAATATATATATATATATATATATATATATATATATATACATATTTGAATTTTAATTGCAGGAAATAATGACTCCATATATCAGAAAAGAAGAGGATTATTATGTGTGTCGATAATTGTTTGGTTTTCGTTCAAAATAATTTATTTCGTATTTTATTAAGTGGTATTGTACATTTTATTTGTTTCATAACATGTCCTACAAACATTAATTGTTTATGTAATTTTGTATCACGTTATTTATTTTAAAATGTATCTGTTAATTAACAATATTGTTACACCAAAATATGTGGTTTTTAGAAAATAAATTATCATTATAAATGTCGATTCCATATATAAATTAATAATATAGAATAGTAAGTTATTATAAATACTGGTATAACTTTAAATAAAATATAGTATAACTTTTAATAAATTATGGTATAACTTTATATAATATATGGTATAAATTTTAATAAATTATGGTATAACTTTATATCAAATATGGTATAACTTTTTATAAATTATGGTATAACTTTTTTAATTAGTTATACCGTAAATGGTATACCAGGACGCCACGGGGTTATACCATTTTGTAATCAATGTTATACCATTTATTTCTAACAGTGTAGGCGTGTGCATGATTCTACAACGATACAACCGCATACGACCTACAATGTGTACTAGGTGGCCTGCCTATAACTAATGTGTCCTACCTATGACTAATGTGTCCTACCTACTACCAAGGACGTGTCCTCTCTACTACTCCTATATATATAAATAGAGGGGCTTTGCTATATAGTCACGTATCCTACATTTACATAATGTGAACTGCACATTGTGCAGTAAACTATAGGTATATCTGAACGCCTCGCCCCTCTGTGTGTGTTAAATTAATGTCATTTTAGTTTTAATTGTAACTTAATTGTAACTTAATTGCAACTTAATTTAAATATCTATTACATCTTAAACGTACACTGTACGACACTGTACCGTATTACACTGCCGTACATAATGTGTTATATTCTTGTTGAGATAGGATATATATATATAGATATATATATTATATATATATATATATATATATATATATATATATATATATATATATATATATATATATCCTAATTAGGTTATGTCACATAACTTATGTGGCATCGATGTAAATTGTTAACAGTTTCTTTATATCGATGATCTGTAATTATATTCTATACGAATAAACGAATATATATATAAATATATATACACATATATATAAATATGAATACATTAATAGTACTCGTTTATGACATACAATAAAATGCAATACAATAGGAACCAAGCGTGAACATTGGCCTATATAATGTGTATTGTGTTACGTAATCACTCGATTGTAAATAGATTACCACACTTAACACGTGATGCATTATTACGTCGCGGCCATTACGTAATGTGTGTATAGCAACACGCCCCTTTACTATAACACGCCCCTTTACTATAACACGCCCATATACTACGAAACTCGTATTTGCGAATAGCTGTAGATATATGTATACGAGTAGGTATATATATATATATATATATATATATATATATATATATATATATATATATATATATATTTTAGGTCGAATATATTTTTGTAAAGTCATGTGCAGATATTGGTGTAATTGTTGACGAATTGGTATATGCGCCAGTATTTAAATATATATGCTATCATATATTATAGTATATGTAGAATGCGAATATTTCATTTGGAAATAGTACGGTTTAATTATTAGTTTTATAAATTATTTTTTTTGATAATTATAATTATCAATATAAATAGAAATAAATAAATAAATAGAATAATTAAAAAAAAGTGAAATATTGGTCGATCATTTGAATACAGCATCTACCTAGAATTGCGTAATAGCGAAATTACTTGTAACATATTTCTAGAAATGATTTAAATGTAAATAAACTTGTTATTAAAGATGTATCATATTAACCTGTAAAAATAATAATAACATTACAGTAGGCATTAATAGATAAACATAGTACTGCATAGCAGTGACTTTATTAAGGATATTAAGGTGGGAGGGACAAATTCCAAAAATAATTATTTTGCTTTAAATTGTATATGAAAACAATCAAGAAAATAAATTACTGATTTATAATAAATAAATAGGATTTTGAAAAAATAGGATTTTTTTGATGGAAAAATTTGTAATTTATTCGCCAATAAATACCCCCGAAAAAGACAAATAATATTCACAATAAAGAAATACATTCATGAGCGAATACCTGATAGGGTGCTCACATGACAATGCCTGTTATGTTCAATACTAATTTAAAATGATAACAATATATAATGTTCTATCGTTGCGTTAAGTATGCATACTTGTACAAATAAGAAATCTGAGTTTTGTGGAAATGTTCGCAATGTGGAAGTTTCACGATGCAAAACTTTAACACGCAAGCATTGTACGCATCGCTTGAACACACTACTATGCGCGTATACAAGTGCTTATACTGCGCAATATGATATATTATGTACGTAACCCCCCCATCCTCCCCCCACCCCGAGTACAGGACGTAGATGATCCCCTCTCTAAATCGATGCCGTTCGGAAACAACAGTCTGAAGACAGGACGTAAACATCATGTGTTCTCCGCTACTCCTTTCTTAGACTCTGAAGGTTAGCTAGCTGACCTCTAAGTGTATACAATATATAGCTAGGGTTATATAATATATATTTATGTGTATATATATATAAAATATTATTTACTATATTATTAAAATAAAATTTCTACTAAATTTCTATTTTTAATATTATTAATAAACAAATATTTACTCATAAGCTTATAAGTTGTTTAAAAATATGTACAATATTTTACAGTAACTGAGCAAATAAACAACAAATTATATGACAAATTTTTTGAAAATAGAAATGAAATATATTACAACTTGGTAAATGAAAGCATCTAAAGAGCATCTGTAACTTTGTTTATAACTTAATTAATAAAATTATTCTTTGAAATTTGTAACCTGTAATAGTAATACCCGGAGTAATACATTATTAATTATATATTTTAACATTTAATTGATATATTTTAAATATATAGTACAAACCAAACATGTTAAAAATGAAATAAATGGATAATGTAATACTTATTACTTTAAAATCTGTAATAAGAGTAAATTATTAATTTTATATTATTATAGTAAATTTGAAAATATAAAACCTAAATTTTCTATTAAAAAAAACAAGAAAAGATAATGTAATAAAAAATGAAACATAAATTAATATCGAATTATAAATTATTGTCAAAAAAATGTGTTTGTCAAAAAAGATTTTGTTTATTTTATTTTTATAATATGAAACAGATACATATTTTACTAAAAGATTATCTAATGAATACCATATATTAACCGATCTATTATAATGTATATTATTATCCCCTACTTTGACCACTGTAATAATCTCTTACTACCACTCCCTTCATACCTTCACACTCTTGATTCTAAACACTCTAGAACTCTGTATTCTAAATAGATTAAGTCACAATCTCCAATTCTTAGTGATATTCATCACTTCCCCATGATCGGTCACATCTATTATAGAATACAATTGTGTATCACTTTTAGGTACTCGTAACTCAATACACCATAAACAACCTGACTCTCTCACTAATAATTATTCTTAAACTCTATCCTCTTCTCCCCAATAAACACCATCCTCATTCGCTAACACCGGAGAATGGGCAATGTATACTTCATACATCTAACGTTAACTTCCCATAGATATACGGTCCATTTCTACAACTAGTATTTTGTTATAAACCAACCCTCTATTTCATTCTCTCTTAACTTCTATTGCATACTCTCTTGATGCCTAACTTCATTGACTTAACTGTTATTGTCGTTAGTTTCATCATCGTGTTTCTATTAATAGACTACGTTTTGTTTAGAAGTCACTAGAAGGCTTCACAATAAATTAAATTATTTACTATATATATATATTAAATATATTAAATATATTAAATATAATATAAATAAAATTAATTATTATATATATATATATATATATATATATATATATATATACGATAAGTTGACCGTATATAAAACTACTCAGATAAAAGGGTGTGCACACTTAGCCCTATAAACACTAGTAACCATGGTAATTATACGTTACGTTGGACCTATGGTATAGATGGGTACAAAAGAGTTGACAATCAATCTGTAGCCGTAAGCCCACTAATGCAGACGCCCGCTGTTAAAAGTACTCGCACACGTTTATCCACGCAGTAGTATTATAGTAATATTATTATATCATTATTATTATATCATTATTATTATATCATTATTATTATATCATTATTATTATATCATTATTATTATATCATTATTATTATATCATTATTATTATATCACTATTATTATATCATTATTAGTATTATTATTATATCATTATCATTATATTATTATTATTATATTATTATTATTATATCATTATCATTATATTATTATTATTATATCATTATTATTATATCATTATTATTATATCATTATTATTATATCATTATTATTATATCATTATTAGTATTATTATTATATCATTATCATTATATTATTATTATTATATCATTATTATTATATCATTATTATTATTACATACATTTTACATTTTTCGGTTTTCGGACTGCTAAACTGTGCTTATAAAGCAATCGGCCGTCCATATATATATTAAGTTAATGTTTCATATTAAATAGGTAGGTTTTCAATAGTTTCTTGAAGTTGGGAGTTGATGGTGTAGTACGGATGGATGTGGGGAGAGTGTTCCAGGAGTATGGGATGGATATTGCCCATGCGCGAGTGTTGGTTGAATGTAAGTAGTGTTTAGGAGGGAGTTGAAGTAAAAACGTATTGGTGGAGCGTGTAGTGGTACTAGTTGGTAATTTAAGTTTGAGTAGGGATGCTAGGTAGTCAGGAGAGTCATGGTGGATTGCTTTATGAGCCAGTAGTAGAGTTTTATATATGATTCTATGGCGTACAGTTAGCCAGTGGAGTTTAACTAGGAATGGAGATATATGCGTACGGGAGTATTTTGGTATGTTGAATATACACCTAGCTAAAGAATTTTGAAGAATTTGGAGTTTAGTAATATACGATGAGGGGGTATTGTAAAGAATAAAGTTGCAGTAGTCGAATAGAGGTAGGATGTAAGCAGAAGCTATAATAGTAGCAGTGGATATTGATATTGAATGACGAATAAGGCGTAGTGAATGTAGTTGATAGTTTAATAGTTTTGTTATGTGGGACAGTTGTCTGTAAAAATTAAAAGTATTGTCAAATATAACACCAAGATTTTTGATGTGGGTTGAGTAAGTGATGAGCTGTCCATTAATGTTAATTGGAGGGGGAGTTGGTAAAGTTTTACTTCGGAGTGGAAGGTGAAGGGAGATAGCCTCGGTTTTAATTGGGTTAAAGACGAGGGAGTTTATTGTGAGCCAGTTATGAATGGTGGTAATAGTAGAGGAAAGGATGTCAGGTGCAAAATTAACGTTTTCTGTACATTTTACGTAAAGTTGGATGTCGTCTGCATATGTGTGGAAGCTAACTGGAGAATTCGAGATAAGGTGGAGAAGGGGAATGATGTAAATATTAAAGAGTATTGGTCCAAGGACTGATCCTTGGGGAACACCGTGTGTAACAAGACGGGAAGATGAACGGGTTGAGTGAACTAAAACTGAGGAAGTTCGGTTTGTTATGAATGAGGATAGCCATTTGTGTGCAGTACCAGTGATACCTATAGATGTAAGACGGTGTATGAGAATCGTGTGGTCAATTATATCATTATTAGTATTATTATATCATTATCATTATATTATTATTATTATATCATTATTATTATATCATTATTAGTATTATTATATCATTATCATTATATTATTATTATTATATCATTATTATTATATCATTATTAGTATTATTATTATATCATTATCATTATATTATTATTATTATATCATTATTAGTATTATTATTATATCATTATCATTATATTATTAGTATTATATCATTATTATATCACTATTAGTATTATTATTATATCATTATCATTATATTATTATTATTATATCATTATTATTATATCATTATTAGTATTATTATTATATCATTATCAATATATTATTATTATTATATCATTATTAGTATTATTATTATATCATTATCATTATATTATTATTATTATATCATTATTATTATATCATTATTAGTATTATTATTATATCATTATCATTATATTATTATTATTATATCATTATTATTATATCATTATTATATCATTATTATTATATCATTATTAGTATTATTATATCATTATCATTATATTATTATTATTATATCATTATTATTATATCATTATTAGTATTATTATATCATTATCATTATATTATTAGTATTATATCATTATTATTATATCATTATTAGTATTATTATTATATCATTATCATTATATTATTATTATTATATCATTATTAGTATTATTATTATATCATTATCATTATATTATTAGTATTATATCATCATTATTATATCACTATTAGTATTATTATTATATCATTATCATTATATTATTATTATTATATCATTATTATTATATCATTATTAGTATTATTATTATATCATTATCAATATATTATTATTATTATATCATTATTAGTATTATTATTATATCATTATCATTATATTATTATTATTATATCATTATTATTATATCATTATTAGTATTATTATTATATCATTATCATTATATTATTATTATTATATCATTATTATTATATCATTATTATATCATTATTATTATATCATTATTATTATATCATTATTATTATATTATTATTATATCATTATCATTATATTATTATTAGTATTATTATTATATTATTATTATTATTATATTGTTATCAATTATTACATAATTTTAATATTACAACATCAATAAACAATTTGCATAGCATTTGAATAACATTATACAATAATGTATACATTGTAGAGTATACAGCTGTACTAGTATACATTGTATATAGTATATGTTGTATACATTATATATTGTATATAGTTTACAGTGTACATTAAAAATGAATGTAAAACAAAATTGTTATCATCTACAATGAATTATTTAGTTGTAATCATAATTATATATATATATAATTACTTTATATTCCAAAAATTAAAAAATTGGTCCACATTGGATGGTCTATATTCAGCTAGCCTCTAGAAATTTAACATGTAGGAGATATAAATTAAGGAGTACATTTAAACTAATGATTTTATATACTAATAATATTTTCACTATAGAAAAAATCTTAATTCTTATTAATAATAATCTATATTTTATTTAGTTAATTCAATTTATATTTTTTAAATTATTTGGATTTTTATAAATTTCCTGGAATGAATTTTCATTTCAAGAATTTGTTTATTATTTGAATAAATGTTATGATACGCTTTTTATATTATTAAAAGAATATATGTATTCTGTAAAGTATCCATATATTTAAAACAATATATAAAAAGTATGTATTATTAATAATAATATATTCAAAAAAAAGATGGAAAAAAGGATTAATTTTTAATTAATCTTATGGTTGAGAAAACGGTGTCTTCTAAACAAAATGTGGAAGTGCTAACCATTATACGTTATCAATAAGTTGATGATTTTATCTAAATGAATCACTTTTGAATAATTCACTCTATCTTAGTGTACATTGTATACAGTATACATGTGTGTGTAGGATATATCTGAATTTCATCTACAAATATTAATATTATGTATATTTTGTATATATATATTATATATGTATTAGCTAAAGGTTTTTAAGTAATAATAAAATGAAAATTAAATTAATAATGCAAATATATGAATTTCACAATATAATTTAAAATATCAAAATAATATATAAATATATTTTTTATTAAATATTCTTTATTTTAATACAAAAATATATAATAAAGATGCAGAAATATATTATTTTAAATATTACATTTATTTATTTATAATTCAATTTAAGATATTTTTATTTATTTATTAATTGAAAAATAGAAAAATCAATAAAATAAATAATCTTGTAATTTATTGAAAAATAATATCAGGTACACTTTATAAGATAGTTGTATTTATAAGTATATATGAGTCATACTCATACGAATATATAATTTCTATCGAAAGCTGATGGATAATAATGGTTTGATAATAAAATATTAAATATGATTTAAATACATAAATGTGAACCCCGCAAACATAGAACCCTGGCCTCCTTTAGCTTGAAGCTAAATGAGGCCATGATAGAACCCTGTGAATAACTGTACTAACACCCGCTACGTAGAAACGCAGAAGAAACCACTGAAGATATGCAATAACTTCCTGGAGCCGATTTCTATGTCGGAGTGCCCGAGCATCGCAAAAAGAGGTTTTAATCTTTAATTTCTCTGTGTATTCACCAGTGTAACGTATAGTACTTCCTGTTGTGCATATCTTTATAACAATCACATACATATATATAATATTAATATTTAAAGTAACGATAATATAATTCTGAATTCATTGATGTTTATAATTGTTTAATTATGATTCATTAACTAGGTTTAAAAGATAAGTTTTTGCTCATGGAAAAATCTAGGAAAATTATTGATTCTAGTAAGTTTTATTATATTTTTAGATCATAAAATATTAACATATATATATATATATATATATATAACTATACTAAATTTACTAGACATACCATTTTGAAAGTAAGTTAAATTTAGTAAGACATAACATGCAAAATGTCCATACAAAATAAATCTTAATATTTTCTACAAAATCATATCTTATACATAATATATATCTGGTAGATATTATTTTTATATGTTTTTTATTATTCATTATTTTGAAAAAAATAATTAAATATATTCAAATAGTATATTGATTGATAATTTATTTAAGCAAAACCATAGTCGATATATTGTATCAAAAGTATAAAATATAAATATTTGCTAACGATAACATATGTTATAGAATTATAATTAACATATAAATTATATTATAATTAATAAATATGTAAATTTAACATTCGTGGCTATCTATTAAAAAATATCTACCAAATGATTATATTTTGCATTGTCCACCAAATAGATATAATATGACAATATATATATATATATATATATATATATATATTAATTACCTATATTATATTTAATTAAAAGATAATTTGCTCATGGAAAAATCTAGGAAAATGTTTGATTATAGTAAGTTTTATTATATTTGTATGTTATAAATTATTAACATATATAAATATTTATAATATATCATATAGATAAGTAATATATTACTTATCTATATTATATATTACTTATATATAAATATTAGATTTTTCATTATAATTAACTTTAGTTAAAGTAAAAGTTACATATTTCCCGTTACAATATATCCGTTCTAGAAACTTGCTTTATTATATTTATAATAGATTTTTATATTAAAAACATCAATACAGATACAACATCCACATCAACAACAACCACAACAACCACCACAACAATAATAATGAACACATACATAATAACAATAACAACAACAACAATAACAACTATTACGTAACAGACAAGTCGATATCGGCGTCGTTGACCCGGGTAAGGTCGATGCCGTTGTCCGAGGTAACCAGCGGTCAGATGACGATGAGCTCGCGGCTGCTGGGCAACACCTGTTCTCAGACCAGCGGTCAATTGCTCGAGTCCAAGCGGCTGTTCAATCAGGCCTACAGGAAGGCGGAGAAAGCTATCAGGGTTTGTTACGGTGCTGGTGATGGGGGTGGTGGATGTAATAGTGGGGTTGTGGGGGGGGGTGGTGATTGTAGTTGTGGGGTAGTTGTGATAGCGATAGTGGTGGGGGTGGTGGGGGTGATGGTAGTAGTGATGATAGTGGTGTACTAGTGGTACTAGTGATAGTGATGATGGCGGTGGTATTCGTGGTGGCCGTAGTGAATGTAGTAATGATTATAATCTATAGTTTAGTACAATCATCGTAATAAGATATAGTTATAATTAGTATATTCTATTTTCATTATCTTTCATTAACCAGGTGTAAGTCATGACCTCACCTCAATGCATACTAATTGCACAGGCAAACCTAATTATCAAACCCTATTGTCCCCTATTGTCAAGTGTCATCGCCACCGCTCATAGTGTAAATGTTATTAGAACCCCGGTTACAATGCCTACTTATAGATATATCCGATACGGCTAGGTTGTAGGAGCTTAGCCATTAGTGTAGGTCTATTGTCTATAATCTATTTATAGAAACACTATAAATAATCACACATTTGTAGGGTCATACCTGATATAGATTCGAGATTACAGAGTAAAATCTATAGTGGAATAATGATTATTTATAATAGATCTATAACTATTAGTACAGCCCTGTATGATGAACTCAGATTAATTAGCATTGCCGTTATAATATTATGTGTATTGATATCTCATGATATTTAATTTTCAACACAGTAAATTTCATTTAACAAGCGCGATAAAATAAGATAAAATTATGAAAATTATAAATCAATAAACTAATAATATGTAAATATATAATAATATAGTAGTATCAATAATATGTTAGTATTATAAATTAGTGTAATACAATATATATATATAATAATAGCAGATATTATGAACTCTAATGAATAACTAAATAAGACCACAATAATTCAAAATCTATATCAACGTATAATACAATAACAACCCCGATAAGATACCCTCAATACACGCCCACCCACCCCACCGCCCACCCCCCGCCCCCATCATCAGGAGAAGAAGGTGTTCGTGATCCTGGGCCCCTACGCCCCGCTGCGTAAGGCGTTGAATCGTCGCGGTTGGGTGGAGAAACTCAACGATAACCCTCGCTTCAGTAAGATACCGGTGGCCGTACAGAAATACCTCGATACACACGATCATAAAGGTTTATGCAGGCGGTCATGGGTATGTGTGGGTAGTTGTGGGTATAGGTATGTGTGTAGATGTGTGTGTAGGTGAGTGTGTAGGCGGTGATGGGTATGTGTGTGCGTGTGTGGGTGTAGGTGCGCATATGTGTGTGTATGTGTTAGATGTGTAGGTGTATGTAGATCATAGATTTGTATTTTACATAAATCGATATTGCTATATCTCGCCAGTGTAAAATTATTCAACAGACATGGTGCCTCGATTTAGGAAACTTAAGATTGCCGACCATTATATGAACAATGCATTTAATAACAAATAACTATAAATCTATGATGTAGATGTTTGTGGGTGTGTATGTATGTGTGTGTGGTTTAAAGGTATGCGTGTGTGTGGATGTGACTATATATGGGAATGAGTGTGCGGAAGTGTGGGTATGGGTCCAATGGTATGTATGTTTAGCTCTGTAAATACGCGTTTGTGTGGATTTGTAGTTAGGTATGTATGTGTGGGTAGGTGTGTGTGTGTAGGTGTGTGTGTGTGTGGGTAGGTGTGTGTGTGTGGGTACTACCTACCCACTGGGTAGGTGTGTGTGTGGGTGGGGGTAGGTATGTGTGTGTGTGATTATTAAGTATTGGTGAGAATATTTTCAATATAAATATGTGTATTAATTTATTAATATATTCATTATCCGTTATGTAATATGTTGTAACCTTACTATTCATCTTTGTCATTAATGTTCTGTTATTTATAATCAAATATCTAGTTAAACAATTCAAATATATATATATATATATTTATATTGTTATTTTATTTGGTGGAGTCCTTTTTATCCCATCCAGGAACTTAGATGAAGTTTTCACTTATAACCATATGGCTCTAATGTCCATAAACTCTGCGCTCGTGTTAAGGCATCCATTGTTTTAACCAAAACCCATAATTTATATATATATATATTTATTAATAAATATATCGATTTAAGAATATCCAAATTCACTAGATTTTCTATATAAATATTATTCCATATAATTTAATACACATTATAAACGATGTTATAATTACAACAACAAAATTAACTTTAGAAATTGACGATATTTTGAGAGATTTTCCTAAAAATCACAAAACAAATTGGATGAATGAAAACAATGGAATTTCTGGAACAATGGTTATTATTACTTTAATTTATATTAAATAACTTAATTTGTACTATCCGAATGAAGAAAATGTACCTTAAGTTATTCATATAACACCATTATACCCATATTAACCAAACTTCCACGAGATAATGAAAATAATAAATAAAATATATTGAATTCCATGCTTTATATTTCATAATATTATATATATTTCATAATGTTAATGTTCATATGTAGTTAAGTTATTTTACGAGAATATAATATTATATAATATTATATTGCGGAAAAGTTACTTATTGCGATTAATGAATAATTCTGTATCACTGTATAATCACTGATATTAATAAATAATTCTTTATCTTCCCAATATCCATCACCATAACCGACGCAATCTCCTCATCTCGTCTACTACGATCGACTCACCGCCGGAATATGTTCGTAGATATACCTGATCCAGGCTAGTACCATGTAGGTAATATTGTAGTCGTTACAACAGCAATTAATATATATATATACTATATATTATATAGCCTATAGCCAAATATGTTTCTGAGGAAAGATATAACACTCGCGAGAAATCGCGTAATTCTATTTTGTATACAAAAACCTACAGCGCCACCTATAAAGGGTCAATTTTTGGAACTATGCGTTGTTTATAAGGTAAATTCGTATCAAACTATACACTTTTAAAATGAAAAATAATATGCTTTCAATTATTATTTATAAAATGAAAACTAAGTGTTCATTACTAATATATAACATAGAAATAGGATATATTGGTTTTAAATGCTATACATACCTAAGTGGCGAGTAAAAGCTAATTTATATTGCATTTAATTTAATAGAGAAAAGGAAAAATTGTTGTATGCAAATCGCGGAAAATCTAAATCTATTTCTGTGATTTCGATACTATTGCTAGCAGCTGGATGATAATCCTGTTATAGGGAGTGTTATATATTTGCTTCGAAAAATCTTTGCTATAGTCCTAGTCATCTAATATATAAATAACTTTCTATGTATGCATTGGTAATTCAGTAAAAGAAACATATACGATATAATTGATTTATTCCCTAATTTAGTTGTAGTATTATTTTAGTTATAATATATTTTAAATACATATAAATTATTTTTATGTAAAATATATTCGTATCTCATGTTTATTTAAATCTTATAGTAATACCAAAGCCCAGGTCTTTGGTAATACCAAATATTTTCATAAGGTGCTTCGCAAAATCTTTGGTAATACTAATATATGAATTGAGTTTAAATGTATCCCTCAATGGATAGATTAACGGTTTTCACATCTTAGTCTCATAAACTAGATTGAAATCTAATTCTATATTTGTAATATATTAATTAATATATATATATATATACAATATATATACAATATATATTTTATATATACGTTTATAGAATATATAAAGCATAGTGCGCACATATTTACACCGCTAAACTATCAGGCTCATCTCGTGAGGAACCGGTCTCCTAATTTCATATTCTCAATAAAGACATTGAGCCAAGTGACTCTGACCGCTCAGCAAACTGTCAATCACTTCAGGAAGAATAACGTCATCACCACAAAGGTTTTCAATAAGAAATCCACATATACCTGTATATATGTATCTTAATATCTAACATTGGTTTCTATATACACCACATAATAGGTTCGTAAAGTATTGGACTATATGTATAATACTATTTTCATCCTAGAATTATTCTCCAATTATGATTTACATAAATTCCCTAAAAATCTCCCTCTGAAAATTGCTTTTATTACATTAACATACATAAACAATACTATATAACACTATTAGAATACGGTACACTATGTGTACACAGTGTTCACTGTATATTGTTCGTATAACATATGTCGTATACAACGGCGTATAAACTCTCACCTCCCCTACAGATAGGCCTATCGGAGAACCTGCGTAACTCTATCTGGTACGACACTGTCAGTCACGAGCAGTTCTTCCCGAGGTGTTATCGTATCGATGATCCAGAGGAACAATCAGTTTTCATTGGTTAGCCACGAAGTGTATAGTATTGACACGCAAGGTAAAGTGTTTGTTCTTTTGTTCTAATATATTATTTTGTTGTGGTACCCTTTCTCGAAAGCATGTTTCTATTAAAGGGTTCCTTTTTATTTATTATATAACTATATTTTATTGTATCCACATGAATTGCATTAATTATTTAATTATAGTATATATAAGTAAAATAAATAGTATGCATTCATACATTCAATTATCATATAGTTAAGTTAATGTGTAGTTAATGATCTTCTAATATATTTAATTATATATTTTGCACTAATCGTAGATCTCTTTTATTAACTAAATATAAACTTAACATTTGGTCAGCTCTAGAGTGTTATGTCATGGTGATAACCGATGCTTTAGTTTCATTCTTTCTATATGAATTATGTATATAGTACATGTATTTTATCACTTATATTATATATATATATATATATATAACTATTATGGTTTTCGATCACAGAAGATTTCTACCTAACGGCTTGCGTTTCGTTCCTGAAGTGTTTCGTGTCGCGAATCTCTCGTAAACGTCGCAAGTCTCCGGATGCGGACCCCGCGGGCGAGGAGGTCTTGAACCGCAAGATCGTAGACGAGGTATCGCTGAACCCCGGTGACGGAGGCGGGAGCGTCGAGGGGGAGGAGTCGGGGCCTAGACGCGACGACTACGTCGATTACTACGACATCCCGTGTACTCGGCGCGATAGCGTCGGTTCTAGGGTTAGTGGTGCCTACTATCGCGTGCTTATCTCACGTGTGTGTGTGTGTGTATACACTAGTGATGTAAACGATGTTCACATCTAAAGCATCCGCGCAGTCTTAATCTCGGTTAGCTAAAGTCTCTACTCGGCTCGTGTTTTTTCCGAAAATGAAAGTCTCAATTCGGCATCAATAACCAAAAGTCTCGGCTCTGCATCATATCCTATGTATTATGGCAAATAACGCTAAGACAGATTCGCAACCTAACTATTACATGCTATATTAGCTATATTTTATATACCGCTCAAAGAGGTCAGTCCTGAGGTCAAAGAGGTCAATCCTCAGCTGACCTCTTTATCACTCGGGTACACCGAGCTTGTATGAATATTGTTACAGAATTACAATAGTAAGAATTCTCAATCTAACGAATCATAATAATTCAATTAAGTTTCTAGATTACATTTATTTCACTAAATATACATATGTAATATTTCACATATGATATACACATGATGAGTACCTAAATCATATGTCAAACATAATACCTAAATCATATGTCAAACATAGTACCTAGATCATATGTCAAACATAGTACCTAAATCATATGTCAAACATAGTACCTAGATCATATGTCATACATAGTACCTAGATCATATGTCATACATAGTACCTAGATCATATGTCAAACATAGTACCTAGATCATATGTCAAACATAGTACCTAGATCATATGTCAAACATAGTACCTAGATCATATGTCATACATAGTACCTAGATCATATGTCAAACATAGTACCTAGATCATATGTCATACATAGTACCTAGATCATATGTCAAACATAGTACCTAGATCATATGTCAAACATAGTACCTAGATCATATGTCAAACATAGTACCTAGATCATATGTCATACATAGTACCTAGATCATATGTCAAACATAGTACCTAGATCATATGTCATACATAGTACCTAGATCATATGTCAAACATAATACCTAGACCATTGTCGCATATAATAAAGCTAAACCATATCTAAACCCACCATGACTGACCGCCGCCGCCACCAGATATCAGTGGACAAGGACGACTTCGACGTGATCAAGCGCCGTACCACCCACTCTCGCATGACTCCGCCCATTACGATGCAGACTGTACGCGTGCCCATGCAACATTGCCGCGCTTACCTCAGTCATCGCCAGCACAAGGACATCGACTCCAAGAACAGCCCGCAGAATCAATACACCGCCAGTAGAGGGGTTCGTACACGCCCCCTTAGGACACGCCCCCTGCAGGACATTCCCCCCGTAGGACACGCCCACCTCGCGTGTTATTACTCGCATGTTATTATAAATGAAATAAATATTAGTGAGTTATATTTTAATATTTTTCCTTCTCTTATTTAAACATTAATTAAAATTGTTTATTTTATTAAATATTTAACTACAATATTATTTTTATTTTGTACTTATTTATAATATATATTTATATTTATTGATTTATACATTTGTGTATATATTTTAAATTGTAAAATTCAATATATATTATTTGTATTATGTATGTATTAATCATTATCATTATATAATTACAATATTAATAATAACGTATTCAATGTTTACAGACGTTATTTGATAATGAAGACGTGTGGAATAAATTTCATTTCCAGTACAAAAATCTCGTAATGTTAGAAATATTGAATTATAAATATCATCAATAATATATATATATATATATGATTAACATATCAAATAAATATAAAAATAATAAATAAATATCATTAATACTATTTGTATATTATTATTATCAGATTTAGGTTTCAACCCGTATTTTTGTAGAAACTAAAGCTTATTAAGATAATTACCCTTATATATAATATATATATATATATATATATATATATATATATAAATATAGTACTATATCTCAAAATTCTTTTATAATAATGTTATCCTAATATTCATAATCATGATAAGTGGACTAATGATTTCTATATACATAATATAAGAATACTATCAGTATACTAACAGCAAACGATAATCAAATGATAATCATACTATAAGCATACTATAATCATATACCACTACCACTACCACTACTACGACGACTACGTAGATACGGCGCCGACATAAACGATGAGTCATCGCGCGAGGTATACGACGAGTGCCGCGAGATACTGAGAAGTCTCCGCAAGTGTCTGCCTCAGTACGATATAGACGGCCAGCGAGACATCTGGATCGTGAAGCCCGGCGCTATGTCTAGGGGTAGAGGTTAGCCGACCCAGTACGTCGGGTATCCCCCCCACGGTCCTAATGCTCGACGCGTAGTTACGTTCTATCCGACTATAATAATGCCGAATGTGAATTTAGAATATACACGATAACTTATTAATGAGCGCGATTAACGTTGTACTATTACGTATTCCACCTTTATCGATAATTTTCTCGACCGTTATTTTAAATCAATTTATTATATTTGATAAATGCCTATTTAAAAATATATATAAATTTACTGTATTTGTATAGTATACCTCAAGTTATCTCAATTTGTAAAACATCCAATATTTAATCTATAAATTAAATCCATTCGCAAATTTATTTTTCAAAAACCCTATGTTCACAACATGTATTTTCTAGTTAGTTCTCTCGTTTTAGAATATGCTAATTCATTATCACCATCATCACCATCACCATCACTATCACCACCATCACCATCACTATCATCACCACCATCACCATCATCATCATCATCATCACCATCATCATCACCATTATCATCACCATCACCATCACTATCACTAAAACCATCACCATCATTACCATCATCATCACCATAATCATCACTATCACCATCACCATCATAACCATCATCACCATCATCATCATCATCACCATCACAATCACCATAATTACTATAACGACTACAAACTACACAGGCATTCAATGTTCCGACGACTTATGTAAGATATTACACAGTATAGTGGACAATGAAGGATCATACGTCGTACAGAAATACATAGGTAGTATGCATATGTAGGAGGTAGGCGTATTTATACATAGGTAGTATACATATGTAGGAGGTAGGCGTATTTATACATAGGTAGTATACATATGTAGGAGGTAGGCGTATTTATACATAGGTAGTATACATATGTAGGAGGTAGGCGTATTTATACATAGGTAGTATACATATGTAGGAGGTAGGCGTATTTATACATAGGTAGTATACATATGTAGGAGGTAGGCGTATTTATACATAGGTAGTATACATATGTAGGAGGTAGGCGTATTTATACATAGGTAGTATACATATGTAGGAGGTAGGCGTATTTATACATAGGTAGTATACATATGTAGGAGGTAGGCGTATTTATACATAGGTAGTATACATATGTAGGAGGTAGGCGTATTTATACATAGGTAGTATACATATGTAGGAGGTAGGCGTATTTATACATAGGTAGTATACATATGTAGGAGGTAGGCGTATTTATACATAGGTAGTATACATATGTAGGAGGTAGGCGTATTTATACATAGGTAGTATACATATGTAGGAGGTAGGCGTATTTATACATATGTAGGAGGTAAGCGTATTTATACATAGGTAGCATTCATAGTTATACATAATGAGAGTTAGTATCGCTATTAGAAAGACGGCAACAACTTATCTTCACCTATAACCAATTAATTACGTATCACGATTAAATCGTAAATTGCATAATTACTAATCAATAGTTATGCGCAACGATTATAATCCTGGTGAGCAATTAAGTTTCCTAAATTAACTAAGGACATTATAGTTAACTAAGGACACTAAACGCTGATACAAACCATATGTATCCTAACTGTTATATTCTTATTCGAATATAATACTCTATCAGTTAGTAAAATTAAGAATGATATAATCAATCAATTAATCAATCTTATTTTAAAGTGTTAAAGTCTAAGTATTGGGTTGAACCCCAAACTAATGCGATAACGGGTCATTAACGTAATGCTCAGGTTATAACGGTATTTATTTAATCTAGAATATAATGAGAACATCAATACAAATATTCAAAGACATTCATTATGAATTCGGCTTCGAAGGGACATTAGAGCCATATATGGTTATAAGTGAAAAACTTAATCTAAGTTCCTGGATGGGATGAAAAGTTCCACCAAATAAAAATAACAATAACTATTATAATTTTATATTTAATCTATATTATTTCTATAAATTACCATATTAAATATAGTTATATCTGTACTACCATATTATATATATATATATATTGATCACATTATATATATATATAAACCTACACTATAGTTATATCTATTCTACTAATTACTTTGTTCTTATAGGTGATTAACATTATTAATGTGACGATATCGTCTAACCTCGTAGAGCGTCCGATGCTGATCTACAAGACGAAGTTTGACATCAGACAGTGGTTCCTCGTCACCAGCTGGAAACCGCTGACTATCTGGTTCTACACCGACTGCTACATCCGGTTCTGTTCTCAGGAATTCCACATGAACGACTTCCACGAGTTAGTAGGCAGCAGTGACTAGCAACTCTCCCATATACGTTCACTAATATATGCCTACTATAGTACATAAGATATAAAGTATAGTAAGCTGTTTTAAGGGGGTATCCCACTACAAGTATTTCCGTAATCTTGCCGGAAATATTTTAACTTTAAAACGATTTTATGCATAGCATTATTCCATAAACGAATATTATCTTTATTAATAAATAATTGTGGAGTAAAATATATGCCTACTATAGTATATAAGAAATATATATAAATCTATCTTATAGTAAACATAGTAGTACACATCTCATTATGTAACCAATGATAAGATTTAGGTGTTATGAATGTTATCGTATTGTATTAAAACTTGGTTATATAATATCAATCATATAAATAGTTATTAAAATTAAATTAAAAATAAATGTTATATTAGTTAGATTAATATCTACAACTTTTTTTTTGTATAAATTATTTATACACTTAAATATGTTATATATATATATATATATATATATATTGTGAATAATAGTGAGCCCGTAGTAATGTTAATTTCAACACCAGGTCGATACATCTATCGAATAACTCTATACAGAAATCTATTGTGAATGGAGAAAGATCAAAACACTTACCTAAAGACAACGCCTGGACGAGTCGTCAATTCATCGACTACCTAAAGTT
Organism: Osedax fenrisi; assembly: GCA_964019155.1. NCBI lineage: Eukaryota > Metazoa > Annelida > Polychaeta > Sabellida > Siboglinidae > Osedax > Osedax fenrisi. The sequence continues at coordinate 70,566,840 of OZ025241.1, read as the reverse complement.
AGACACCATCGGCATGGCAACGACTTTAATAGAATTTAATTTTGAGTTTTCGGGGTTTTTAGTTGAGTTCATCGTAAAATATTACAACATATATTCGAAAATATTTATAATAAATGAATATTTCAGAGATATGGGATTGTTAATTACACTGTTTACTTACACTATATGTGAATATTGTGTAAGTAAATCTGTGTAATCTTAGATTGTTATTATGACATGATGAATTCACTAATAGATAGTCTCAAATATTCATATTTTAATCAGATTATATTACACTTTTCGATTTTATTTAGAATATTTACCTTTTAAATAATAAGATCGAATATATTATGTAACACTATAAAAATGTTATCGAAATATAAGTAAATCTAAATTATCCATCAATAAAGTTTGATTTATATTTATTCATTACATTAATATTTAAATTGCTTCTAATTATTTAAATTTCCATATGATTATATAAATCATTAGAATATATATATATACTAATATCATAATATAAAATATATCTAGACTTTATCTACAGTATATATATATATATATATTTATATTAATATAATTATATTTATATAAATATTAAATTTTTATATTTAATCTTTTTATACAAATATACAGAATTAAAAACAAATCACATTTATGGGAAAGCAAGGTGATACCGGGCATAAAGAAGATCATAATATGTGCATGCTTGTGTTCTCAAGACTTGATAGAGAACAGAAAGGTGGTTATTATGTAATACTAAGTAATAGGTCTAACTATTATGTAACTATTATGTAATGTAATAGTACTACTATCTACTACTACTACTACCACTGCTACTACTAATACTACTACTACTATTACTACTACTACTACTACTACTACTACTACTACTACTACTACTACTACTACTACTAATACTACTACTACTACTACTACTACTACTACTACTACCACTGCTACTACTACTACTACTACTACTACTACTACTACTACCACTGCTACTGCTACTACTACTACTACTACTACCACCATCACTACTACTACTACTACTACTACTACTACCACTGCTACTACTACTACTACTAATACTACTACTACTACTACTACTACTTATTGGTTCCTTTCCACTATTACTACCACTATTGATATTTCTAGTCGTCTTAAATAATAAGACCAATAGTGCTATTCGACTTTAAGTTATAATTGCTGAATAAATAAAGTATGGTATGTAAAAATCTACGGTATTTAATAATACTTGTTTAATGTACTTGTAATAATGTTATAATAAAATAATCCTTTTTTGAATAATACACCTACATTTAAATTAACAATATTTGTGTAACTTATTATTTAAATGCAATATATTGTAAGTATACTTACGTCTTATCATTATCTTAAATTGAACTGCTTACACGAAAGAGTTGAGAGACTTTTGAAATGCGGTGCAATAGAGATTACAATATATGGTTACAAGTGTTATACCGACGAGGAAGATGTAATGAATACTTTTACGAACTAAGTAAGAAAAAAAGAATCAGTATTCAACGCACTTAATTCCTCACTGTTAAATCATAAATCTACGGAATTTCTTAATTATAAATCAATTACGAACATAAACATCGTTCGCGTTACCACTACTCACTGCGAAAAGGGCAACCGCGTATATTATACACATATACAAAAAATAAGAATGCTAGTGCCCAATAGCCACTGGCTATGTCTCACGCTAACGCACGCTGCACCTACGCAGAACACATTCGAACTGTACGGAGCTGATTTCATGCTGTCGGACAACATGCAACCGTGGCTACTCGAGGTGAACTCTTCTCCTACGATGGCTTGCACTACTCAGGCCACAGACCACCTGGTCAACGCACTCATGGAGGACATCGTTAAGGGTAAGCGCCCCACACGTGACACTAGTGTTGTTGTCGTTAGTTACCTAGTGGCATACTTCGGGCTAGTTGTTATCTGGTAGTAGATGGTGTCACCGCGGTATAACTTTACGTAGTTAGAACGATGACGGGTGTTTTCGAGTATCTATCTTTTACATGTATTGCGTGCATCAAAGCTTATCTACTTTCTTTAAATCCATGGCTTTAGCAGATATTATGACCTTTATTATTTCTTTAAATGACATCTATTTAAATAAATATAACAAATAAATATAGGATAAAAATGAACTGATTTAAAAAAATAATTTAGTTTGAATTGTAAGATTATTGCTAATTATTTAATGGTAGGAATTGAAAAAATACTTTTGAAATTGAAAACAAAATTTTGTTTCAAATTTGTTATATATAATATTAAATATTATCTTTAAAATGATATATAAATTATGTTTTTAGGTCAAATATAAATCTATAAAATAAACACTTTTAAAAGCATATCATAAAAATAAATTATAATAATTTAAAAAAAAATTAATTAAATTTAATAATTGTCATAATTTATTAAATAATATTATTTTTATAATTTATAAGCTATGCTAAATAATATTGTATATATATATTTAAATAACCAATATCCATAGGTTGCTATTTATTTATAAAGTCATCGTCTGTATATATATTTCATACATTTTTCTTAATTATATTGTAAATAATTATTATGTTATTATTATAATAATTATTTTAACTAATTTCACTCATTCAAAAACAAGAAAACCTTAAATAATGCGTTACATGAATTGAAATTTTCAGACAATTTAGAATATATATAACTACATAATATTTGCATTTTTTTTAATTTAATAATTTGTAAATTTTTAAATATTCATAATTGTATCTTTAATTTTCAAAATAATAATTTATTAGTTATAAACATAATTTTATATTAAATATTTTCTTTAACAAATTGCAATTATTATAGATATATATAATATTATATTATATCTATCATTATGATAAATATTATATTTAATAAATAAATTTAAAAAAAATTAATTAATACACTTTTAGAACACTATTTTTCCTATTAAATACATGTAAAAATCTATTTATTGAACAGAGGTTGCACCTACCCTTAAATCATTATTATCATATAAAATATGTACTCGATGATTCAAGTTAAAATATAAGTTTCCAAAAAAATGTTGTATTTAAAGATTGTGTATATAAATTTGATAAAATAATAACCAATAAAGAAATATTTTATTATTTCATTTATTTTACTAGTATTAATTTGAAGTAAATTCAATATAAGATAAATATAATCAAGAATTATTATTTTGATTTTATAAGTGATACTTAAATATTATACTTTATAACTTGGTATAATATATCTATTTTAATGGAAATCCTAAAAATAAAGTTATCATCGATCGAAGGCAAGATAAAAACTGCAATACGGGTAAATTTGAGCAAATCTTCAAACAGCAATATATAGCAGAACCGATGATAACAGAAAAGTCTATGCTTGTGGTAGGACAAAAGTTAAAAAGATGTAAGGGTTATGTTCCGTTATAATTATATACGTCTATATCTAAATTGTTTAATAAATATATATGACTTATTTAAATATTATTTATACTCAAGAGTGTAATATTTAAATTTATATATATAAATAATTATTAAAATTGAGATTAAATTATATTAAACATAAATTATTAAATATTTGTAATATTATATAATAAATTATATAATTAAATATAATAATTATTAATACTATAATTATATTTATAATGATTAACTTCAATATACAGCAACGAATTATAACTCAATATCTATAAAAAAGAAAAGCTGATTGTGATACAGAATATTATGCAATATAGTATTTGTTTTAACAATGTATTGTTATTTAATTTGTTAATGATGTTATACAAGCCATAATAGAGAAATATGTATTTATATGCAACTGTTATTATAAAGAATCATAAATCTTATTACAAATATTAAATTCAATTTATTTATAATAGTTCTTTTTATATTGTATAAATTATATATAAATAGTTAATAAATATATACATAAATATATATGTGTGTGTAAATTGTATATGTAATTATAATATAAATATATGAAGGTATTTGATATAATAATGTAATCACCTAAAATCAATAACATACAATGCACACGGTTCAAGCGAAATAAAACTTACGAAATACAAATTCAGCATGGTCTTAAAATAATAACAAGTATAATAGAATGGTTCTGTTATGTGGAAGATTTTAGTTCACTGGCCACTTTGTAGGAGAGAATTTTATTCCAGTCAATTTTACGTCTGGTAATGGGTAGTTGACGTCTCAGGGCTTTGAATGTTGTATCAGACATCGTCTGGTAGTTCTCAGTGATTGCAGTCTGCACATGTTTAAAGTTGGTTAACATTTAGTTATAGGTACACAATGTAAATTCTATAATATATCGCAATAATTAACTTGAAAATATATGGAATTATATATAATCATCCCAATAAGGAATTTTAAACATTATATATAAAATCAAATATATATATATATATACATATATAAAATAAGTATGATATTTATAAAATTATATTGAATGGACTCGCATTTTTTTAAATATTCATATTTTAGTACATTTTTTATTTTATAATATTCATATTCAATATGATTTTCAAATCTAATAACAGTTTATTACATGATAAGTTATTAGATTAGTAATCTAAAAGTATTGATATAAACACCATCGTAACCTTTGTTTTCATATTATCATAAAATATATTATATTATTATATTAACATTTAATTATTTAAAAAATGATGTATTGTATATGGAATACAAAATTAACTATACATGCATTAAATATGCTTTTAATCATTAGATTAGATATAATAGACAATAATTAGTATGCTAGTATTTATTTAATATATTACATTTTATCTATTATAAAATATATATATTTTAGTATTAGTAGAGATCATAGTTATTTAATTATATTTTATCATATACGTATTATATATTATGTAAAACACTATTCATTAATCTTTCATTACATTCTTATACAACTACATTTAAACATTATTTATATAATTACTTAATGTAATAAATTAATTATTGCTATGCATTATTACATTAAACTAAAATTTAGTACAGAATTAACTTAATATCTTTAATAGGCTAAAGCTTTTAAAATAATTATATATTCAATAAAATGTTTTAATTTCTATTGTTATTGTTATTTGATGGAGTCTTTTCATCCAGAACATAGATCAAGTTTTCACTTTAACCATATGGCTCTAATGTTCCTTCGAATCCGCTCTCATGTTAAGGAATCCATGGTTTTAACGAAAGATGATCATTTATTTATACACAATTATATAAGATCACTTCTAAATATTATTTTAAGATATATTTAAAATATATATTATTATTAACATAATATTGTAATTTAAATTATTATTTCATTGATTTATTATAAAGTAGCTTTACTCTTTTACAATTTGTTACTACTTATCATTTATTTATATAATTTTAAGATCTACTATAAATAATTTACTAAATTGTATGTAATGTTAATAATACCATTTTTATAAGTATTTATTTTCATTGCTAAATAATGAAGAGGGTAGAAGTAGATAAACTTCGTTAGTTTCTAGTAAAACTTCAACGTGGTAGTTTGCTACTGAATTGTATATATATTTAAATATATACAATTATTAATATTATTTTAAATATTCATATTATAATTATTAATAATGTTATATTATACTATAAATATTGAGAAAAAACTTTAATTAAACATGTTAATTATATTCATAAATGTGTATTATGTGTAAATATGTATAAATGATGTATTATGAAAGAAGTATTGATTAGTAAATTAGTAAATTAAAAATATTGTAACCTGATATTCACTTTCTGTAGTGGAAATAATTTTACAAATTTCTTTAGCAGTTGATGTCTCACCCTGTATAGATATATCGGGTGGTGTGTACATATACTTTACGTGTGTGTTAAATGTGTCTATACTAACGGTTACACTGAGAGTTTTGTTAATTTCTTTTGATGACATCAATTGTACATTTCCATCTTCATAATAATGAACCTTTAAATTATAATACCATATAGTGAAATAAATAATAATATAGTATAAGCTATTTAACATTAATTAATGTTATTTAAAATTGAAATCTAACCCTGACTTTAATATCAGCACATAATTCCACAGTTGAATCTCTAAAGGTAGCTCTCCATTGCGATTTCCACCTTCCATTCCTATGCAAATAATCATATATATATATAAATAATTTATTTAGCATTATTCAATTAATTTTATAACTAGATTGAAGAATAAATTATAAATTAAATTAATAAATTAACTAAACTATTAATTATTGATAATATATAATAATTTCTAATACAAATAAAATTATAATGCATAGATAAATTTCACGAATACATTTTATTTCAACTAGGTCTATCTATATATAATTCATAAATATACTAGATTTGATAATTGAATATTTACAGATATAGTTGATACTAAATATTTTAATAAACCAGAAGTTCTTGGCATTAAATTGATGACTTTCAATACACAATATCAACACCATATTTCCATCATCATCAGTTCTACTGTAAACAACTGCCACGCCGTATTTGTAATTACTCTACAAATATAATTATTATACTTAAATAATATTAGTAGTAATTTAGTATTTGATAGTTAGAATAATTGTTATATATTTTTCGAATTTAAATTAATAAATATATAATCTTTATATATATTACAATTGTTCTACAAATTATATATTAATTCTGTAATAAATATAAATAATATAGCATAATGGTAAATCGGATTAACTCATTATATTACTAAAATGTATATTAAAACATAGTTGCATTCATGAATATAATAAATTAATTTAATTTGTAGTCATTCTATGTATAATATAAATGAGACAAACAATATAATAGCCAACTAACTAATTAATCAAATAGATAACATTAACTTACTTCTAAATAGGAATTCACTGCTGATTGCAGACTAGCTCTCCATGGTTCATATTTGGTATTATTTTCACCGGCATCAGCTGGTTGTATATCAGTTGCTTCTCTTCTTAGATGGTCATATCTAAATAGAATATAAATCTTATATTATCAATAAAATACTCATTTATTTACAATACTATTTCTGAATGCTTTCTATTTATTATATATTTTAGATTTTCCATTTTATAAGTATGAATTACATATATATATATATATAAATATATATAATTCATTTTAAGATGTTTAAAATAAATATGATATATAAATGTGACAACTATAAAATAAATCTTTAAATATGAATCATATGTATATATAATTAATTTTTAGATGTTTAAAATAAATGTGATAACTATGAAATAACTATTTAAAAAAATATTTTAACAAAATAAACTATTTTAATCAAACATAGATTAGAATGAAGGGAGATTAGATAGTATAAGAAAAAAAATTATTTTAATTTTTTTATAATAAATTTAAAATATATGAAATATAATCTATAAAATATATTTAGATATTATTTATTAATTAATTATAGCTATAAATGTGCATATTTAAAAATAACTAAATTCATAAATTAAATTAAATGTTTATAATTTTTAAAGTATGTAATAAATAAATTATTAATATACAAAACCAACTGAATTTTCTTTATAAAAATAGTTAAATAAACTTTTCTTTATATAATATGCTATAATTAAATTATCAATTAATTTCATATTTTAATTAAAAGGAATAAATAGTGTGTATTATTCACATTTATAGATTTGTGATACTGCAAATAATATATACACTGTTTAGTAATTATATATTTTAAATATATGTATATATAAAATTAGATGGATAAATTATGTTATGATTTTTTTCGATACAAAAATATATCAATAAAAAAGTAATATTAAATTAACTATCTTTAAAACAAAAATGCAAAAAGGAATATCATTCGTAAATAAAATTAACATATATAATTATTTATAAATTATACTTTTTAAGTTTAAATTACTAATTGGCTAATTATTTAAAATTATTTGATAATCAATACATATTAATATATATATATATATATATCAGTGTTCATTCTAGGTTTCAGGGCGGCTACCCAAAAAAAATTATTATAGGGCATTTAAATATATTTTACTAAGTAAAATGTAGGATGAAATATATGGGTAATTTCACCATCTATTTATAAATTCATTTATGATAAATAATATATTAGATGGACACTTATACCCTGAGGCAATTTAAACCTGTAACAATTGTTACTTACAAAAGCTACTTAGGAGGCTTTTTGAATTAGAGATGAGAATAAATAGCAAATAAGTATTCGATTCGATTACTTATTATTCGTTTACAATTAAATGATTTACAAATTGTAATTCTAATACATTTATATCAAATAATTCTTTTTATATTCAATCTCTCAACATTTGATTCATGAGATATTCAGATATTAAAAATTTGATCTTCGAGCATTTATAATATTGAAAATTATGTTGTCGAGATCTTATAATATTGAAAATTATGTTGTCGATATGTTATAATATTGAAAATTAGGTAGTCGAGATCTTATAATATTGAAAATTATGTTGTTGAGATCTTATAATATTGAAAATTATGTTGTTGAGATCTTATAATATTGAAAATTATGTTGTCGATATGTTATAATATTGAAAATTAGGTAGTCGAGATCTTATAATATTGAAAATTAGGTAGTTGAGATCTTATAATATTGAAAATTATGTTGTCGATATGTTATAATATTGAAAATTAGGTAGTCGAGATCTTATAATATTGAAAATTATGTTGTCGATATGTCTTAATATTGAAAATTAAGTAGTTGAGATCTTATAATATTGGAAATTAGATGGTTGATATTATTGAAAATTAGGTAGTCGAGAAGTTATATTTTTAAAATTAGGTGTTCGAGTAGTTTGATATATAAGTAATTTGGTTCTCGATAAGTTATAATATTATGATTATTGTAATATCATATATATAATTATATATTTATTATAATAATGTAATAGTAACTCTATCAAACTTATATATATATATACACTTATTTGTTTATATAAATGTATTGGTAATATTACTAATCAATCGAATAGTATATTTATAATTTAAACTTTCATATTATTATAATGATTATTATAAGCATAATGATATATTTCGCGAGAAACACCTGTATTCTATTATGTCAAGTATACAGGATTAGTTATTCGTATCATTAAATACTATAATACATGGAAATGCATTTATAGGAATATATAAATAAATAAGTTTTTATATATAAAAAACTATATAATACAAATTATAAGATACTAAATATATAATATATATAGTAATTATATTCATTAATTATATATTATATATATAATATATATATATATATATATAAAATTAACGATATATAATATATCATACTTTTAAATACTTAAAAATACTTATAGGTAGATACAAATATACAAAAATACCTATATCTATATTAATATTATTATATTATACTGGTACACATTATTATATATAATTTATATAAGATATTTTAATGTCATAATATACAAAATTAATTAGAATGTATATTATAATTGTATTGATTATTAATATTTAATAATTAGTTTGCACATTTTTGTTAATAACTTTTGTTTAAATACTAATTTAAAAAAACATAATATGAATTGTATTATATAATTTAATAAGCTTTCCAGTGATACCAATTTTATCATAATAAAATCAATATAAAATATATCATGCTCATGTATCAACATGCAGTACGTACTCCATATGGTTGATTTTAAATTTAATATATATATAATAACTAATAAGTAGTATATAATAATACATTATATTTATGACATTATATTTTAAACATTATATATTATATATAAGAATAATAATTATGATAAGTATGATAATTATTATATAATATAATATTATTAAATATTAATGTAATAATAAAAATAATAATTTTAAATTTAATAATTAGATTATAACAAATTTAAAAAGTATACAGTTTAATTATTATGAATATAAAAAACAGTGAACTTATTAATAATATTGGTGATTAAATGTTTCATTATTTTTATATTTTCATGGTTTTTAATATCTCTAATATCACTTTAATATTACGTTTTAAAATAGGATTTTGAATAAATATATAAAAATTACGAATTTTAAATAAAACAATCACATGATTTATATTGGGAGAAAAAGAATTGGAATAAAAATAATTATTGAATTAATTTTCACATATTATTATAAATATAAATTGGTAGCAAATTCACTACCCAATATTTAAAGTTTGCTACCCAATTTTCATTTTGGGTAGTGAATTTGCTACCCAATCTAAAAATAGATTATTCTAAATATAGATCAAGCAGTTTATTATCATATTTAATTTGTATTTGAATCTAAATTGTTTGTTTATATAAAATATCAAACAGATATAACAAAGGGCAAATAGTATATATTCGCCATTATTTGAAAAATAATGAATTTATCCTAATTTTATGACAGAATTTATTCATATTCTCCATTATTTTAATAATTAAATAATAGTAGAATAATAATAATACATTTAATCGCCATTTTATAAATATTTATTGAAAATCTGCCATTTATTAAATAAAAAGTCTTCCTTATTTTAATACTTAAATAATAATACATTTAATCGCCATTTTACAAATATTTATTAAAAATCTGTCATTTATTAAATAATAAATTCTTCATTATTTTAATACTTAAATAATAATATAATAATAATAACACATTTAATCGTCATTTTATAAATATTCATTGGAAAACTGACATTTATTAAATAATATATTCCTTTAATTATAGATATAACACTTTTAATTAATGATATTACAAGTATATTAACAATAACTTAATAATTAAACGTAATCCATATAATTATATATTTAGGGCAGCTACCCACAAAATTAGGGCACTTCCCAATTTGGGTAGCTGGGTAGCTCTAGAATGAATACTGATATATATATATATATATATACAGTGATCATCTTATCAATCGTTAATAAATGATCTTGATTGAATATATAAAAATTATTGAGTAGATGATCGATGATCGGTGATAAAATGATAGGTGCACATATAATTGTAGAGCCTAAATAATGTAATATATATATATATATATATATAGCTTAATTAATAATGTTACCTAATTATACACATAGAACTTTATATATATTTATATGGGTCTGAAATATAGACTATATAGTACTATATATATTATGATATTCTAAAAAACTGTATATTATTAATATAATATATTAAAAATGAATATATAGATCACAAAAAAATTATATATGCACATATTATTTATATATATATATATATTGAATAAAATATATATTGCATATACACTATAGTGTATATATATATTAGTACACAATGATAAAGATGATAATGAACGTGATCGAATATAAGACAATTATGGGGTAAACCATCATTGTCCATTACTGTATATATATAATAGTTATTAATCAATATATAATAAATAATGTAAAGGAAGTCAAAATAATACAAAAAAAGTCAAAATAATACAATTATTATAGATTAATATAAAAATATAACCACGGAAATAAATGGGTTAACAAACATTAAAAAATATTATTTGCTGATTTTATATGATTTAAAATATGTACAAATATATAACATTATATTATATATATTAAATATCATAAATTACATATTATTAATAATATATAAATTATTATTAACTTAAATGTCTGATTAGTAGCGGGATCAAAGAAGCGATTATTTCCCATGTCTGCATATTCTGTAATTAGTGTAGAATCTACAGTAGCACCTTCTCCTAGTCGACATTGTGTAAACTGATCTTTATTGTAGCGTGCAAAAATACTGTGTATGTTCATTATTATTAATTATAATATATTAATATCAATATATTTATATAAATATTTATAAAATACAAAAATTATTGTTTGGGGTTTCACACTACTTCCAATAGTTAATTTACTTTCGCATAATTCTAGCGAATACATTCTATTCGAATTTATTCGATTACATATTTTTCATCGCTTCACATTGCTTATAATATTTAAAAAAGTTATAGCGAATTATTCAAGTTTATAATTCAAATAAAATGATTATAGGTAGATGTTGATATTATAATAAATGTAAAATTTAACTCCCCATAAACAGGGATTATCATGGTGTACTTTAATTACTTTAAATTAATTATATTTAATTTTAATTCTAAATATTATAACAATTGTTTGCAAATACTATATTTATTAAATATAGTTATTATTACCATAATGCATTAATATTTGATTCAAATTTATTCGAATCGACATAAAAATTGAATATGTTGAAATTTTAATTAACTTAGAATAGAATGCTTCGAATATTTTAAGGTAATTTTCCATAATGCATTATAATATTCTATTCGAATGTATTCGCATTTAAATTAATTATTCAAAGCAGTTTGAAATCTCTTTTATACTCATTTTTATAAATTTATTATTACCATTATTAATTTAATAATACTCATAAATTTGTATTTTTGTTATATAAATTAAATTATTGTCCAAATGTATACAAATTTTAATTATGATAAAAAATAAATCTATATTTCATAATCTTGATTTACAATTGAAAACTTTCTATTTTAATTAATTAACTACACTTATTAATTAACATACATTTAAAATTATAAATTAGGTTTACAAATTATGAAATAAAAATTAATAAACATTTAAAATAATATGATATTATCTATAGTAATATATATATATATATATATATATATATATATATATATATATATATATATATATATATATATATATATTAATAATATATGAATACAAAATTGTATTGAATATCATTACACAGATAATTATTAATATATATTATTATTATTATTATAAGATATATGATGTTCCAGAGTAATGATAGAAATAGTGCTCGAGACAATTACCTTTTTTATATAAATAAAAAGGACTTATATATAATATTATAAATATAAATAAACATATACATATGTATACATGTCATTAAATTAATATTAATTAAACATATCAATATAAATTATCTTAAATCGGATCAACTAAATCATTATTTATAAAATATGATATTTATATAAAAACCCTCCAGCATTTTCTTTCAATAAGTCATCATCATTAAGAAGAGTTCGGACATCTGATTATAAATAGGTATACTTATAGTATAAAAATATAACATATATGAATCTATAAATATATAATTACTTAAATATTTCATTTACATATTACGTATACCAATTATTATTATTAAAATAATATACAATTAATATAAAATTATATTAAAAAACCCTCTGAATATTTCTAATTTAGAAATTCTAACCATTAAACACTTCATTGATTTCACCTGGAGGAGAATGTAGCAGAAAATTTGAAAATATTTTAATCTGAAAATATTAAAAATATTATATTGTATATATGAAAATATTATATTAGTTTGATAAATAAACAAATATTTAATATTTAAACTAAGACAATTTTATATGAATATATTATTATTTGTAATAATTTTTTTATCGTCAAAATTTTATTAGAACTCATTATTAAATAAACTTAATATGTTCCAAGTCATGTATAAGGCAATCATTATGATTTCACTTGTTAAAGAATCAACTCGTACATAGTAAGTTTATTCTCAATTAGGTTTATCCATATTGAACCATATACGTATTTTTATGATTATATTAATGCACGCATCATTTATATTAGTATATCCAAATAAGTATTTATATATTAATGTAAATTATATATATTAATGTAAAAATATATATTCATATATGACAGAAATTATAGTAATTATAATAATATTATTATATTTAGTTTAATGTATAATTAATCTATACTATTTGTACAAATAGTAGACAAATATATATATATATATTTTATTGATTTTTTGAGCATTTTATATATTATTAATAATTATTAATAATTATATGTTAATTATAATTATTATAGTAATCATCTATGACTCATACACTAATAACAATGACATATTTTCGATATTTTATAGGTTATGATAAACATTGATGATATTCAAATAACATATCAGATTAGTTTTTTATAGTCCCTTTAAAGTCACTGCAATATATAATAGTAAATAACTTAGTAAATTACATTTGTAGAATCATTATAGTTTGTGAAATTAGATGAAAGTATCTACAATTATTTATATTGTGTTATTCAAAAACTCTACATAATAATTTAGAAAAATTAATATTTCATATGATATTGGCGTAAATTATTAAATATTAAATATTCATTATACCATAAGTATTCAATACAATTTCTCTAACTTAAGGATATCATTTCATGCTCTCGAAATATATCTATTAAATATATAAGACTGAATAAAACGTTTTTAAGACATATATTTTGTGTCTATAATATTAATAATATATAATGAATATCCTGACAACAAAATGACTACATTAGTTTTTTATATTATTAAATATACGATTTATATTCATTATATAAATATACGATTTATATTCATTATATACATATATTTATTACTGACAATACAGTAATCTACTGATCATTAATCAGATTATAAACATAAAGTTAGATGTTTCTTTAATATTAATAAATTATAATAATCTATCTGTATGTTGCAATCGTATAACATGCTAAATTTATTTTGGTTGTATTACAATTTTCGGTTACCAGACACAAGCCGTCGAATTCAAAATGAGGGGTGGGACTATGGGTAAATCTATAGCTGAAATACTGTAAAGCTAATTCTATTATATAATATTGTAGATAGTTTTTCTATAGCATTATTTTATTTAATTTGCACTTGCTAATTCGATTATATAATAGTTAAAAATTGTATAGTTATTTAATTTGCATGCATGACTCATGTTCTATGTATACATATATACATTTGAAAGTAATTAGATAGGTGGAAATAGGTTGTCTTATAAAAAAGTTACCGGTCACTGAATAATTAATATTTGTAATTATTTTTTTATATAATTATATAATATTATACAATATATAGCTCTAATTTTAAAAATCTAAAAATAACTTACAATATAATAAAAAGTAGATACAGAAATTCATAGTACTAATCTTAATTAATATGTACAATATTATATTTACTTTATTTTAATACAAAGTATATATAATGACAATTTTACTAGTAGTTTATAGAATAAACTTTATACATTATATATTCAACTTTATTATATATATATATATGCTTTTATAGGATAACTCAAAATGTAATTCAGCTAAAAAAACCTGGCAAATGCAAAACTAAACCCAACCAAACCAAACTAGTGAAAATTCCATGTGAAATCATAATATTATTATTTTATTAATATATACATAATATGTATATATATATAATATTATGTAATCGAATTATCATTTACAGTATTTTGGCTATAACCATGACCATAGTCCCACCCCTCTTGAAATCACCGGCTATAGTGCATATCCCCCAATTTTTTTACAAAATAATAAAACTGTAATTGTATTAATTCAAAATAAGTTGATACACTAGTTTAATAGTACATTTATAGCACACCATTATTATTATGTATTAGATAAAACTAGTCATCTAATGATATTTTAATTATTAGAAATTATTGGTGAAATATATAGTTTTTTATATCATAAATTATGTTATCACTCAAATATAATCTTATTACTTATATAATAATTTTAAAATATGGTGTTTTATTATATGTATATATTTATAGGTTTATTGATTTTTGTTTACATCAATATTAGAGATATATTTATAGAACACACATTGAGAAAAATAAAATCAATATAGTTAGTCCAACTTAAATAATAGCATATTCTTTATTTGTAAATAACTATATAAATATAAATTTGTATATATCTATAAAATTAACGTTTATGTATAATAGTATAATACAATTATATCACTATTATATTAATCCATAATATACATATTATGTATAACATAGATAATATATATATATATATATATATATATATGTGGGGTATCTACGAAGTAGCAACGCAACAATATAAAATTGAGAAAGTGTGCAGCGCACATCTCACGACTATTACATTTCAGTGCATGAGTGAATTTATATTTGCCAATACGATATATTATATAATACAATATACATATATTACCATTATTTAATACTACTACATAACTTCATAATTGTAAATATAACATTAATTGAATGTAATAGCGCATAGATAATAACTTAACAACATAAGTCAGTATTATATAGTAATTAATATTTTAGGTTTGAGTTGGCTTCACTGGTTTCGTTTAGTTTTGCTTGGATTGGTTTATTTAAATTTACATTTTTTTTTTACATTTTTCGGTTTTCGGACTGCGAACTGTGCTTATAAAGCAATCGATAGTCCATATATATTTTAAGTTAATGTTTCATATTAAATAGGTAGGTTTTCAGTAGTTTCTTGAAGTTGGGAGTTGATGGTGTAGTACGGATGGATGTGGGGAGAGTGTTCCAGGAGTATGGGACGGATATTGCCCATGCGTGAGTGTTGGTTGAATGTAAGTTGTGTTTAGGAGGAAGTTGAAGTAGAACGTATTGGTGGAGCGTGTAGTGGTACTAGTTGGTAATTTAAGTTTGAGTAGGGATGCTAGGTAGTCAGGAGAGTCATGGTGGATTGCTTTATGAGCCAGTAGTAGAGTTTATATAGGATTCTATGGCGTACAGGTAGCCAGTGGAGTTTAACTAGGAATGGAGATATATGAGTATGGGAGTATTTTGATATGTAGAATTTTGAAGAATTTGGAGTTTAGTAATATACGATGAGGGGGTATTGTAAAGGATAAAATTGCAGTAGTCGAATAGAGGTAGGATGTAAGCAGAAGCTATAATAGTAGCGGTGGATATGGATATTGAATGACGAATAAGGTGTAGTGAATGTAGTTGATAGTTTAATAGTTTTGTTATGTGGGACAGTTTTCTGAAGGTTACTACTACTAGTGATGTAAATGATGCTCAAATCTAAATCATGATGTAGTCTCAGTCACCTAAAGTCTCAACTCAGCTCGGGTTCGTTTTGTTAGAATATCGGGTCGGCTCGGACTCATTTTTTTTCCGAAAATGAAAGTCTCGGCTCGGCATCAATAACCAAAAGTTTCGGCTCTGCATCAAAAAGCTCTGTATTATTTACACCCCTCGATAACATTTACATTATTATTCACTAAATAGCGAAGTTGTACAGATTATTTTTTTTAAATGATGTAAATGTGAAATATATAAAAATTAGTATTAAAATGTAATTTCAAAAAAGCATCATTTCGGCTAGGTAATGTTTTGTAAAGTCTCAACTCAGCTCGGGCTCGTTTTTTATCCGAAAATGAAAGTCTCGGCTCGGCATCGAACACCAAAAGTATCGGCTCGTCATCATTTACATCACTAGTTTCTACTAATGTAGCTCATTTCCAAATCAATATTATTTATAACTTATATAGGATATTAAAAATCTTATATTTAAAATCAACATCGTTCGTATTTACACGAAGGATATTGATAGTACACTTGATCAATATAATATTATATTCTATTACTTAAATTTTAAGTTAAAATTAATTAATTCTATAAATCAAAATATACATAAAAATACACAAAATCGGTATATAATATAAGCTAAATATAAGCAAATAATATATATAAGATAAATCTATGATTTGTTAATAGCACGATAGTTTAATAATAGTTACTCATTTAAATATTTAACTTTAAGGATATTTAATTTTAAAATAACTAATGATTCATTAAATGAAAGTATTTTATTAACTAATTCCTATATTTAATTGATATCAAATATAATAAAAATTAAGTAACTATAATTAATGAAATATACTAAATAATATACATAAACAACTATAATGTAATTAATATAAAAACTAGAAAAATTATATGGTTTGTTCTTATTTATTTATTAATTAATATTCAAATTATTTTAATAATTATACAAACACTTTTGTTTATAAGTATTTTTAAGACTTTATTATCAATTTTAAAGTAAATATAAAATATAGATATATTAGAATAATTAAATATCTTTATTATTAATATATTGAAATAATATTAATAGATTTTTATCAATATTAAATGATAGATAAACCTTTTCCGGGTTGGTAATATGTTCTTCTTCTGCCATTTTCAATTGAATTTCAACTTTTATTTATATAATACCCAACCTACCCTATTTATACCACAATGATATAAGAAATAAGTACTAAATTCTTTGATAATTTAAATCACAGATTACCATATATCATAGATATAGAGTACCTGGTACTCTAAATCTATGCCATATATGTATAAATCCGTATAAAAGGGTATACATTTGTATTGTGTATTTTCAATACAAATCTTTACAGATTACGCTCCTAATAATTCAGAAAGGTAAACCATGGTTTCGATTAACTGTATCAATCATATATATATCCATACATATATAGATATATATATATATAGAATAAAGCCGGGAAATCATTGACAGCTCATAGATTAGTGGTACTCTAAATATATGATACATCTATAGGTTTAATCATATACATCTAAGGGGCGAAGCCCCTTGTATAAATATATAACGTATTTGGGTTTACCTATATGGCTTATAGTTAACTATAATTATAGCTTTCATACATACATACATTTTTACATTTTTCGGTTTTCGGACTGCTAAACTGTGCTTATAAAGCAATTCATGTGAATAATAGATTTATAGTTTACCAATACAAATCTATGGTAAAATATCTAAGGTAAAATACAAATCTATGGCTTATATATAGGTTAAGTTTATACCTACGTTAAGTGTATACATTGTGTCACACCTATGTAACACATAATATGGATATATACATATAAGGGGCGAATCCTATTAATATATAACGTCTTTGGTATATATATATTTTATATTTATATATATGTGTATTTCACATATATACACTGTTTTGTATACAACACTAGATTATTGTTGTTTATTTTTCATTTTTATTTGATTTTTTTTAATTATTTTTAGAAATTCAAATTTAATTATTAATATACATATAAATATATATATATATATAAACTTATTATATTTTAATAATTTTAATATTAGTATATTCCAATATCATTTTAATTGAATACGGTTTTTTCTATTTTAATTCATTCCTAGCAAACAGTAAGAGCAATACCTCCTATAACCTCGAGGTTATAGGATGTCTTGGTAATAGCCTCCTAATAGAAACATAATAGCATATTTAATACTTTACTTTACTTTTTTTTTTTTTTTATTTTTTTTTTTTTATGGACTGCAACCATAGACTTAGAGTACCAGGTACTCTATATCTATGACTGCAACAGTGCGTGAGCAATCGGCCGATCGTGGAAGGAAATTATTGAGTGGGAGGGAAGGCAATAAGGAAGTAATAGGGGAGAGCCGGGCAGGTTGACCATAGGGGCAGGTTGAGCCATATCAATTATTTCTGCTATTAATAAATATCTTAATGCAATTTTTAATACATGTATACACAATTATATTTAGCATTAGTATAACAACTAACAAATTATTTATTTTAACTAATTAAAATATTATTTAATTATTAATATTTTATGAAAATCTCGTTAGTGGGACAGTAAGTTTAACTTTGATATTATTATATATTTTGTAATAACATAGCAGTATTAATGGTATATAAATAAAGTATATTTAATATACTATATATTATAAAATAAATAATTAAAAAATTATCACTCACAAATTAATTATATTACTTTTATATATACTAGTATACTATATACTAGGTTGACCATAGGGTAAATCTGCCCCGTTTATCATTAAACATATTTATGTATTAATTTATTTAATTAATTAATGACTTATTTAAATAATAATAATAATCTAATTAATTAAATATATAATTGAGTAATTATTTTAAATAATTAAATAATTAGTTTATATGCTGGATTAAAACATAGAGAATCTAACCTCTCTCCTAATATAAACTCTCGCCTTAAAAGTTTCATTAGTTTTGATATTAATCTTGGTGCATATACTTGTTAAATAACTAATAAATATAAATATATAACTTTAACTATGTTTATTTGTTAAATATATCTTTAATTTTGCATTTTTTCTACCTGGCTCAACCTTCCCCGTCTAATGGGGCAGGTTGAGCCAAATTAAAAAAAATTAAAATGTAATTATATAATTAATTATTTATCATTACACTGATTTATGAATGTTTTTAATTGATCATAAACTATATTTATCTTATGCACTTTATTTTATTAAAATATATTCATAACATTATAAGATACATGTGTTTTTATAAAAACCGGCTCAACCTGCCCCGCTCTCCCCTACATCTTAAGGTGGCGTTTAAAGGAGATATGTGTTTGTTCGTAGGTGATTGGGTAAGGAATTCCAGTGGTAAGGGGCAGAGAGGGCAAATGATCGTATATTTAAAGAGTGGAGTTTGTGTAGATGGGGAGTGGTAAGGATAAAGGTGTTGGAGGAACGGGTCTGGTGTGTAGTGATGGGTGTGTGTAGATGTAGGAGGGAGGCATGGTAGTCAGGGGAGTTGTGGTGAATAGCTCTGTGGATGGTCAGGGATGGTTTGTACTTTATGCGGTAGGGGACTGGCAGCCAGTGTAGTTGTTTTAGGAGAGGTTTAATGGAGTCAGAAGAACGATGGGGAAGTAAATGGACACAGCTAACTACATCGTTTTGTAGTCGCTGTAGTTTGAAGAGTTTGTATTCAAGGAGGTTAAAGAGTAGGGAGTTACAATAGTCGAATAGGGGGATGATGTAGGAGGAGGCAATAGTAATAGTGATGGGGAGGGGAATGGAGCATCGTATTAAGCGGAGGCAATGTAGGACCTACATTGTAGGTGGTAGTTGATGGATTTATGCATATGTATAATATGGGAGTCAAGGTAAAGGGTGGTATCAAGATGGAAGCCACGGTTTAGGACGTGTTGAGAGTAGGGAAGTGAGGTGTTGTCGAGTGAGATGGTGGGTGCACCCATGGTTCATGGAGGGTGGAGGAGCGTAGGGGTAAGTGGAGAAAAATAGCTTCCGTTTTAGTGGGGTTAAGTTTTAGAGAGTTGGAGGTAAGCCATTGGTATATGGACTTGATACAGGAGGAGAGTTGGTCAGGGGCATAAGTAGGGAAAGTGCAGTTAATATATAGTTGAAGGTCGAGATAAGTATGGAAGGAGATGTCGGGGTAGTCAGTGAATATGTCAAACATGGGGAGGAGGTCAATATTGAAGATAAGTGGGCCGAGGACAGATCCTGGGGTACACCGTGGGTTATGGAGCGGGAGGGGGAATAGTGTGTATTAATCCTGACTGAGAAAGAGCGGTTGGTAATGTAGGAGGTGAAACAGTTGAGGGCAATGCCGGTGATGTCGATGGCGGAGAGTCTTTGTATGATGACATTGTGGTCAAGGGTGTCGAAATCGGAGGAAATGTCAAGAAAGAGGAGTATGGTGCTACGGTTGTTGTTATGACCGGAGAGTAGATCGGAGGTAATGAGGGTTAGGGCGGATTCAGTATATTTGTGGGGGTAGGCGCTTTGGAAGATTTTGGGGATATTATTGGTTGTAAGGTATGTGATAAGTTGGGAGGAGATAACACGTTCAAGGATATTAGAGTGGATCAATTATCTGCTTTAGTATTAGGAGGGGAAGAGTGTCAAGGGATGACGTTGAGGAGGTAGATTTGAGAAGGGAGATGATTTTATCAAGTGGGGGAGGTTCAAATTTATCAAGGGAGTAGGT
The DNA here is from genome assembly GCA_964019155.1 of Osedax fenrisi. Taxonomy (NCBI): domain Eukaryota; kingdom Metazoa; phylum Annelida; class Polychaeta; order Sabellida; family Siboglinidae; genus Osedax; species Osedax fenrisi. The sequence goes on along the minus strand of OZ025241.1, from coordinate 70,545,118 downwards.
AAAGGTGATGGGAGTAGTGGGAATGATAGGGATGGGAAGGGTGGAAAGTGTGGTGGAAAGTTTGTCGTTGAAAGATTTGTCGAATAGGAGTAATAGCTCAAAATGTTCACATTGTGCTATTATGCTGCTATTATGTTGCCATTACAGGTATATTATGCTATTATTATGCTGTTATTAATTTTAAAAGTATATTATGCTGCAATTATGTTGCTATTATTAGAATGTATTGATTGATTATTAATTAATAGCCTATCATAGGAGTTCGAGCAATACTGGCGCCAGATATCTTATAGTGTATACCCTTCCAGCATAGAGATAGAGAGAAACTTTCTCTCTAGCTCTGTGCCTTCCAGCAAGTTGTTGCCAACATTATGGAGCAAGATAATATTTCCGGACAGTATTTACGGAAACTTTCCGTGAAATACTTGTTGAGGGATACCCTCTTAAGACCACCTATAATAATATCATATAATTATTTCTATTAATTATTTAATCGATTAATTTAAAATCATATTATTTAAATACAAATAAATACCATTGCAAGTTATGCTTTTTTTTAAATTATTTTTTAAATCATATAATGATTTCTATTAATCGATTAATTTAAAATCATATTATTTAAATACAAATAAATACCATTGCAAGTTATGCTTTTTTTTAAATTATAAATACCTTAATTTTATAGATATGGAAATTATTTTAACATGTATAATATACGTTCAGTTATAAATGTATAATGATTTATTTTCATTAACAGAATACCTTATAATATTGATATTGGAAATTGTAATAAGTAAATATCAATTTAATATAATACGAAATATATATTTTATATTAATAAAAAGATAATCTATCGGTTTGAGTTTCTTTAAATATATACATTTATTCAAGTAAATACTTTTTTTTATTAAATTCGCTATATTTTATATAAATACTATTTAAATACTATTTAAAATAGGTAGTCTTTTTATATATTATACTTGATACAATTAGGCTTGATATTTATTAAAATTACATTATATTACATATATATATTATAGAATATATTTTTATTATTTATTATCCTATATTATATATTATCAAGACCTAATATAACCTAGAGGTCTTGATATTATATATCCCATTTTCATTATTTAAAATATATGGTAATTAATAAATAATTTAATCTTATTTACTACTGTATTTTAGTAATGTATTTATCCAAAATTCCAATATTAATGTAATATCAAAGATTTACCGAAATAAAAAATCGTTGCCTATTTTCATAATATTCCGGATAAGGATTATGACCAATAAATGACCATTAAATAAGATTGTGAATAGACGTCACATATAATCTCAATTGCGAACTTTATCAGTACATTATTTTATATAAAAATATACATAATTTGATTAGTTACAAACAATACACAATTATCTAATGTTAGTAACATAATATTAAATATTTTAAAGCTTATTTGTAGGTTTTTATATATATTTTAATATAATTATTTTTAATAATTATTATAATTAATTTTTAAATTCAATTCCGACTCGGAACTTCCGAATATATATATAATATATATATATATTATATAAATATATATAATATATATTTATATATATATATAATATATGTTATATTATTATAATATATATATATAATATTGGTCAACTTGATTGAATGAATTGATTCAATCTGCCAATCAATGATTGGGGACCAGATATCTGCGCCGCGCTATATATAAAAAGTTTGGGTTTAGGTTTAATATTGCAGGTTTTTTTGTAGCTGCATTACATCCCGAGTGGACCTATAAAACCATAGTTGGCATCGTGAGGTTTTTTGGTTTTAGGTTTTTTTGTTTTTTCATTGGTTTTTTCAAAATGCAGGTTTTTGGTTTTTGGTTTTTTGCTAAAATATAAATTAAATAGCATATATTAAATATATGATATATGCTATTTTATTATTATAATAATTATATACACTTTAATTAATAATTCATTTTAAAACTTTAATTTTATTAAATAAATAATAGTTAATTAAGCTTACTTTGTTTTTTTTTGTGAAGATTTTTTGTCTAAATATAAATTAAATCTCATAATATTATATACATTTAAATATATTACATTTAATTCATGTTTAAACTTTAATTATTAGAGTATATTATGTTTATAATTTTAGTTTATTTATATAAGTAGCAAAGATTTTTCTAAGGATAAATACAAGTTATATGTATAAAATTGAATCACATGATTTTATCGTAAGGAATAGGTGCGTTTTTTTGTGACATACAAACGTACCTACATATCAAGTTAGCAAGCTTTTTTTTATAATGTACCTACGTCCCATCTGTTTTCTTATACATATAAATGCAGATTGTGCGTTGGGACGTTGGTACATTGACATGTTACAAAAAATGCAACATCCCAAAGATAGTATATATTATGAATGCATTTTCCGTAGACATAACAATGTCCCAATGTACCATCGGACGTTGGTATATTACAAAAAACGCTCTCGTATATCGTATAAAACTTACGAGAAATCTGTGTGATTCAATTTTGTATACAAAATACCTAGAGGGCCACCTATATCGGGTTAAATATTATTTTAAATGATATACATATCTATGTAGCGAGTAAATTCTAATTTGTATTGCATGTAATTTAATTGAGCTATATAAATATTGTTGTATGGAAACCGCGCAGTACCTAAGCTATTTAGGTGATTCGATACTACTGCTAGTAGGTACCTAGGTACTACTCCTAGCGTCAGATAGTAGTTATTAATTATGTTACATATATATGTTATATATTATGTTGGATATATACTATATATAAATATATTATATAGGGAGTGTTAGATATAAGCTTAGAATAAAATGTGTATTAAATTTGTGTTAGTAGTAAATTAACTTGATTATTGATTATTAGTTTTTTGGTTTTTTGATTAAATATAAATTAAATAGCTATTCTTTATATATAAATATTATGTATTTACATACTATATTAAAATGACCATATATAACAAAATATAATTTTTATATTATTATACAATAATTATAATTTTATTAAATAATTATTTTCATCATTGAAGTAACCACAAAACCATAAATAAACCTTGACAAAACCATAAAACCACGTAAAAACCAAAAAAAAACTAGGAAAAAACCTATAAAAACTAGGAAAAAACCAAAAAACCTGGAGCCAAAAAAAAGGTTTTTTGCCAACTATGTATAAAACACATATATATATATATATGCATAGTTGACAAAAAACCTTTTTTAACAAACATTTTTCTAAGTTTATATCTAACACTCCCTATATAATATATATATATAATATATATCCAACATAATATATAACATATATATGCAACATAATTAATAACTACTATCTGTCGATACTAGCAGAGGTATCGAATCACCTAAATAGTTTAGGTACTGCGCGGTTTCCATACAACAATATTTATATAGCTCAATTAAATTACATGCAATATAAATTAGAATTTACTCGCTACATAGATATGTATATCATTTAAAATCATATTTAACCCTATATAGGTGGCACTCTAGGTATTTTGTATACAAAATTAAATCACACAGATTTCTCGTAAGTTTTATATGATATAAGAGAGCGTTTTTTTGTAATATACCAACTTCCGATGGTACATTGGCATGTCTACGGAAAATGCATTCATAATATATACTATCTTTGGGATGTTGAATTTTTTTTAACATATCAATGTACCATTATCCCAATGCACAATCTGCATTTACATATATAAGAATACAGATGGGATGTTGGTACATTACAAAAAAAGCTTGCTAACTTGATATGTTGATACGTTTGTATGTCACAAAAAAACGCACCTAAAACTTACGATAAAATCGTGTGATTCAATTTTATACATATAACTTGTAATTTTCCTTAGAAAAATCTTTGCTACTTATATAAATAAACAACAAGTATAAACATAATATACTCTAATAATTAAAGTTTAAACATGAATTAAATTTAATACATTTAAATGTATATAATATTATATGAGATTTAATTTATATTTAGACAAAAACCCTTAACAAAAAAAACAAAGTAAGCTTAATTAACTATTATTTATTTAATAAAATTGAAGTTTTAAAATTAATTATTAATTAAAGTGTATATAATTATTATAATAATAAAATAGAATATATCATATATTTAACATATGCTATTTAATTTATATTTTAGCAAAAAACCAAAAACCAAAAAACCAATAAAAAACCAAAAACCTCACGATGCCAACTATGTATATATGTATGTTAATGATAATCCGTTGCATGTATGATTATCATAATGATAGTCTATAAATATAGCACCTCGCAGATTACTGAAATCAAATTTATTGATACACAATATATATAGGTGGGACTAAATTTAATTTTTCAAAATTATAAATATACAGGATACCAGTAATTTAGTACTCATTCTACAGTACTTTTTAGAGAATTCCTAAATTATTTGTCACTAATTACTAAGTAATATATAATAATAGTAAAGTAATATAATATTAAATATTGTATAATAATAATATTTTGGTTGCAACGACTAACGGAAATGTTATTTAATATATATATGTATTAATTTACTATTATTTCGATATTAACTAATGCTGATAGTATATATTATGTATATATATATATACTTCAATATGTTATACAATATTGTTAACCATATTTAATATCATATTAAATATGGTATGATATTATTATAATAATCATTATAATAACTTATTAACATTAAATATTTTACTTTTTATAAATTATATCTATAAGTTATAGAATATAACACATGAAACAAGTTATATTGAAATATAATTAATTAGTTAAATAATTCTAATTAATTTATACTTAATTATTTGTTTATTAAGTAATTGTCAATTAATTTTACTTTTTGTAGGTAAGCGTTCAACAATATTTGTGTTGAAAATCCAAGCACAATGATTCCTAATAATGAGGTATATATTACTAATAGTATATGATATGATATGAATTAATAAATTATTATAAAATTAATATTAATATATCTTATAAATATTCAAATACATTAATTTTTTTAATAACATTATTTGTAACAAGTATATTATTATATTTTATATTAGAATATCGTTAATTCTGACGTTTTCACTATTATTATGTGTTATATAATTAATACTAATGAGATATATACTACAAATGTATTTTCTTTATACAATATTTTGTGTGAGACATAAGTAACAGGCATGTTTAATGTTAAAAGTACATTATCGTGCGTATAAATTATTTTATTTTTATTAAATTTTTAAGATATTAAGCCATTTATACATATATGTTCAGTAATTACGATTACATAAATAGAGAGATCTCGTTCACGAGGCTAAAACCATCAAAGACAACAAAGCTGAGATGATGCCGCAAGTCGTGGAACACTTACTTCACCTCAACAACGTTAGTTGTCTATTCACCAAGTTCTCCGACTATACTTAATCCAGACGTCGTTAGCATATCGTCGATGTATCTAGTACTTGTATCCCCGTGTTAAGGGTGCAAGCTCGTGTTCGGGCTTACCATGTTAATTATAGCTCTAGCTAAAATGCTAAGGATACTAAACTAATAAAGATAATGTAATCATTTTTCTTTTATTTAATAGATATTATCTACTGCATAAAAGTATTGACTTTTTAAAAATATAATTTATTTAAAATTATGTAAAAAAAATAATTTAAAATAGTTGAAATATATTTTATATGTTTTTATTAAAAATTTAAAGTTTATTATAATTTATTTAAAAAATATAAATTATAATTCAATATCCTGTCAATATTAATTATTAGTATTACATGTTATTTATATACAGCAAAAATTGTAGATAATAATATTAATAATCAAAGAATTAGTAGGCTTGTATAAGCTTTTAAGCTTACTAAGTGCAAAAAGTAAAAACTGGAGAAAATAACATTCAAAGTAGTTTTAAATAAATAGTCTTGTCAATTTCATATGATTTTTAATTTGATTGATCTCGTAAACACTTTATATTGAAAGAAATACTCCACTATAATTTAAAATATTTTACAATGTGATAAATAAGATATTGAACATGGATAAAAAGTAATAAAAAAAAATAAAAAAATAAAAATATTATGTATATTATGTACAATGATAAAATTTATGTATATATACAAAAGTATTGATTTATAGTGTATTACATTTACATCTGACATAAATTATAAATAGCACAATCTATAACAACCTCGTGAATGGATTGGAATTTGAAATTTATCATAAATAATTGTTTATTTTTTGCAATAATTAATTATAATTATAATACAATTTAGAACACAAAGAATGCAAAATAAAATTTAAAATAAGTTTAAATAATTTCATACTTAATAAATAAATGTTAATATGACACAATAAATCATAATAATTTCTTCAATATGGTATAAATCTTTATTATTATTAATATTTTTAATAAAATTATATCTCGTTTAGATTTAGGTTAACACAGTTTACAACCTTTACCCTCTGATAATGTGATTATTATCGGTATTGTTGCCAATAAATCGGTGCCAGAACTACTATCTCTAATGAACATGTATTCATTGCCAGAATACACTATCTTAACTGATGATTTATTGTAGTTAGAATACTACGCACAATACATTGCATAGATAGTTAATGATAACTATATATTGAAATATTTACAATAGAATATTAAATATTAATAATATTTATATAATATTTCAATGTAGAATTAGACATTTTTCGGAATACTATCTTTTTTGTTTTTATCTGGTTTTATCTGGTTTTATGAACTATTAACTCAACTTAACATTTATTTATAAATAGTGAACAATTATTAATCTTTTTATTCATATAATATATAATTCAATCTCAAGTTAGACATATTTGAAAATATAATAATCCATAATAATAACTATAATATAAAGTTTATATAACCATTATATAATATTGTAATAACAATATATAACAATCGTAATGATTATTTTAATTAAATTTGTCATCTGATATCATGTAGACTCTTTTGAAGTTCATAATTAAAAAATTGAAGTTCAAAGTTTGACCCATTCGAATACCTCTTTAACCCCATTCTCAACCTTAGATATCGTTGCTTCTAGGCAACTTTTTAGTAACCAATCATTACCACAAAACAATGCTATCTCCCAACCCACCCCCATTATAGACTGACTCAAGTGATGACTCCAGTGATGATGAGACTAGAGGGCTACAGTACAAGGATGCTCATAGTCGCGCAGGTACTACTATTCACCCCACCCCCACCCTAGTACCCAACCCCTATATTAGTTCACATCATATATTTAAGTATAATCTATAGGCTCAAATGTATATGAATATATTGATTACTATAGTTGTAGCTACGTAAACATTAGTTATATAGCATGCCTACCACCAGTACCATTACTACCACTAGCTACATTATTACCACCTACCTTATACTAGAATTATTCTATATATATATATATATATATATATGTAAACAAATTATTGTCAGGGTTTATATTTCATCTACTTATGTGATCTAAAGTTGCCAATTATAATATATAATACATCGAATAAGTGCTATATCTGATACCATTTAGATTTCAGTAGTAGTAGTAGTAGTAGTAGTAGTAGTAGTGTAGTAGTAGTAGTAGTAGTAGTAGTAGTAGTAGTAGTAGTAGTAGTAGTAGTAGTAGTAGTAGTAGTAGTAGTAGTAGTAGTAGTAGTAGTAGTAGTAGTAGTAGTAGTAGTAGTAGTAGTAGTAGTAGTAGTAGTAGTAGTAGTAGTAGTAGTAGTAGTAGTAGTAGTAGTAGTAGTAGTAGTAGTAGTAGTAGTAGTGGTAGTGGTAGTGGTAGTGGTAGTGGTAGTGGTAGTGGTAGTGGTAGTGGTAGTGGTAGTGGTAGTGGTAGTGGTAGTGGTAGTGGTAGTGGTAGTGGTAGTGGTAGTGGTAGTGGTAGTGGTAGTGGTAGTGGTAGTGGTAGTGGTAGTGGTAGTGGTAGTGGTAGTGGTAGTGGTAGTGGTAGTGGTAGTGGTAGTGGTAGTGGTAGTGGTAGTGGTAGTGGTAGTGGTAGTGGTAGTGGTAGTGGTGGTGGTGGTGGTGGTGGTGGTGGTGGTAGTGGTAGCGGTAGCGGTAGCTGTAGTTATTAGTCTACAATCTATTTATATCAGTTAAAAACATGATCTGTCACTCAAATGTTTTATTTACGATTATTATTTTCCTCTCTCACTTTATGATGCAATAAGGCATAGTTAATTATATAAACTGTTATTGTGAAGTCTATTGACTGCTGTTATTCTTGGCTGATATAACATCATAAACATTACTTGTTTATATCATTACTACATATTGCACTCTTGTTTAGCTTTACAATAGTTTGATTTAGTTACATTTATTATTGAAACTTTCAATTTGAAAGTAATGTATCTTGATTTTCTTCATTACATTATATGTATATTATATGTAGATGTCAACCTGTATATTATATAAACACTACATGATACACTCAATGAGGATATAATCATTGTGGATATACAAGTATTTTAACAAAATAATAATTATTTCATTATAGTTACCACTCTATTATCAAAATCCACTATATATATATAGTATGGAGCCTTGAACATCATGTTCAATCATGCTCCTATGACATTAACATCATGCTCCTACCATTATTAAACTTATAATATTAGTTTGTTATTATTATTCTATATAAGTGAACTTTATAATACCAATACATGAATCCTCTAGGAAGTAGTATAGACATAGTTACTGATATCACTTATATGCATTGCTACTGCTACATATCATCAACCCAACTCGATCAATTACAATTAATGAAGTGTTTGTAAACTTCAAATTCTTCTCACTTAGTATTTCATATATACATTGTTTTTATATTTAGCGTTGAGAGGTATTTAAGAGGTATCATTTACATTGGTTGATGTGTCATTAACCCAACACTAACCCTTATCACTAACCATAGAGCTAGAGAGAAATAGAGTGTAAACAGGTATCTGACGTGCGGAAAGCGTCAATCTAATTTGGTCACCTCAAAATGGCGGATTTGACCTATTTGATTTTTTATTTTGTAGCTAGAATAAAATTAATAATACCAGTTGAAAGAGGATAAAAATGTAATATAAGTTTCATATTTTACTTTTTTGATATAATTAATAATAATAAGGTTATGATCATAACAATATTATATTTTAATATTTGGTCACCTCAAAATGGCTGATTTTGTATTTCAGCTTTCCGCATTGGCTTACGTTGTGAGGCAATGAGTATTACCACTCTATTTCTCTCTAACCCTTAGCGCTAACCCTGATAGTGTCTGACATGCTCTAGTACTAGCTAACACTAATCTGTGTTGATAATGTTAATCACAATTATAATATGTATGTATGTATATATATATATTAGATTGAATAATAGAACACCATAGTTAATTATATAAGAAATTTTATATCTATATTATATTGGGTAAAAAAATAGTAATATTAGTATTGCATACCTGGCTGTATTATATAAAACGTATTCATATAACCTTTAACAACAGATGACTAATAGTGATGCACATGGTGTTATTGTATTTGTAGATTAGTCATTATGCATGTGTATTTGTGTATATATGCTGATCAATACCAGCCAGTGTCACCAGCAACAGGAATCCATACTATGTTTTGTCTAGTACACATGTTACTGACATACACACCTATACATACATTAATATATTAAGTTTATCTCCTATATCATCTACTACTTGTTTATTTATGGATTTAAACTACACTACTAACATAGTTATATAACATATGATATACATAACAAGAATATAAAATATACAAAATTAATAACATTTACATGTACACTCATTTGTGTACTGTATTACATATCAAATTACACACTATTTTGTATCCATTATATAATACTGACTTGTTATATATCCAATGTTAACTCATCTCTATTCTTATTTATCTATTGTCAGTATGGAAGGTAATGCAAATAACTGTTATTATCGTTAATATATCTCAATTTTCATTTAAATTTATGTATTCATTATATTTTATAAATACTATGGTATATGTATTTTATTTATATATCATGAGTATGTATGAATATTATATATTTAATAATAAGTTATTAATAATGAATGATACTTTTAATACATTATTTCCTTTAATAAGATCCTGATTATTTTTTAATTTATATGCAAATTAATGTAATTAAAATATTGAATATTTCTCCGTAACAAACGTATAAATGAGCGATATTTTATTATTTGTTAATAATTGAATATTAAATTTTGATCAATTTCTATTAATAATATATTTTGTATAAGATATAATATGTAAATATAATCTATATATTTAATATAAGTATATGTAAACAATAATATCAACAAAGCAGTACTATATCAGTATATTAATAATAATATATAACATTTGTTATTAATATAAATTGTAAATAACATTCTATAATAATATATTTAGTTCATTTATTACTTTTGATCAAATGGGATTAAATCAATTTAAATATAGGTCAACGACATATTAACTATGCCTGCTGTTGACCCCTACGACCCCACAGTATTTTATATAGACCAGTGGTAATTCCTTGAAGTAAACTTATGTTGGCTTCATTATAGAATACTCTGAATATGTTTACAGTCAATAATTCACATTACCAATGGAACTATATAATAATTAATTATGATAATAGTACAGCACAATACACATGTGTTAGCCATCCCTCATTTGACCACTATGGTTTTAATCGTAATTATATTACCTAGTAATATGTTCATGAGAGAACTCATAACTGACAACGAAATCTACATCTAGTTGATAAATATTTACATATCTTAGTGTAAATATTTACATAAGTTATGCAATAAGCATAGTGCAACGATCGTAAGTTATTTATCTGACGCAAGTTTTCTAAGTTACTCTACATGTTGTCAGACTATAGATATGATTTAAGTCACTCTATATGCTTTATGGAACATATTATGTGTACTTTTGTGCTTAGTCGATACATTTAGCGATGCAGAATATGAAGGAATTAATTTTACACACACATATATATATATATAGAAGTTATATTGCGATGCATTCTGGGAGAACAAGATCACTAAGGTAAACAAATGCTACACGCCATCTACCACGCGTGTCTTACCACCGCTGTACACAGTTCACTACAAAGTACAGTACAATGTGTGTAACAATGGGTCGACAGTTTCATTGTTATCGTGTCATGTGTGTCACTTATGGTCTCCCAGCACTGACCAGTGCATTACAGTCATATGATGTCACATGATGTGACTGTAATGCACTGGTCAGTGCTGGGAGACCATAACTCACACACACACACCAATCACTGTGTGTGTAATAGTGTGATATCTAGGCAGTGCACCCAAGTATAGCGCACATGTAGTCATATGTTAGCTACTGTAAGACAACCTAACAATGGCTAGGTAGGTTACATAACAAATGTATCTTCCCCCCCCCCCCCCCGCACCCCTCGTCCAGTGTAGCTATATCATAGGTATACTTGACCTCTATTGATCTTTACCTACAGCCAGCGACCTTGACTCCGATGGCGACTGTCAATATCATCCTGCCATCGACTTCATGGCGATGCCGGGAAGAGCTCTGGATAAAGCTGAAGAGATTGCCAGGAGAGTCTGGCTGGCGGGATGGACTGTAGTGCATCATCAGGTAGGCATTATGATGGTGTGTGTGTGTGTGTGTGTGTATGTGAGAGGCTAGCGGGATGGACTGTAGTGCATCATCAGGTTGGCATTGTGGTGGTGTGTGTGTGTAGGTGTGTGAGAGGCTAGCGGGATGGACTGTAGTGCATCATCAGGTTAGCATTGTGGTGGTGTGTGTGATGGTGTGTGGGTATGTGTATGTGATATAGATGCACTGTTGTATAGCATCATATTAAGAGCAGCATAGTTTATGTTTATGTGTGTGTGTGAGTGCAAAGTATATAGTTATACTGTATTATTATTACTTTTATGTTGTTGTTTATGTAGTTTCATTTGACAAGAGTGAATTTATAATAGATTTATCTTTAATCTAGATCAAATAATCATTATAATCATATTGTTTACACTAGATTACAATATATATATATATATATTTATATTAATAATAAATATAATAATAAATATATTTAATAGTATATTAAATAGAGAAATATAAATATATAAAAAATGAGTTTATCTTTTATAGTTTACATAAATGCTCTTCTTAATGAAATCATAACATATACAACATATCATAATACACACATATCATACAGTATAGTATATATAGTTATATAAAGTTAGTAGGTTTTTGAATATACTTTAGTAACTAAATTTACAATATAAGTTTGTTGCATATCAACATGTTGATAGTTAGTGTACTAATAACACCATTAGAATCATGAATGTATGAATTTCACATTAAAGGTGGGTATTATTCAGTGTAAAGCAATACAGCAATTAGCACTGAAGACCACCTGTCAACCTAGATAATATCTAGGCTACATCTAGGCATATTGCTATACAGCTCTGTACCAGTAAGTATCCACTAGGTGTCACTGCAATAAGTACACACCTACACATGTTCTAGTATGTTCTAGTGTGTTCTAGAGTGTTCTAGATATCTAGTTAATCAATATAGTATCAGTCTAGTATATCTATTGTTGTGTGTGTGTGTTGGTCAATCCACTATATGGAGCTCTGTCTTTTATATAGATCACTGGGTTATTCAGTGTGAATAATACCTGTTGGAGAAAAATAATAATACCATTGTATACTGTGTATTATTTGTGTAAATTAATATTTAAATCGGCTTAGTTTGGAGACATATTACATAATTATGTTATGCAATCATATTTCATTATATGGTAATTACAGATAATAGTGGGAAGACATGTATTGCTTAATGTCATTATATTTAGATATATAAATAGATATAATACATATTGCATGAATACCAGCAATGACTCCCACTCCATGCATGTATATATTCATCAATTACATATATAATCTAAATATTCTCTAATTTATTATCTATAAATGTATATATATATATATATATATATATATATATAAATCTATATTTCTAATATAAAAACAAAACAATAATATTATGATTTTAAAATTATTCTATAATCATTGTTATGATAATTTTTTTAATTGTTATTTAATAAATATCTTTGTTTATACAAGCAACACTATTAAATTATCAATTGAAATATATCTGCTTATAATATATATATTCCTAATAAGAATTTCCTATAATATATACGAATAGTTTAGCAACCGAACATGTTGAATAAGGTAGGGACTTCCTTAGTGCTAAGCTATTACCACACATGTTACAATCACAGCCATCTATACTATCTTTATCTGAAGTATACTCGCTCCTTTCTCTAGTGGTCATCTACAACCAAACTATCAATATTAACGTGATAGTATGCAACAATAATGCCATATTTGAACCTGCCCAACTCTAGCTTGTCATACTGTATAGCAATAACAACACACACTCCCTGTGTAGGTGTAATCTTACCCTGGATGAGGTGTACTGTATCAGAAGTGTATACTAGCTCAGTTATTAATAACATGTTATTTATAATAACACAATAACATAGATATCAATATTTTATTAATAAACAATGTATTGAAACTATATTACATGGTTTAATTGCATTAATATTATATAATATATAATTTATAATATTTACTTTTAATCCCATGACTTGAAAATCATAAGGGGAATATACACACTTGACTTTGAAATACATTTTCTCCATCCATCTCGATAATGTACAACATTTGCCAAATACTCAATATCCATCTTAGTCCAATTTATATTACATAGTATTAAACCAACACTATATTCAGTATATCGCTATTACACTTTATGCCCATTATTAATCGTAACTATAATATCGCATTGCAGCACCTTCCTAAATGGTTACGAGACAATGACTTCCTGATCAAAGGTCATCGACCGCCCTTGAACTCTTTCTACATGTGCTTCAAGAGCATATTTCGCATACACACCGAGACCGGCAACATCTGGACTCATCTACTAGGTAAAGCGCGCTCGTATAGGGCAGATTGTGGTTTATATCGTATAGAGGTGACCCTAGGGGTAATGTTTAATTAACGGTGTAATGTATAGTGACTCAGCATAATATGGGGAGAATAGGTTTAAATAATACTGTTTTTAGGTAATTGTAATATCATTTATGGGAGACATTATAATTAAATTTACATAATATCCTAATCTAGTATGCATGTATTAGTTGTGTATTTAATGTAATGGTATCTGTATATGAGAGATAATGAGTTAAATCATTGCATAGTCACAAAGTACATGTACTAATACAATAGCATTTCATATTCCCTGATGGCACTATCTTAATATATACTAAGATTAGCTAGTAGTAGTAGTATACATTATAACTTATAACACATGGGTAAGGGTATCCTATACAGAATACATATTGTTTTGTCATCATTAAAATGTGAAATTGGCTAATATTAATTATTGACAACATTAAATTATACAAAATGTTAAGATTAATTACATGGATAATAACAATAATTATTAATAATTCTAAATATATACATCTATATATATATATATATAAATAGTGCATGTACACATTATTTTATAGGTTATTTATTAAGGGTTCTGTATTTATTTCATTATATAATTGAAATGAAAAGCATTATTATTACCAATGAAATAAGAGTAACAGTGCCTTTATATCATAGCTTTAGAGTACCAGAGTAATAGTGGTACTCTAAATCTATACTTTATATATATATATATATACATATACTTATATTATATGTAATTAAATATTGTAGATAATATTTTATTACTCTCTAATTGACACATTCTAGAATTGAATTCCTGTAATTACATTAACTAAAATAGTTATTGGCAATTCATAGAAATATCACTCATTTGATATTTATGATCATGTAGATGTATACATAGATTCCAAGCAGTATGATAATGTTGGGTGTGTGTATACCAAAGTAGTTAGGTAGTGATCATTGAGAGAGTGCACTACAATGAATACTTGCTATGTTCATAATATATCTAGTTTAGTTATCTCTTTACAACGCATATATATATATATACCACATATTACGTATATATCTAGTCATGCACGCTTACCCCTAGTTAAGCACACTGTACTACTACCCCCCCCCTAGGATTCGTAGCCTTCATCGCTATCGCGTGTTACTTCCTGACTAGACCCACACTCGAGGTACAATGGCAAGAGAAGGCTGTGTTCTCTGCCTTCTTTGCCGGCGCCATCTTGTGTCTCGGCTTTTCGTTTATGTTTCACACTGTTTTCTGTCACTCTGAACCTATCGGCCGATTCTTCAACAAGTTAGTAGGCACACTCATGTATCTCTGAGACGATAAATAGTCCTAGTCTTATCCTAGTGCAATATTACTGTACATTAGTTGAAGTAACAAGGTTTGTCCTGGGTTAATCCTATGCCCCTAATTCCTCATTGTGACCACACCAACACTCACACACTATTAACACCCCCCACCCCTCCTCCATGTAGACTGGACTACTGCGGTATCTCACTGCTTACGATGGGCTCATTCGTACCGTGGCTGTACTACTCTTTCTACTGTCGTACCAAGCCCAAGGTCGGCTACATGATATTGATCTTTATCCTCGGTACCATCTCCATAGTAGTGTCTATGTGGGACAAGTTTGCGGAGCCCAAGTTCAGACCTCTCAGAGCTGGTTAGTCATTAGCATTAGGCTCTCCCTTCACTCTCTATATCACTGCTTATAATGAAGACATACACCACACATCAGTGTATGAGTCATAGGCTAGTGTAGTGTACATAGTAACATTGCATACTGCTTATAAATATACATACTTCTTGTTATATATTAATATTAATTTTAACATGTCTGCTTCTTTTATTTAAAATCATTGAAAGAATATATGAAGAATCTCCTATGTTACATACTATATTGTAATTGATATATTAATATAACTCATATAATAATCTTATACATTATATCTTATATACATACTAGGGGGGGTATCGCCTATCTAATAATTAATCATTTTCTTGCAGACATTATATTTGTAATTTACATAAAAAACGTGTCATAATATATCATATATACAGTATAATTATATCTAGTTTAAAAAGATAAAATCTGATTTAGTAAGCTACAAATATGTCATGTATTTATTGATTAATTTAATTATATTGATCAATAATATATATATATCTTAAATTTTATGGTTTAAATCATTCTAGTCTTCCAATTTATGTCTACCTTTCATGACTAGTGTACATTATATATCTACTCTATCAGCACAATGCACGTGTATTTAATGCATGTCTCTCTCACTACATTGTACAGGTACATTCGTAGCACTGGGTCTGTCAGGTATAATACCGGCCATGCACTACGTGGCAACTGAGGGTTTCTGGCAGGCTATTAACTTTGCAGCACTAGGGTGGCTGGTTCTAATGGCGGTACTCTACATCGTCGGGGCAATCATATACGCCCTCCGTATTCCTGAATGCATATGGCCCGGTAAATTTGATATCTGGGTTCGTATTCATCCATTACCCTTAACGTTGCGCTAACCTTGAAACTAAAACAATCCATTGTTTATATTTAACACGCTAATAGAATTATAACCTATAGAATAATGACAATATCTAATGTGCAATGTATTGATAAACTTATTGGTACACTTATTCACAGTAATGCTAACTTAATATCGCTATATTAATGATAATACTTGTGCTTGCAGTTTCAGTCACATCAAATCTTCCATGTGTTTGTGGTGGCCGGGGCGTTCGTTCATTTCCACGGAATATCTAAGATCGCCACCTATAGGCTATCTTTCGGAGACTGCGTGGCACCAGAAATAGAATAAAGGGGGCGCTAGCATATGTGCCAGGCTACAACCAGACGAGAAATCAGTATTTAACCTTACCCCAACCAGCCACATTAAATTTATTGTGTTAATCTATCAACATCATTGGGATCTCTCGTGATACCCCCCCCTCCTCCTCCTCTTGTTAACTATTATCTTATTATCTCTATCATCTTTCTGTTTATTTATACAATCATTCATTTTCTGCGTGAATATATATAATAAAATATCTATTAAAAATTCTCTGTTTTTTTATTTAAAAATAATAGGAGACAAATAGGAATAGATGACATAATATATTGATTACATAATAGCTTGTGATACGGAAAGATTCAGCATCTTCACATCGTCTACTGGTCTGTCATCGTTGTCCACTTCCACTTGTCCTATCCTCTTTACAATCTATATGATATGTATTATCAGAATTATTGTATTGTATAAATAATGATTAAATACTGTAAAGAAATGTTTAATTTTATATTTAAAATATTATTATAACAATTATTAATTTTTAGATTTTGTTAAAAGTGTTTATAAAATTGGAATTATAATATCAAGCAAAATATCACCACAAATGATGGTAATACATTTTAAGAGATATAGGCTTTCTAATGATCTATTGAAATCTAATTTCTATTGCATATATACCACATAAAAACTACATAAAATAGAATTAGAATAGGATTAATATATATCAAACTTAAATTCTATTTCTATATAATAGCATAATATATTGTGGTGTGGGTACTAAATGTGATCCATGAATAATAATAATCATTAAATCAAGTGATTAATTCATATTATGAGAGTATGTAATATATATATATAAATAAAATAGAATAATATTCTGTATGCAAAGTAGCAAAAAAAGTATAAAATTGAGAAGGTGTGGCGAGTATGGTATCTCAGAAACTATTACATTTCATTGCATGCGAGAACTTATATTTGTCAATACGAATACATTCACAATAGCCTATACATATATTACCATTATACAATACTATTACATAGTAAGGGAATTGAACTTCGAATCCAAACTGATAGTTAATATTTCGAACCCGAACTGATAGTTATTTTTAATAATTTCGAACTGATACAATTAAATTTTGAACCAATTATATTGAAACAGTATTATTTTATAAATATTTGTATATACAATTATATTATAGTGTCTATAGTTTCTCATATAATCTGGTAAATATTGACAAAATATATTTAAAAATTAAATGTTTTGTATTGTTAATCTATTTAATTACAATTTTAGATACTTAGATACTACATTAATAATTATATTTAATTTATAAATGTAATAATTGATCTATACTACTCGATTATTGTATGCATAATTAACTACTCATATTGTATGTTTATTCAAAAGTATGTTATTTCAATTCTATGGTTTAAATATAATTTGAAATTAAAAATTTAAACAACAATAATTTATATAATTTATAATACGTTTTAATAGATTTAAATAGTATTAAAATTACTTTAATATATTTTTATATTATATTTATGAAATTCATAGATAATTTAAAATTGTATGTATAATTAATAAATCCTATTATATATTTAATTCATAGTTTTACTATATTTATAATCTTGAATTCCATTTTTATTAATTACAAATAATATTTATAATTTGATAAAATTGTTTTAAAGAGTACTTTCATATTTGTGGATACTATATTAATAACAAATTATAATTACATTGTTTTTATTAATATGCTATATAGTTTAACAAAGTGATAATGGTATGATATGAATTATAATATAAAATATTTTTAAAGGAATGTGAGATGTTTATTTCATTTATATGTATAGGATAAGAAAAAAGGTGATAACTTTTTAATTTTCATTTTTTTTTATCATATATCAATAAACTCACTAATATTCCATTATCCATAGGTTTTTTTTAATTTTAACATTAATATTAATTATGTGTAAATATACAATATTTATATATATATATCATGTAATCAAAATTAGTTGGTGATATATTTACATATTTGTTATATAAATACATTTTAAAATATACATTATTAAAATTATAATAAAGAAAGTCAATACTGTATACTACAATAATGATAGCTCATTGAAACATCATTATTCCATGTAATCGAGTAATTATTTATATTTTGTATTTTAATTTCTATGTTTACTCTTCTTCCAACTTTATTATTATACATTATATGAATACATATATAATAATGAACAATATAATTTAATTTATGTAATATTTATTTTGTTAGTATTGTTTTAAAATGTGTATTTTATTAGTTTAATTTCACATAGAAATATAATTTAGAGCATTTTTATTCCAATAATTGTTGTTATGATATTCATAATGAATTTTTATAAAATATTCTAGGTATAAACCTAATATATTTATAATAATTAACTATTATTTTAAATCTATAATTAAACTGTAAAATACAATTTCATTAAAAAATATCGTAAAATAAATTTAGAATATTTTCAGAAAAATAAATTCTAAATTCACTTATTACGATATTTAATACAATAATATGATAATGTAGATATGAATGTTATCTACAAATTTAAAAAATTCTTTACTCTATAATTTATCTCAAAAACTATCATTATTGTGGTAATCTCATTGTGTTCTATCTGTAATATATAAATACAGCCAAGCTTATGCAGTTAAATTTTATACAGTTATGCAGACCCTTAAGGGGATGTCACAGTATTCAAAATGATAAAAAAAAAATGATTTTGTATTTATTTTGTATTCCATAATATTAATAAATGTAGTGTGTTTTAGTATCTGTATAAATATCAGCCACGAATTCAATCTAGAAATGCCATAACATTGATTTCTAAATTTTTAAGATTAATATTTATTAATATATATTATATTTAGTTACGCAAAGAAAAATGCCAGAGGATGCCGTTATTATTATAGTAGTGACATAGTTATTAGTGATTAACACTGGACACGCGACATTATAAGAACTCACCGCCATTCCGGCCATTATACGCCCAAATATGGTGTGTTTTCCGTCGAGCCACTGAGTCGGACCGAGGGTGATGAAGAATTGGGACCCGTTTGTGTTCTCCCCACTGTTAGCCATGGACAGGATACCGGCTCCTGAAGTAACAGTGGTGGTGTTGGGTGGTAGAATATAAATCACCGATAGATATTTTCATTTACAAATATATATATTTTTTAATTTTGGAAATATTCAAATAATATAAAATAGATATTGAGATATTTATGGAGCCGTCATACTCTGAAAGTATATACTACAAATTTAATATTTGATATTTAACATTGTAGATTAGCGATTATTTATAGTTTGGCAATATACGTAGGCGGGTAGTGCCACACTACTAGTTGTGTTTGTTTTGATACAAAACAAACACAACTATTATGATCAATACTAATAATCTAGAAGCTTCTATATAAATATACGCGTATTATAATTGTATGGAATACATATAATTATATTTATTTAAATCCTGGAGTAAAAACGTTCATTTTCTTTTCTTAATATAAAATATATTTTATTAAAATATGCTATCTTTAAAATGATGTATAATATTCAATACAAAGTTAACTATAATGCCTCAAATATGTACTTAATCATCAGCCTAAAGATCACATTATTATCAATAGTAGTATTAGTATGCAAATAGTCTTATCTATTTTATATATTACATTTGATCTATATATAAGTATTTATTTTGTAATGTACATATATTAGTATTAATAGATATAATACCGTTATCTTTAATGTTATCATGTACATCTATTATATATAATAAACACTGGTAATATTTATTATCCAGAAAATATAATCACAACTTTAGAAGCTTATCTCAAACAATTTTTTGCATTTGTAGATCAATATTTTAGCTGATCCCTTGATGAATTGTTATAAATTTATCATTATTGTGTCTAGTATATATATTACGATAAATACCTGTATTTGAAATATAAATAAACTGTAAACATATATTTATGTTGTAATGATCAGGTTATAACATGGTATATTTCATTATTTATTATTAAGTTCACTTTTCAATAACTTATACTTGTCATACAATGTCATACAGTCATACAAAGTATACGTATTCTGTTAGATATAAATGTAATACACATAGTAATTTAGGATCATTAGTAATGATTCATTAGTCATATAAAAGAATATTTATCGTTGACATATTTATCCCAATATTTTACAAGTAAACACTATGAAGATTACCCCAGTTTTTAAAGGTATTCATATATCTTTACAAATATGAGAACAAACTAAAATTATTAAATTATAATATAAATAATACTATAGATTGACAAAATTAAAGTATTTCATATATTCAAGATAAATAAATAATAGTAAACTGTCAGTGGACATATCAACTGATATACACTTTAATAACAATATCAATAAAGTTAGTCTCCATTCAATAACATATGTACGCAATATTATTATAGCAATTTTATAGGTTACAAATATATTACTAAATTAATTATAAATAGTTCAGTATTATTATGTGACTAATAGAACATACCATTAACTTTATTATCTGATGAGTAATGTATATCGTTGTACATATATGTGGTAATGTATCTAAATATATATATTATTTAAATATTTATTTTTTATTAACGCTAATTTAATAAAATGATTTTAATATATAAAAAAAATGATTTAAAATAATCATCTATAATCATCTAATATATAAGGTAACACTGTTAATATGTTTGCATAACTTAGAATAATTTTCTCAGTTACTCGACATAGAATAGAATGTTAATACAATAATCTGATTATAATCATACTGTTAATGTTGGCATATAGAGTATATATGAGTACTATTATTTGAATAGGTAATTCCACCGATACTTTACATTTCACATAAAACGTGGAATTTTGTTATGATATTATCGTATTGTATTGTTCGTAAAAACTAAATTAATTATACATATACATAAACATTATATATTTATATTATTCATGTTATTCTCCACATTAAATTTTCTTCATTTTAAATATAATTTTAATTTACCACACACAAACAAATATTAATTTGTTTAGGTATACTTGAATTCTTATTTTTATGATTTTTATAATAATATTTCTATTTATTTATATATAGTAGCGCTAAAATAGAATTAAGTATAACATTATGATAATTTGCATTTATATAACTATACAAAAACAATTCATCTCTATGTGTTAAACTGCGTTAACACCAACAAAGAAACCCGATTTTAATATCTCTATATAACATCAAAATCAGCCAGTTTCGTTGTGAATGGCTATAGATATAGGCCGATATCATGTATTGAATTAAAGGCCGATTTATTAGTATATATTCTAAAATACCAGATACAATAACTAAGTAATATTACTATGTTTGTTTATAGATTATTTATTCTTAATCGGTAATAGTTTCATTATATTTTCATATTATTAATTTCATTTCGAAACCTATTATATTATTGTTATAAAATATTTAATGTTTACTTTTGTTTATTCATTTTCAAAAACATGATATAAATCACTCTATAACAACGTAATATTTCATACCTATCTACTCGCTTACTATTGCTGTTTACATAGACATAACTCTGTCACCTGTCCTAGACAAACCTGTATGTTTAAGATCGCTGGCAATTTCATCATTAAACTCTTTACCATATATGGAAGCTCCACCGCAACCTGGATGGATGTAGTCTATATGTCACTAAATCTATTTATAGATTATAACTATTGATGCAGGCGTAATTCTATGGTACGATGTCAGTATATAAGGCATTGGTGGATGTAGTCATAACCAGGCTTGCATTAAAATAGAATTATTTTTTATTATTCAAAAATGTATGTATTAATTGTAGATACTGTTAAAATTAAATCAACAAATTTAATTTTTTAATTTATAATCAAATTTTGTATTATTCAAAAATGTATGAATTAATTATAGATACTGTTGAAATTAAATAGGATATATCACTGTTGTAGACTATATTCTTCCTACATTTATTTACATATATTAGCCAGCAAATGAATAGGGTTATTGCCCATTTTTCCATTGAATTAACTTTATCTTTAATATTTAAATAGAAAAATAAATACATATTTAATATTATTTAAATTATAATTAATATATAAAAATTAAAAAAAAAATTAATCAAGATATTGTCTGATTTAAATATTTATATTATAATTACTAATATATATTGATACTACATTAATGTTTCAATGTCATGTAGTATCCTTTATAATATAGTGATAGAATTAATAAATAATTAACAATTTAAAAATATTGAAATCATAATTTGTATTATATGAATAATACAAGAATAAGAAATTAAATTTTTTTTTAGATTTAAAACATTATTTTTATTGAGTGATTTAAATCAGACTAACCCTGGTCACAACATAAGTTATCATTAGAACATATATATGAACATACTATTAAAATACTTAATAATATGTATGTATATATATGTCATAATGGTAAAGTTAGCATGCTCAATACATCAGTGATTGTAATATGTATATTACATTTTCCTCTGTAGCTCGTGTACATATCTGTTAGAAATAAGTGTGAATAATTGCATAAGAGGTGTACGGTCAGACTATTCACAGAGATGTATGCTAGTTATACCACTAGAGGTAATGGACAAGCTGGCGGCGGTGGAGGCTAATCAAGCAGTGTGGTATTAGGCATGTGGTCAAATGTCATGTATATACTCAGTGGGGGTATCTTAGTATTGTGGTTAGCGATATACCTAGTGGGTAAATACGGAGGTAAGTAATAAGTATAATAGGTAGTAAGGTTATAGGTAGTATGTGAGGTTATTCAAGAGGAGAGAAGAGAAGGGGTAGGCAATATAGTGTATGGTAATATCTATACGTGAATATGTGTGAGAAGGCAGTATTGGCTGAAAGTAAGATACCACGATAATGTGGTGAGGGAAGGTTATGACTCATCTTACAAAATAGGCATGATATACACTTTATCTCTCTCTCTCTCTCCCCCTCTCTCTCACTCTCTCTCTCTTCGCCCCCTCTCTCACACGCTGTACAATGAACATAAGCGTACATACAGCATACGAACCAGTAGCTGTGGGATCTCCGGTCTGTATCATGAAGTCCTTGATGATGCGGTGGAACTTCACCTCGTTGTAGTAACCTCGTCGCGATAGCTCGGCAAAGTTACGACAGGTGTTCGGGGCATGTTTCCAGTACAGCTCGCAGACAACCACTCCCATTCTGTGTGGCCGTTCGTGTAGTAGTAGTGGGGTGTAGTGGGGTGTAGTAGTGGGTATTAGTAATGTGTAGCGGTGTGGTCTATGTGTACAGTGGTGTTCAGTAGTATGTAGTAGTGGTGGTACCCAGTAATTTTGGAGTAGGTAATCTCGTACAACTTATTAAATTTAGTTTATTTTATAATTATTTCATTTAAATTTAGTTTAAGTTTTCTTAATTTCTTCTTTATAGTCTTTATTTATATATATATATATATATAATATACTATAGTGCTTATCAATGATTTTATTGCATCTAAAAAGTTACAAATATGTTAGTAAATTTGTTCTTATAATCTCCTATATATATATATATATATATATATATATATATATATATATATATAATATATATATATATATTATATATTATATATATATATATACATATATATCTCTTAAAGACAACACACACATTTCAGTATTAAGGTTTTTTTAAACCACTGTTTATATCGGGTAACTATAACGGAATATATTCTTTTATAAATAACCTTATCAACTAGCTTACATATAATGTTTGACATATAGGCCGATACTTTTATTTAATTCATTTATTCTTTTATTTTTCTTGATTGAATTTATAATCTACGAGATATCTATTGCATTTGTAAATGAATTTAATTTGTATTAAATATGATGTTAAGGATCAGAGTTGGTACTACTAACTTAGTAGTATCAAAGCGCGGGCTTTGTTTTGATGTTTCTCATTCAGATTTTATTTTCGTGTACACTAGAGCGTATAATAAATGCGCGCGACGCACGCCTTGTGAACTTTGTTATTTATTGTTATTTAATTATTGTCTACCGTCCGTACCATCCCGTATAATGATTATAATAATCAAGTAAATATTAGGCTTTTAGTAATATAATAATATAATAATTAGATAGCGCCATCTATAGTTGGGATATATGATTTGTTGCCTTTTAGTTAGCTCTAATCAAATGTATATTGCGTATTTAATCTGTGAATCTAGAAGGATGCCGCCGATTATTATTATTAGAATATCAGAGTTCAATTTTTATTTGGGGTTGTGTGATTTCTTTGGTTTGGTTTTATTTTTCTGTTTTATTTAGCTGCATTATATTCCCAAAGTGAGCCTAAAAATGCGTATAATGTGCAGTAGTGCATATATAAGTACTGCCCATCTTGAACTCTGACATTATTATAATAAAAATTCGAGATAATTCATTTAATCAGGTTACATTCATTTAATAAAACATAACAAATAAAATATAAAAAGTAATTATAAATGAATATCCCTTAAACGTGTATATTCATTTATGAATTAGTATACAATAAATATTAATTCAATTTCAATTTAATACGTGATATAATTAATGTATATTTTTAGTATGTATTAATATGACATCTAATAAATATAATTATAACTATTTTATTGAGCGAAATATTAATTATTATTTTAATTATAATAATTTAACAATGACATAGTGCTAATATTTTGTATATATATTTATGATTAAACTATTAAATTATTTAAAATTGTCTAACGATGTATTTATAGTAACGGTTGCCGGTTGCCAGTTTCGTGTAGGAATTCCAGACATTATAATAATTATATTTTAATTATTATATTTTTAAAATATTCAAAAATAAATTCCAATTATCTTTTGTTTACCAAAGATGGTATATTCAGAATTTATTTGTAATATATGGATAATTTAATTACTGGATTTAATAACTGGATTTAATAACTGAATTTCTATATACAATACCTCATACAACCAATATCTCCTACAACCAATACCTCTTATAACCTCTTATTAGGGGTTATAGGAGATTTGCTACAACTTCGGTGGTTATATCAAAACTTCCTATAACGATGTTATATGAGGTATTGGTTATAGGAGGTCTTGCTATATCTCACTAAAGATTCTGCGAACCACACTACTTCGAAAAACCTTTGATCTCAATATTACTATATATTTAAATACCCTCGTACTATATTATATAGTCTATATACACAATTAAATTGCAATATTTAAATTATACTAAATAATTAAACTAAACTAGACATTTTTAGATAAAAGAAACAAAGATTTTCCGAAGGAATTCTGCTTCACAGAATCGTTGAAAGGAATAAGCTTTAAAGCCATTGAATTTATACAACATACGATATATCGTTTTAATTCCAGATTATATCAAGGCCTCCTTTAGCTTCTGAAGTTAAAGGAGGCCATGATTATATACGATATACGATCCGAATAAGATTATATACGATATACGAGCCGAGGTTGTAGGATCTTCGAGGTTTGGTAACTGTTTTCTTAACTGTAGAATAACTCTGCAATCCTCGAAAATTAATAATTTATTTAATTATTTATTTAATCAACCTCAAACATGTATGTTGTACAAGACCTACAACTTAGGTTATAGGATGTTTTACCTTAAATCGTGAACATATTAATACATATAATAATACATACATGTTGTATATATATTTTAAATGTCCAAAATCATCTCGTTTGATAATTTATATAGAATAACAAACTTAGGTGGAGGTTATACCAATACCTCCTAAAACCTCGAGGTTATAGGAGGTATTGGTTCACAGAGCTAGAGAGAGTTTCTCTCTAGATCTATGTATTGGATATACGATGTATTGATAATACCAAGAAGGGGTACCTCCCTGATAATACTATGTATACCTACCAGTGGTAGGCTACCACTAGATAATATCAAATACCTAATATAACATCGGTGTTATATATAACCCAGTTAGGAGGTCTTGATAATATGTATAAACTTTATATATGAATTTATATACTACTTAAAAAGTTAACATTGTATAATTTAGTAAACTATTTTTAATAATACTATTATTTTTATAATATAATTACCTAATACCAAAGCCCTAATACAAATACCTCCTATAACCTCGAGGTTATAATAATTTATTATTAATAAATAAATGTCGTCGTTATTTATGGTACAATGAATATAAAAAATAGTACATTTAAATATATAATTTTATTATATACAATTATTTATGAAAATTATATAAATATAATGAGGTAAATAACATATACTATTTTATTTATATTTTTTGTAATATTTCTCAAGAGACAGTATAGTAAACTATTTTATGTATTTTTCCTATATATTTTTCATTTTACTTCATAGATAATTGAGTTTCGCTTATATCATATGTATATATTTTATCCGTATTTTAATTCACATCATTTGCATTTGGATCATTTGCATTTGGATCATTTGCATTTGGATCATTTGGCTTTGTTATTCATTAAAAATTCTTGAATAACAACATCCTTTATTTTGGATAGAAACAAATAGTATTTAATATAATTTATTTATTTTAGTTATTTTAAATTCCAAATTATTCCTTTTCCAATATGAGCTCTAGACAAGGTATATATAATAGTATAATGTTCAACATCGCATATTCTATGATCATATTTTTATTTTATTGATTTATATTATAATTTTTTTATAATAAATAATACAATATATGGCTATAAAGGCAGTTTACTATTTACTTTAATGGCGATAATATAAATTTTTGCATTTATATAAGGAATTTTCATATAAATAAACGATTGTAACATATACTTAACATGTTAATAATCATAATAATATAATCTAATATTTATATATATATATTTTATTTAAAAAAAATAATATTTAAATGAATATATAAAACGTGGTTTTTAAATAACACAATAATCTATGATTACATTTATAAAATGATTTAAAAAATATAAATTTATTTAAATATAAAATATTTCAATTATAAATACCTATTGTATTTAGTTAATAATACAATTTACAATATTACAAAATTAATTTGGTTAACATTAATTACAAGTGACAATAATCCACATTTACTAAATAATCTAGAATAATATAAAATTATTTTAAATATATTTTATTTTATAATATAATTTATACACAACTATAGATGAGAACCAATTAAATCAACTATAGCTGGTACTAGTCGATATACACATATTATTTTATTACTAAAATATCAATATTAATGTATTATAATGTTTATATAAACACATCCAATATACAATATAAACATGCAAGCTGTATACATGATACATATGCAGATATTCATATTCTACATTCGATATATAGTCAAGATACTGATATTATATGTATACCTAGATTATTTGATAATAATATTATTTTAAATAAATAAAATATCTTTTTATTAATAATAAACATTATTTTAAATAAAATAAAGTATTAGTGATAAATCATACATGGTATGATTAATACATGCTTATATATTATATTATCAAGGATATCCGATCTCTATTTGTACAATCATTAGTAACCATTGTAACAATGGTTACTTTTTATACTCTAAACTAAATACTTTTCAGTGGTATATTTAATTATATTTTAGAATCAATTTTTGAATAAAATATATAAGATATATTAATTTATTTTAAAAATAAAATACTTTACCATTTTTAATTTTGTATTTCCATATAATTATTTTATAAAAACATACAAATTATATATAAATTAGGTTTGAAATGAACGATGTTTTTTATATTATTTATATCAACATTCAAGATAATATGTGCATTAAATTATATTATGAATTAAATATAATCATATTGATATCTTAGATTTAAAAAAGAATTCACAAATTTTTCAAAATATATTATGCATTACCTCCGTTTATTGATTGTTTCAAAAAAAATATTCATTGAATTTAAAAATTGTTTTTGTTATATAAAAAGGACATTTATATCTATACTAGAGATACAAAATATATATTTTACATGTATAAATATATACATACTTTTGTGTAATTTTGTCACCAATTACCACCTATTATAAAATCTAATACATAATAATTATATATTTTAATATTGTCTCTGTAATTGTGAATACATGTTATTTATATATAGCAAAAGAAATTAGGTCAATCGCTTCAGTATTAAGAAAGTCATTGTGTTTTCAAGTTCACTTTTTAATTAATTTGAACATAGATTATAGAACTAAGGGAAGTGGATGATTCAGTGTATTAAAATATAGGGAAAAGGGCTATTATTTAAAAGCTAATAAAATATTAATTTATTTTTAATTTTTTAGTATTTATCAATAATACTCACTTGATATAATTATTATATTATAATAGTTAGAACATGGGGTTATTTATTTGTACAAAATAAAAAAGACATTTATATGAATTTATTTTTTTGCCAATACAAATTTTTTTAAATAAATAATAATTTATAATGTATCTAAATCTAATTATATTGAAAATGTTAATACAAATTTGTAATATTTAACATTTAAGTGAAAAGTAATTATTCTTAGTAGTTTATATAGTCTTATTATTTATTTAATTAATTTAAATTTCTATTTTTACTCGTTTTGTTATATTTTAAATATATCAATTACTTATATAATATTATATTTATGTATATATAAATTAATTTAGTATTATTTTAACATACCTATTTTATAAGTTATAATTTACAAGAAACATAATTTAAAAAAAATCGTGTATTTGTAATTTATAATAAATATTTCAAACTTTAATTTAGAAGAATAAGAAACATAATTCCATATTAATAACCTAAAATTAAATAAATTGTATTTGCATACCTTTGTTTAATATCTGTTATATAACGTTATTACCGTAATTTTTTGTTGTTGTCAATTTATTTTATACATTTAATAACTTGTCTGATGAATCATCAGTGATGATATAAGGGAAATACTAATATGATTAGTAATATTTTATACTGTGCAATGCACAGTGTGCATACTATTGATTACTCCCTATTGCTATAATCTATATGAATTATATAATGTATTAGCTATTCGGTTATGAATCATAACTTATGATCATTAAATAGATGTTAAATAGTCTCATTTTTACATTAAATTATATAAAATTGTATTAATTTTTAAATTCATTAATTAAGGAGGCAAAAAGAAGCCATTGAAGGCCGCTAAGAAGCAACCAGCTGGAGAAATGGATGATGAAGATAAGGCTACTAAATTAAAACTTAGGGAAGAAGAAAAAGCCTTGAAAGACATGAAGAATCGCGCATCACAGAAAGGACCTTTAGGTATGTTTGAATCGTAGTGAAATAATTTTTTATTAAAACTAATAATATTATTCATTTAACTAGCCTCTGGAGGGATTAAGAAATCTGGAAAGAAATAAGCAAATGTTCATCTATATTTATGATATTATCTATTTTAAATAAATAAAATATTATACAACTAAAATATGTTTATTATTTAATATAAAAGAAATAATTAATATATAAAGCATACCATTTAAATATTAGTTTTATATTTCAATGATACTGAAAGATATTAAAATATGTTCTATATTTAAGGAATATATTATCTATTTCAATCACCCAATAGATATCATGGTTAATCAAATAAATTGTTCTATTAGTTCTTTATTATATTATTTAACTATAACATTTCATTGAAACAATAATGTAGTATCTATATCTACTAGTAATTGTAGTATAATGATTTAAATTATCCAAATAAAACTCATGATTTAAATCAAAAATATGTGTACAAGTATTTATTCTTTTAATCAACTATATTTATTTAAATAATATACTGATTTTAGTATATATAGAACGATATAGTCAGTAATAAAAACTCTTAAATGTAACACAATTATTTCATACATTATTTGAATACAAATTAAAAATCTGATTCTAAATAAATATACAACTAAAATAATAGTGATATTAATAATTATTTAATATAAGAAATAATTAATAAATAAGATACATAATCTAAATATTAGCTATATATTTCAATAATCGGGAAAGAAATCTAAATAATATATTAAGTTTTATATTTCAATTCATAGTAGTGTGGTGATGTTAACTCCCATCCATTGTCTCCTCGGATTACGGATAGGGGAACGACCACTAGATATAGGGTAAGCATTGCAGGACAGAATAAAGGATGCCCTTTGGCAAGGAACAGTACCTGTTAACCTCCCCAGTCACGCTATAAGGTCTAAAGCCGTATGTTGGTTATGGTTTGACGGTTACAAATGTCTTCAAATTTCTTACTCGTGTACGGAATGACATTCCTTCTGAAATTGGATCTAGCTCATCCTGGAAATACAGTTTAATCGCATACAATAAATTAACCTGACTATTGTTGATTATCGAGCATATAGTTCACTTTCTAGTGCTGCGGTAATATCACCTAGAATTATGACAACTACATTCCATAGACACCCACAAACTACAAAAATAGCATGCTACAGTTTGATCAAGCTAAGCAATAGAAGTGGAAAGATTCTTTGAAGATTTATTGGCACTAACCAAGTAACTATCAAAGCATAATATCTACACCTAAAGAAAGCCTTTGACACTATAGGTCATGATCAATTAGTAATAAAGTTAGAGGAATTTCTTTCAATTATTAATATCCTTTCTTAATAATACATCAATTTAAAATATTCAATAATTATAAATTCCACATACAAAATATTAAGTGTAGTATCTATCAATGATATGTCCTAGGACCCTTATTATAAATGATATAGTGAATATTAAAACACAAGCTCAATTTATTCTATTATGTAACTTCTGTTATATTCTGTGAACATAATATTTATGAATTCCTAAATAAAACTGTACAATATCTAAATACATAGTATCATTAAATAAATTTAATTTAATAAATGACACTTCATTTAAGAAAAACTAACTATTTAATATTAAATAATAAAGCTAAATTATCTATTATTTTAAAAAATAGTGTTATTATTCAAAAATAATCAATCGATTACCTCTGTATAATAATAATAGATCAACATGAATTGGAATGGTTAACCACTAATATAGTTAAATATAAACTCTATTATGTATTATCAATTCCAAGAACACTTAGTAAATTTTACCTATCCATATTTCAAAGATAATATATTACTCTTTCATTGCCATCTTATTTATTGTACTTATACTGGGAGAATAATTATTCAACATAAAAACATATAAATATAGCTCAAAACAAAGATATAAGAACAAAATATAACCAATGTATACAATATTTACAAAAATCAAAGAATTGATATCTATAAAGCCTGTAAAATAATATTTCAAATTTAACCAATAATTATAAATTTATTTATATTACAACACACAAAGAAATTTAATATAACCAAACTATAATGACTTATTTTCTGAAATAATCTATCAATTAAAATAAAATTATATAAGAGTCTAGTCACATAACCAATTTTGTTCAAAAATGAAGTATTTAATATATCATGTAATCGCTGTTAAAAATTCATCGCTTTTATATTATTATTATTATTTCTATGAACATAAGTATTATTATTATACGCACTATTATTATTATTAATGTATATATTCGATATTAATATTCTTGTATTACATACTTATTATATCATTACTATTTGATACTTTTGATATAGTGATATTCTTAACATAGGCTACATATAACTTCTGAATATCCTCCATATATTATTATAATGTTCATTGAAAAGGAATCTCTTCATTCCAAAAAACTATAAAAGTATAACGCTTCCATCAATAGCAGTAGATATATAATTTTGTGATAAACAGTATAATACTAGAAATAGATGCTATATTAAGATAGAATCAAAATGATTATCGCAGAAATAGATCAACCACAGGAAAATGAATACTGGAAGGAGTAAAGTCAAATAATCTAAACACTACATTGTTATTTATAGACTTCTCAAAGCACTCGACTCAGTATATCGTAGAAATATGAAAATTATTAATAGGATACCATTAGAGATAGTCAATGCAATTGTGATGTTATACTAAAACACTAAATTAATGGTTCGATCACCTGATGTAGATACATCATTACTGGCTTCTATAAGGAGATACGATAGACCCATTTGTTTATAATATATCAATATACTGAAGAATTTAACGAACAAAAGAGGTAACATGGTCTTACGAGAAAAAGAAAATTATCAGAAGATACCCTGAAATGTATATCACAGATGTTGATGATATAGCAATCATCCCAGATAGCTTAAAAGGGGAATATTTTTGTTACATAAAATCGAAGAAGCATCAAATGATACTGGTTTACAAATAAATGCTCCGAAAACCTAAATAAAAACTGAGTATTATATTCCTGAACAACAAATTTAAATACAAATTCTGTATGGTGTGATAATATCAAATACCTTGGAAGTTACTAGGAACAAGCGGTTAAATGTCATGATTGGTCAAGTATGGGCAGGGTTAAATAATATATAAATCTAGTCTATGAACTAAGCTTAAGAACCATTTGTTTAGAGCAGTAATAGTATCTGTTGACAGATCAATAACGTGTACTCTAGTGACTAAGCACGATACACAGATTGTCGGAGAATACACACGGATGCTAAGGGCTGCTTTCAATATAATCTGGAGAAGAGTTGACGAGGAACTTTATGGAAATATTCTGAAGATCTCTTGAATGATACGAGAGAAGATACTACGTTTCTCAGTACATTGGTGGCGAAGCATATAGGAAATGTACTATTATGGACAGGGATGTGGTCAAATATGTATTTGTATTTAAATACGCTGATTTTGTGTATTTGTATTTTAATAATTATTCAATGATGTATTTGTATTTGAGTGTCGAATTTGGTGTATTTGATCAAATACAGTTTCAAATACATATTACAAAAAATGACTTTATGAATGTAAAAATTAACAAAAAATGTACCATTTATATTAAATAATAAATATTATATAATAGAACAATAACAATAATATATAAATAAATTTATGAATTTATATTCTATATAGAAAATGTATGCAGTTATATAAATTATAACTTATAATATCACAATCAATCAGTCTATTGTTTACAGTTTTTTTATTTTATTGATTTTCTTTAGTAATTAAATATATTTTAAATATATTTCAATTAATTAATATGCCATCTAGTATATGGCCATGATATAAAAAAGGATTATTCTTTCTTTACAGTGGGATAAGGATTATTATTTTATATAAAATATGATCATATGATTTAATATTTAATGAGTTAATATTTGTATTTGTATTTGATGTAAAATGTATTTGTATAAAGATGTAATAAATATTTGTATTGATTTTTTAAGAAAAATATATTTGTGTTTGTATTTGACCCCAACCCTGATTATGGATGCAGGAAAGCGAAACCTCAATATCAGCCAGACGACCACATCGCAACTGGATGCATTTCCGATGAACTAAAAACAGCCATGAACAAGAGTAAACAGCAGAAAAAGAATCATGGATTGTCAAGAAAACTCGACCTGGTAAGGAAATATTTAAATAATCAAGAAATAAGAAAGTGTTCAATTATATTTATGGATTATAATGAATCTTTTGAATAAATGAAATATACAACTAAAATAATATGTTTATTATTTAATATAAAAGAAATAATTAATAAATAAAATATACAATCTAAATATTAGTTTTATATTTCAATAAATAATATATTATTAAAATTAATTTATTAATCTTAGAGAGTCAATCATTGCAATTAAATGATATTTAATTCTATATATATATATATATATATATATATGTAAATATATATATATATATGTATTAATATACGTATATATTAGGCTTTCACCACGACGATGACGAGATAGTCGTCGCTAGCTTCGAACACGACGTTGCCGGCATGTTTAGCTACGAGCCGATTGGCGAACGCGCACGGCGGGAACGTGTGTATGATGCTGCCCTGATGCAGCGGGTCTACGGCCACCACGCCAGCCGCCTGTTTACTCTTCAGGTAGGTGACCAGGTGCGTGAGTGACTTCGCGTTCTCCTTGGAGTCGTTGGGCATCGCCAACAGGATGCTGGAGTTGTGGTCGCCGGCCGAGTTCAGCTTACGTTCGATGTCCTCGAGTTTGGGTTCGTCGAGTCGGAGCCGTTGCGTGATGCGGATCGAAGCCATCTCGGTGGTGGTGTGGTCGCGTAGTAGGTTGTCCACGATGTCAACGGAACCGGTGAGGAGGTGCATCGACGTGCCGAAGTTGGACGACTTCAACGCGATGACTCCGGACCAGACGACCGGCAGAAGGGAGGCTAGCTTCTTTACGTTGGTGGCGCCGTCTTCCTTTCTGGTGGTGGAGGTGACGGCGGCGGCGGGGGCGGGGGGGCGTTCATCGCGAGCGGGGGGTTCCTCTCGTCGGGGCGCGGGCGGGGGCGATAACGACCCGGGGGGGTACGCGGGCGGGGTGTAGGGTTTACGGCGACGAGGGGTGTGGTCGCGGCGATGTCGCGGGGCGAGGGGTGCGGGTTCCTTGCGCGGTTCTCTGGGTCGGCGGATGTCGCGGAGGTAGGGGCGTAGGATTTCGATGTTGTTGGGGTTCACGTAGTCCACCCTGAGCTGTTGTCCCCTGAAGAATACTCCTACGCAATGGAATGTATTGTTAATCGTTAGTGTATCAGTAAATTATCAAATATTAAATAATATGATTATCAATATATATATATATAATTATTAGTTCAACTTATTTAGTTGTATACCAATAGTCTAGTATTAATTACTCAAATATGTACACTATTAAATTATGTATTATATCCTAAAGTAAAGTATTTAAAATTAATTATCCTTTGTATATATATATATCAAATACAGAGTACAATTATTTTTATTTTTAGGATAGTAAACAATATGTTAAATATAGTTTAGACTTGAAAAAATAACATTATATAGTTTATTGCAGATAATATAAAGTACATTTAAATTATTTATTTATGGCTATTATTAAAATATAAATTCATATTAGGATTTATATTGTAAGCTTTAGATAGTAAGAGATTATATAAATATATTAAACTTTATCAATATATAGATTATTCTTTAACATATGGTTTAAATATATTAATCAATATATAAAGTAGGTTTCGATGTTGTATGTGCAGACATGTAATTTAAATATGCAGTTTTTAATAGATATCATAAAAGCATGCAAAATATTCTAATTATTATATCTATATTATTTAAAAAAGTAAAATTATTATCCAATAATGCTTAAAGATTTAAATATTCTGAAAGATTATATTTAATAAGAAACTCTTTAATCAAATCAGATATTATGTGTTATAAATCAAGAAAAAGGTTTAATAATGCATTTTTATTTTGTATATTTTATTACTAAAAACTC
The DNA here is from genome assembly GCA_964019155.1 of Osedax fenrisi. Lineage (NCBI taxonomy): Eukaryota > Metazoa > Annelida > Polychaeta > Sabellida > Siboglinidae > Osedax > Osedax fenrisi. The sequence continues at coordinate 70,508,691 of OZ025241.1, read as the reverse complement.
TAGTAATTCCATTCTAAAAAATAAAATAATTTTTCTCTTCCTATTTATAGAATAATTCACTCAAAATAAAAATGCTTTATTAAACCAAGTACAGGAAGTTATATTTAGTGAAACTTTTATTTTCCGCTTGAGTGATTTTATCGTATTGTATCATAGTCCAGGAATACAACTTTGAAATAGATACAAAAATCAATGATTTCAATATGATTATATATAATTCATAATATAATTTAATACACGTTATATTAATAATATTAATTGGAATGTAGACATAAATAATATTAAAAAAATCTTTCAATTAATATCTAATTTATCAATTTTTTAAATATTCTAAAAACTATAGATATTAAAGATTTAAATAATTGAAATATAATTAAATATACCACTAAAATTATATAGCCTGGAATACAAAAATAACCATTGTGGAGAAAGCGAGCAGACGTACTATCCTTGATTAAACTTACTTCTTGAATTATAGTAATACATTATTACTAGTCCGTATATTAAATATCAACGGCAACAATATTTGGGTATTTCACATCACTTAATATACTCAATTGAAGTAAATAGAAACATTCAGAATAATATTAACAAAAGAACTGAACACTGAAGTGGTGCCATACCAAAAGATGTCATAAGTGTGCCAATAAATATATTATATAACGCAAATAAAGGTATTTAATTTATTTGTATACTCATTGTTCTGGAACAATCAAGGGTTAAATACATTGTATAATACTAATACTGTATTAGTAATACATAAATAATAAAATAGAACATAAACATAACAATAATTATCAATAAAACAAAAAGTACATTATTAACTATTTTTAAATAGTAATATATAGTTATCATAATATGAAATTATAGAGAATTAGAACATTAGTAGAATATATTAGATTATAAGTTATTCTATAGATAAGGGGCCAATATATGATGTAGGTAAATATTAGCAATGAATTGAGAGTGTATATGTAGTAGATAAGAACAGAGAAATACATTTTGAGAGGGAATAGACATTAAGGAAGCAAGGTATTCAAATAGATTGTGATTAAGAGGTTGTGGGTTAAGAGTGATAATTCAGCTGAATATGGATCCGCAAATATTGGCTAACTCAGAACGCCTACTATAAAGTATAATAATTTAACATTTTTTTATTTATTTTTGACCAATCTAGTGTGTGTATGTGTGTAGTGTGTGTGACTATTCCTAGAAGTTTAACATGCAGATAATGTGAAATTTAACATGGGAATTTCAAAAAGACTAAAAAGTGACTTTAAACTACTAATAATTTTGTTTGTATTATGAAATTTGAATAGCCTATATAATATATAAGTATGATAATTATCGAAAATTAAAAATTAAATTGTTTCATTTTTGTCCTATAAATGAAATGAAATTAACGACATTTCTAGGATTTGATTTAAAACTAAAATATATGAACAAAATATTTTAAAATTTTCTTTCATTCTACATTATTTGTGATCTTTTAATTTGATAGTTTAGTAAGGAAATAATGAATATGAATAAGGGATAAGATGAAATATGAGGCGAGATTAGAAGCATTCAATTAAATTCTTCTCGAGGGGTCCATTTGTAAATACAAATGAACAATAATACAATATTGTATTGATATATAAATATATATATATATATATAATTTCAATAAATTAATATTATTATAAATATAGTTATGGTTAAGATGGAAATGTTGAGATGTGGCGATTAAGAGCGCTTAAGCATACACCAATATAGGTAACGTTATGAAGAGTATTTCTTGTTAATCATTAAAAAAGGTGGTGTTAATCGAGGGACGGTAAGGTAAGCGAAGGTAGTGGTTTCTGTTAAGCTGGTAATAGCGTGAATAAAGAAGAGAGAGAGTCGTTGGAAAGGCTCAAATGGATGTGTGGAAATAAGAGTTGCAGTGAAATGGTTCAGAAGTGAATTAAGTGTTAGTCTGTATATCATCAGAGTATGTGTATAAATGTATTTAATGCTTTATTCTAAACTGTATTACTATACGCATTGTCATAATCGTAAAATCTTCATCAAATGTGTAAAAGGCCTAAACTAAATCATATACAATACTTTGATAGAACCAATTGATTTAATTATATAATAGTTAATTTATATAAATATTTCAGTTTAGGTAATATATATTATATAATATATATATATATAAAATACAAATCTTTATGATAATTATTTTTTAAGTTTGAGGCATTTTTTAATTCTGGGAAAAAAATGAATAATGAGATTGATTAATAATTGTTATATACGTATTACAATTATTATTATCTAGTTTTAATTTGTAAATAAATGCATAATAATCAATTTCTTTATTGATTGATAACGATATATGAAGTTTTATGTTGTATGCTTCTATTATTGTATTTTATATTAATATATGTTGCTATTATAATATGTATTTTATTGATAACATATTTATTAATATTCTATACATATTTAATATTCTTTATAGTGATTAGTAGTAAGGTCATCTAAAAACCTAAAACCTATAATATTAATATTATATGTATTCACTGAATACTATTAGCATAACATTTAGAAAGTATTTCCCTTTTCCATATGTTCATTAATACTACTAATATTACACCTATCTAATGAATCGGTTAAAAAACGTAATACTATCAGAATATATCAGTATGAAATTAACAGGTTGTTTGGATTTTTTCGTTTTATTTGGTTTTTCAAATTTTATATAAATATAATTGTACTACATTAATAGTATTATTAATACTGTATTAAAATTGATTATGTTATAATAATTATCTATATAATATACTATATGGCTACTTTTATGTTTCTCATTTGCTTGTAATTAGAAAATGAAATTATATAAATGAAAATATAATATACATAGATGAAAATACATTGATGACTATGTTTATGACAATATATTATATAATATGAATTTCATATTATGAAATATTATCAAAGATTGAACTTTTCTGTCTAGACTTTAGAGACCAAAGTTTAACTCAGCTATTCTAAAACAAGCAGGTAAGTTAATGATGCCTATTGAAACTCGATGGAATACACTTGCAGATAGTATCGAGAGCTATTTAAATAATTGGACGATAATATGTAATATATGAGAAGATAAAAAGGAGGACATTGATATTATCACAAAAATATTCAACATTGGGTTGAAAAGAAGTGCGGACGATATGCTAAAAATAATGAAATCAATTGCTATATACTTAGACATACTACAGAGTGATTCAACAACAATTTCAGATGTTGTAAGAATCGTGAAAGATCTAATTGATGATGTAACAAATATTATAGTTGATGATCAAATAATCGCAGCATACATAATGTTGATGTTGATGATGACATCTTTAAAATAATGTAATCCTTAATGACAGCTAAATGGGGTTCAGGTGCACTCTAGCATGTTGGGGTAGAAAGAATGCGTTCATCTTTTGGTCTAGTTCAGTCAAAGTTAAGTAACATACTTGGAAATGAGAAGGCTGCAAAACTTGTATATTTATTCAAACATTTTAATAGTTGATATCATAAGCATATGCTTAATTTATTGTTAATTAATTAACACGTTTGTATGTTACGTTATTATCTATACGTTATAATAATATTTTTTATTTGATATTAATAAATACTAAATAAAGTTAAAGAATTTTCCATTTAATAAATTATAATTATTGAAAAAATCCAAATAAACCCAAAAAACCATAAAAAAACCGACAACCCTGGAAAATAATATAAATATCCTAAATGTAAAATAGTCAGTGTAAACTAAATAAACACGAAGAACTTTGCTGAATATTATCATGAATATTATTAAAGTTACTAATTTATAATAGAAATTTAACTCATTATATTGACTTCAAAGTGTATGACACGTTTAACACGGGGACATAAACATTTGGAGATATATGTTTAAATATTACCACTAAAAATATACCAAATAATCGAATAAATTAAACGCGAATATCTAAGAGTAGCGATCACTGAAATCTAACTGTATAAAAAGATTCATATAATCGAGTAACTATATATATATATATATATATATATGAATAATAACTATATTAACCTCTGATTCCGTTGCAGGCAGCAGTGGCAGCATCCATGGAGTCGAACAGCACGTAGGCGAACAGCGTATCTCGAGGCCACTCTATTCTGCGGATCACTGCGAACCTGTCCAGCTCTTGTTCGAGTTGCTCACCGGTGATGAAGTTGCCCAGACCTCCGATCCATAGACAATTCGTCGCCGGCGATTTCGTGTAGCAAATACGACACTTATACTCTCCGATATTGCGGCCCGACATGTCTATTTTGGCCGCTCTAGCCATGTCCACGCTGCAGTACGTTACGAAGGCGGTGATTTTACCGCGATCCTGACGGAGGGCGATGTCTTCTATTGCGCCGAAACTCGCGAATATCGATTGGATATCTCGCTGGCCGATGGTGGGATCTAGGCCGGTGATCAGTATGGTTCTAGTCTGTTCCGTGATGTCGGCGTCTAGGATGTGGTTGATGTTTATCTCCGGCATGGGTTTGAAGACGGCCGCGGGCCGACTGTATATGTTGGCGACAGGCGCCCCCCCGTAAGCCGGCATCAACGGCGGTACCGGTGGTTGCGGAATCGGGGACAGGTTTTGTTGTACGATACCGTATATGGGATCTATTCTGACGGTTAATCCGAATAGTTTGAGGTGAGCTTTGGTTTTGCGAGCGTGTCGAGCATCTGACGATGAATTGAAATTAATATATACTACCCTAGGAACTCCTGCACCAGGAACTACTTTAACTACAAATTTATCATAAGTATTGAATTCTTTGTACATTACATCGCGTACCTCTGAATCTGATATTCGATTGTTAAGATTACTTATGCTTAATGTTTGGAACTCGTTGTCTGGTGTATTAGCTCGTTGAGTTGGGCTAGTAGAAGATTTAGCACGACGTCTTCGTCTTATAGTGGAATCATTATTTCGAGTGGGAGAACGTTCTTTTCGAGATTTATGGGAAATAGAAATGTTATCCCTTCTAGGTTCTCTTTTATTCTCTCTTGAACGACCTCTTCTAGATATGGAACGCTTTGAACTACTATAGCCATTAGATTTACTTGATTTCAACCTTGATTTTTTAGATGAAGGAGATTTGCTATGAGTTCTAGAGCGTTTCATATTTATAATTAATATATATAAAATTTTAAAATATTTCACGACGCCATTTTATTTATATTTACAATTCGTATTGTTTACGCTAGGTTGTATAGGATAAATTCGAAAATAGTCAATTGGCTTCCGTGAGAATACTTTACTTTTCATATAATTCTAGTTAGTTATGGGTGATACAAATTCAAGATTACCTAACAATCCCCAACCTAAAAAAACCCCAATAGGTAATGATTATATTTTAACTGATAAGATATTAGGAAAAGGAGTTAGTGGACATGTAATTGAATGTATATCTAAGACAACCGGAGTAAAATATGCCTTAAAGGTTAGTTAAAAACTTTAAATGTATTACATATTTTTTAATTAATTTTTAAATTAATATTAATTTACATATTTATATTGTGATAATCTGATAACATAAAATTGTACATAGTAATTTATTTATATTCAGTTTATTCTTAAATATTATAATATTTTACTGAAAAAATCTATATCGTTTATATGACATTTAAAACTACTAAATTTAATTAAATTTAAATATTATAATAATTAAGAATATTAATTTTTTTTAAATTATAAAATTTAATAAAAATATAATTTTAGTATTATTATAATAATTATTATAATTATTATAATAATTATAATAAACATATAAATTATAATACATATACTATATTATATAGTAACTATATAGTAACTATACATAGTATATTTATATTAGTTATATAATATAACTTATATTATAATTATTATAATAATATTATATTATATTAAATATATATTTAAATATAATACAAATCTAATTTGAAGTTATATTAAAGTTTACTTTGATGTTTATTAAAAATATAATATTAATTTATATTTAAAAAATATAAATTAATTATATTATTTTATATTTAAACAATATAATTTTATTTTATTTTAAAAAAACTGTATAACTTAAATTTTATAATTTATAGGACATATAAATTATATAGTATAATTATTATACTTTTTACTAAGTATATACTATACTGTATAGTCTATATATGATATATACTCAGTATAGTACTGTTATTATATTACATTACTATATTATATACTATATAATATAGTGACTATAATTATTATAATAATACTATTATAGTTACTATAATAGTATTATTATAATAATTATAGTATTATACTATTATACTAAGTATAATAGTCACTATAATTATTATAGTGAAAATATAATATATATAATATATAGTATATATATAATATTATATTATATACTTATATAATATAAGTTACACTTAAATATAAAATTATATTATATTATATTATATTAAATATAGGTATTATAATAACAGTTAATAATTAAAATGATTATTATTATTATAATTATAATAATCATAATCATTAGTAAGGATTATAATATAATACATAACATTAAATATTATTATCATAATAATTATATATAACCATACTTATATAATCACACTAATATATAATCACTTGTTATGTATATAATTTATTATTTTAACATATTTAATAGTATAGTAACTATAATAGGTGGTATAAAATAATTCATATTTCAATTTAAAAATGATATCTTCTATATTAAATATGGAATATTTATGTATAATATTTATCAGAACTGATATATAACTTTATATAACTAATTATTCTGATATCAGTTACAAAATTGTGATTCAAAATTTATGTCATTTACATTACATCGAATTAACTAATATTCTGTATTTTTATTTCAGATAAGTAACATGTGTCAAAAGTATTTTAATGTAATCTTAATACCTATATCAAATTATGTGAAAAGGATATTTATAATATTATTAAATAATATTAAGAAATTTATTAGGTAGAAATATTAAATAATTATTAAAATGTAATTATAAAGATATGATATTAGTAATGTATTTATAAGAATGCGATATTAACAACTCACATATTTAAACAACTCTATAAATATCTCCTCGACTTAATCCCTAACGCACTGCCCATCGTACAGATCCTGAAGGACAACCTAAAAGCGAGACGAGAGATACGTAATCACGTGATCGCGTCGCAGTGCCCCCATGTGGTAGCAGTGCTCGATGTCTACGAGAACCTCCACAACAAAGAGACCCGCTTGTTCGTCGTCATGGAATGGTTGGTTAACTCTCCCCGCACTGCTTAAGGATAGCTGCTCTAGTATATCTGACCTCACCAGGTGGACCTCACCTTGGCAGTCCGTAACACATCTTCTCCATCCTTCTCTATCACGTTTGGTAGTTCACTGAGGGTGCATCCAGTATCTTCGATCAGTTAATCAAAGAAAGTTTTTGCTTGTTATCCTCGGGGTTGTTGACCATGGAGCGGTTGCCAGATAAGTAAATCGCTTACTAGTTCACTTTTACTTCTCCAGTAGTATCCAATGAATCTCAACCTTTGTTCTTGTATAGAGACTCTAATTTGGGGATTTTATCTTATAGCTCTTAATTTGTCACATATACCTATGTCACGTACAACCCAGCTCTGAGAATGCGAGTATATGCATCATCTACTTTTTTCTCTAGAGTCGATGTTAAAGTTAATGTAATAGAGCCGTATAGAAGTACGGATTCTATCACTGAAGTTTCTTTTGACATTTTGGATTTCCAGATAATGTTCATGTTGTTCAATGCTGACTAGTATTGGGCTATTCTTATTTTGATATCATTTTCTATTGATCCAATATAGCTGCCAAGGTATTTGAAATTATTAACCTGTTTTATAAAGTGGCCATTTCTGTTCATCATGTTCACATCGCTATTCAGATTATAGCTAAAATATTCAGTTTTCACTATTCACTTTGATCTATATCATCTGCTATTTCTTTAATTTGGTGTAGCAATGCTTTCACATCTTTCAATGTATCAGTTGTAACAGTTATATCATCCCCATAGTCAATGTCTATTATGTATGTAGCAGGATATTGTCTTCTTCTTTTGTTGAGTAAAACCTAGTTTGGTATTATTGTTAAAGGCATTTTTATGAATATAATCGAAGCATATAATAAACAAGAAAGGAAGCTCTAGTATTCAGACAAGCAAGTAGGCAAACTACTATTTTCTACATCTTATATAATGTAATTTATCTTGGATTCCTATATATATATATATTATGTAGAGTCACATCAATACTAAGATATATATCTTATTTGTAACAAAAGATATTGTGTTATTTTATTTATATTTATATTTATAATATTATTATTATTTATATCATGCTCCATCTAGCCCCTAGATTATAAACCATATATAACCCAGACTTATGCACACTAACACACACACACTACAGTTTAACAGGTGGAGAGCTCTTCAATAGGATTCAGGAGAGGTCAGATTCAGCATTCACAGAAAGAGGTATGACATAACCTGTATAATTATAATTATATGTTAATATAATGAGCAAATAGTATGTATGCTAGTAAACTATACACATAGTATGTATGCTTATACTCAATCTACTACTATTAAATTGTGTATACATTTTTTATGAATATCACAAAGTACAATCTGTATATATATATAATATTATAATTCTGAGTGTGCATGTATGTGTGAGTGTGTGTATGAATGTATAATATAACTAGGTTGACAATACATATTCATTTAATTTAAGTCATAACAGACCTTGAAAACAGTTATATAACTTACTGTGATGTGCTAGGCATCTGTCATACAGTGTTTCCAGTGCTATTATATGATATACCTGTATAATTATCTTATCAAATCTAAATAACTCTATTATTTATACAACAATAAATCTATTATTAAGTAATAAATACCCTTGTTCTATGATTCATGCTAGTAACAGAGTATATATATATATATATATATATATATATATATATATATATATATATATATAGATATGCTCAACTATACATGTATCATTACTATTAACTAGTGTTATAAATGCTAGGTAAATGCAATAGATTATAACTGTGATGTCAAACTATATCATAAGCATGTTTACATTTACATCTTGACCATTACTTCTCTCTAACATAACAATGACTAGAAGTATGCATTGTACCTCATAGACACTGTCTATTAGGCATGTATTTCCCCTCTCTACTACTGGACATCAATCATATTATCAGCATCATTATTACCTTCATACCATCACCATCCTCACATCAACTATCCAACTACTTATTTATGCAATAAATATAATATATATATATATATATATATATATATATATATATCAATTGTTCATCTGAATACAATGCTATATTTCTATAGTGCTGTTATCATGCCTAGTTCAGTGGTCAAGAATGACCAGTGGCCATTCACTAGGACCTCATTGTATTATGTAATGCATGACCTAGCATTACCCTCTCTAGCTCTCTCTCTCTTTCTCAGCTGACCAGAGAGGTGTTGCCTTACTTTAAATCACATAAAATTATATGATTGTCATGACTTGGCTTACTTCTTACTATATGATCATGTGTATGTTGGTGTATGTGTGTATGTGTGTGTGTGTGTGTGTGTGTGTGTGTGTTGGTGTATGTGTGTGTATGTGTATAAGGGTGTGTATTCAAACACTTACCATTATTGTTTATATAGCACTATCTCTACCTTAATTATCACTACCAACTATCTATAGTCAACTATTTATATAAATATACACATATATATGTATATGCATGTGTGTTTCTTATATATCAATTGATAGAAATAGTCATAGAGGAATGTGATTAATATATATATATATATATATGAATTATCATTGTTTTTTCTATAGAAATATAATGTATCATGATATCAGATGTACATTATACACACACATATACACAATGTACTACTGTGTAATGTATGTACATTGTACATACAATACACAGTAGTGTTGATGATACATTACATATGTATTGGGTTTATCACAACTTTCTCATGTGAAGTCAGGCTACACATTTATATCAACAAAAAAGAATTGTAAATAAATCAAATATTAATATGTACACATAAAATATCATCTATAATACACAAGACTACCAGCTTAATATGTAATTTAGTTTAACCGACTAAAGTGGTTTGTGGCATTCTATAAATATTGTTTTATGATAATAATATTTATACCTGAATAACACTATGAATCATGTTTATGTAAACACAAACACAAGCATATATATATATATATTTATTTATATATAATACTAATAATAATAATATACATGAAGGGAAATGGTGAGATATTGCAGGGATTTCTTATCCTCACACAATGATTAAGCACATTAGCATATAGCTATTAATATTACTACTACTACTACACTATATCTCTAGTATTAGTATGAGATTGCCATGGTTCTTATATTGAATAATGCAGTACTCTACTCGTATACAGATGTAGTGCAGGCTGTAATATCAGTGAGTGTATCTAATAATACTGGATAATATAATACAAAATAAGGCAGATTTTATCTTATATATATATATTCACAATTTATTATATTTAACATGTATCTTCGTTATGAAGTGTTGTAATAAATATTGTTGTATTCACTGAGGTGATGTTAATATGGTGTTTATTCTGTATTCTATTCAATTCTAGAACAAATAGATTATCTATTTCTTCACTTCACTTTAACAATCACATGACATTTACTCCATCATAAAATTATGCAATCTATCCTGTGTATTTATATATGTATGTAATGGTTCTAAATTATACCTGTAATGTTATCTGTTGTACACACATGTTATCTATGCTGTTACATTGCAATAATACCTGTCACAATAGATAGCAGTTCAACATTTGATTTATCTTTAGTTTCATCACATTTTATCACAACATTATTTGATGTATTGATATATACTATTCTTTAATATGTATTCTTTTAGTCTGTTATGTATTATATTTATTATTTAAGGTGGTGATGTGTATTTGGCATTTAAAGGAAATCCTGGTAGCTATTTTTGAATACTCAGTATATATTTCTATAGTATATTTTAATATATTATTCCAAATGGCAAGACATGTAAACATATGATTAGAAATAATAAAATAAAACATCAACAACATCCTAGGGGAGCCTTGTCCAACAGGCCTTCTCATTACTACCGGCATGTTCTCTCTAGATTCTAATATCATTGCAAGATATTCTATTATCAGTGATAATCTTGAAATTTGATCTACTACCTATTGCCACAATATATGACAACTAATCATAAGGCAACTGTCACTAGCAATGGTCATACATCTGTGTTACTTTGACTGTAGCTTGCTCACACTATTGCAGTGGTCATCATTAACCACACACTATGTAGATTGCACCTTACCCCCCTATCTTCATGTGTAATACAGACCCTGCTAACAGTTCTTGGTTATCAGCTGCAGCATGTTATTCTCTCGCTTACCTAGTACACTGTTAATCATCAGTATATTATTTATGCATACATAAGTAAATAAGTACATATTGAAATGCTTTATTATCAATCTCCTATATATAATGATATATATAGGAGATTGCTATGCTGTCTGGCGACAGAATAGAAAAGATATTGATCTTAATCTGAAGCCCTTTAGAGGAAATAATAACATAAATAATTATATATTTCATACAAAAAAAAATGTACAATTTAAAACTTCTAATAAATATTTATTATTATTATTATTATTATTCTATATAATAGTAGATATTTGTTTATAGTCATTCTACTTTTAATTATTTTCTTAATGGTGTATATATTGAAACAGTATTACTGATAAATCATTTTATAGATATATAAAGTGACCTTTAACTTTAACTTTAATCCGTTTCACACATTTATACACTATCTTTTAGTACACTCCATTAGTGTACAAATGTCCACCATATCGATTATATAATTCATGAAACACTCTATAATTCCATGTGATCATTCAACTGAATGCTGTTGTTGACTAATTGTTCAGTAAATAGACCAAAGTACAAACTACAATACAAATTCCAGTTATAATATTTTGTATTGTCACTTACAGTGGCATTGTATTTTTAATGTGTATAGAAATATATTCTCTTTGTTCTCAATTTTCTTGAAATGTATATATCATATTATAAACACTTTATACATACATGCATATAATATTACTCTATTATTCAAATACCTATAGTTGCTGTGTATACATCTACACTGTGTATTACGTTATACACATACATACAGATTATTTCTTAAACTGATTATATTATTTGTGTACTACAAACAGTGTATAATATTCTATATACAATTTCACTACTAGTGATTCACTAGATATATATATTATGTAAATATGCATCATTTATAATGTACTATAACATTTTTATTTACATATATATATATATTACACTTATATGTACAAATTGTATATATATAATGATATATGTTGTTCACAATGAGATAAGTGTTGATAATGAACACAGTTGCCCTGATGAGATTCACTTCGCCTGTTGATATATGTAAATTTATGACGGACGATATTAAATATTGGTCTAGCGAACCGCTCACCGCTGCAAACACTGACTCCTCTTATACTCATGAGAATAGGACCATTGTTGATAGGCTGCTGTTTACTCCCTAGGGACAACGACGCCATTTCCTTGTGAACATTAACCATCTACCATTATATATATATATATAGAAATACCTACATATTTAGTTTACAATGTACATATACATACAGATACACATTGTGTTTTAGCTAATATTACATCCAGTTTATATATATATATATATGTGCTTGAGTAATACTAAGTAATAATATAATATATATATATATATATATATGTGAAAAACACAAACACCTATATATATTATATCATATCTACATCATAAATTCGGATTATGACTCACTGTCGTTATGGTTACGTAACCATATTCGGTGAGTCATCATGAATCTATTTACTAGGCGAAAAATATGAGTCACTAATCACCTATTCATCAACATTGTTGACTTTAGCCAAAATTGATATTATACTTATAGGCATTAATATGTAATCAGTTATTATGTAATAGTTATTGAGCAATGCTATATATATACATATATACTATATCTACTATATCTACATATATACTTATTTAAAGTTGTAATGTACAATCTTTACAATATAAGTTATATTGATTTAAAGAGTAGTAAATGTTATACATTCTGTTACTGTATACATGTTTGCTAACCTAGCATATTTATTAATATATCATATATAAACTACACTATTACATATACTATATATATGTGTTATAAGTATAATTAACTAACATTTCAAAATAGGAATGTTTAATGTTGAATATATAACATTAAACCCCTGATGAACCTAGTATGTGGTATATCTTCTATGATTAATTATAACATCACTACTATATTATAAATATAAAAGCTTTTTTAAATATATTACATAATATTTACATATATATATACAAATATACATGTTGGATTCATATTATACAGAAGCTGCAGCACTAACCAGAGACATTTGCATGGCTATATACTTTTTGCACACACACAACATTGCACATAGAGATCTTAAGGTTATAATCAATAATACTATCAGATATACTTGGTAAACATATTTAAAATATCCACAATGTAATAGCAAGAACAGGACGAATATTGTGTTAAACTTTTATTTTACACTTGCATAATTGCATTATGTTCCTGGAGTATATATATATATATATATATATATATATATATATTTGATATAAAATGTAATGCATTCAATTATAATACAATATATTAATGATTTCAATATGATTATATTAAAATCATAATTTATGTAATACTCAGTATTTAGAATGATGAAATAAATATTATTGAAAATAATATTACAATTCAATCTGAATTTATAAATTAATTATTATTTTTAATAATATATATACAAATTAAAAAAAATTATTGAATTTTAATTTACAAATAAATAAATATCTCTGATATCTTTGATTGAGAGATTGAAATATGATTTAATAGTATCTATTTTCTAGTACAAAAAGTTAATATTGCAGATAGTGAGCAGACTTATGTCAGTTATAATTATATTTTTAGATCTATATTCATAAATAACTTAATTCAGTTGATTTTTTAGACTAGATTATACAATTTATATTAGTATGAATATTCTTACAATGATTATATTACATATATTTTAATTATTATATTATATATGATTGGATAGAATTTCATATATTTCACTTATGAATAATTTCTTTTATTATTAAAAATAATTCATGATCATATTTCATATTGATTTATATTAAAAATGATACCATTATTATTTCTGCTGATTATTGCTAAAATAATGATATTTGATATATATTTCACAAGTAGAGTTTATTATTAATATATAGCATATGTTATTTAATAGGTTTTTTCAAAACTACCATACTTCTATTATACTAAGGACAGGACATATGATTGTTATCTCTGTAATGGTTATTTTTGGTACTCCGAACTAGATACTTTTCAGAGGTATATTTCAATCTTTAAATCAAAGATATCAGATATTTTATTTATTTGTAAAATAATATTTATTTGCATTTCATATTTTAATTTTCATATTTCATATTTTAATTTTTTATAAAATAATATTTATTTGCATTTCATATTTTAATTTTTTATTTCTATCTCAAGTTGTTATTAAACAATACAATTATTTATAAATTAGGTTTTAATTGAATAATATTTAATCAAATTAAAATTTGTAATCATCAAATATGATTCAATATACGAATATAAAATAACAATTAAACTAAATATTCATTAGAAGACGTCCTGTACTTGATTATACTTAAAATATAGTTTGACTTAAAATATAAATATTTAGATTGTTTAATTGTTGTAAATAATTTAGATTGTTAAATTTGTAATTATGAAAAATGTATTAATGTGTGATATATATTATTATATAGCTAATATATGTTAAGCATTTATAATTTTGAATATGAAAAGGAAATATATATCAATATTAGTATTGTATTTTAATAAATATGTTTGTATACAAATGTAAATAATTTGCCCTATTTTATTATATAAATTATAAATATTCATATTTATATTGATTGAATCTTAAAATTTAAAATAGAAAGTATGTTAAATTAATAGTAATAATTTATTACCAATTAATATACAGTAAAACCTCTCTATAAGAAACCTCTTTATAAGAAAAACCTCTTTATAAGAAACTTATTGTATACAAAATATAAAAAATAATTATATATAAATAAAAGTATTGTATATTGATAACAATTATAGAAATTAATTATTATATAAGATATTTTTTTTTCTTATTTTTTTTACAAATATTTTATATTACCTAAATAGCTTAAAATGAATTAAAATGAATTAATAAATGTTATTGTATAATATACAATGTATATCCAAAGATTTTCCGAAGGAAAGATATAACACTTACGCGAAATCGTGTAATTCGAATTTGTATACAAAATACCCTGGTTCTACCTATAGCGGGTTACTTTTAGGAACTATGCGTTGTTTATAATGTAAATTCGTATTTAACTATACACTTTTAAAATGTTAAATAATATATGCTTTAAATTAATATTTATATGATGAAAAAAAGTGTTCATTACTAATATATAACAAACAAATATGATATTTATGTTTTAAATGCTATAAGAATATATTTAGTAAGTAAAAGTTAATTTATATTGCATGTAATTTAATAGAGCAATGAAAACATTGTTGTATGCAAACAGAGCCGAACCTAAATATATTTCAGTGATTTCGATACTGCTGCTAGCAGCGGCTGGGGATATTACTAAATTACGTTGCATGCATAGGGAGTGTTATATCTTTGCTTCGCAAAATCTTTGGTATATCCATAAATTTATTAAAATTAATTAATAAATGTTATTATATCCTTAAATGTATTGATGATACAATTTATTATATTATACAATTAATTGTTAAATAATAGATTATTATAATATTCATTATATTATACTCATCAATGATGATTCATAATTTATAATTGCTAATGTAAATCTAATAAAATGTAATTATGTATTAACATGTCTAAGCGCAAACAATACATGTATTGTACTGCAGTATACATTTTAAATCTAATATAATTAAAGAAGTTGATAGAGTTTACTGAATAATCAAGAATTATATAAATATACTATAGCTAAATATACTATATACTATAACCTATATATATAACCTATAGGTTATATAATGCATTTTAAATTATAAATTAATTCTTAAAATCATTGGAAAAGTAAAAACCTCTTTATAAGAAAACCTCTCTATAAGAAAAAAATTACTGAAAAAAATAGTTTCTTATAGAGAGGTTTTACTGTATATTCAAATACTTTTATGAACATTTTTTAAATATTATAAAATAAATACTCTACATACAATACTCTTAACACTATAGTACACATATATGTATATATTTTAATTGTTGTCAAATTCATTTAACAAATACCAATTTAAATAAAACAATCACTTATATTTTATTGATGTATTGATTAATTTGATATTGTTTATAAATATCTATGGATAATAAATAATAATATTGATAATAATATTTTTTCAATCTCAATCAAATAAACTAGGTATATAATCTATATATATTGTGTTTATTGTATGATTAAAGTAAATTGTGTTGTTAATTATTTAATTTTGTTGTAATAATATATTTTGTTATTTATATAATTAAAATTATTATTTTACTTATATAATTAAAAATATTCCAATATTCAGTATTCTCAATAATATGAATTATCACTAAAATTAAAACTATGCCTACAATTATTATGTAAAATGTAATTTGTATCATAATTATTATAATAATTATTAATAAATAATTTTGTTAAATCAAAATTAGAATATTAATATAGAAATTAAAAATATTAAAATAGGTTTAAATTACTTGTATGGTATAACTCACATATTTTCTGAAATATATAATTTAATATATTAAAGTAAACAAATATAATCTATTTATTAAATTGTTATAGATATTTAGTCCATTTTTGTAATTAAGCCTAATATAGGTATTATAATATATATATATATACTTATCAATATTGATCAATGATATTAATACATATTGATATTTCATCAATATTAGCTGTATACCTTTGCAAATACTACATTATGCATGAATGCAGCTGGTTAAATTGTGCCATACAAATGGAAATATTATTGCTGACTCATCAATATCTTTACACACTGTGTATTAAACAGCCGATAAAATAACAGTTTGTAGAATGTAATGAATATGCATATATGGTATGAGTTGATTGTATAGATTGTATTAGGTTATATAATTGTATTTTGACATGATTCAATCCACAATCAATGGTGGTAAATATATACACACACACATACACACACATACATACACACATACACATACATACACACACATACACACACATACACACACACATACACACATACATACACACACATACATATCACACACATACATACACACACTTACACATACATACACACATACACATATATACATATATGTATACACACACATGTATATATATATATTAATAGCTGGCTGGTAATACATATTTGTAACCAAATTAAAATATGTTGATTTCATATTTAACGTTGATTGTGGTACATGATTAATTATGCGTGCATTTGTTAATATTGATCTACCCTTAGCAGTGGCATTGCCTGTTCATATTTATGTGTTCCGGTATGAATCATAGCCTATGTGATAACCTTAATGATTACCTTAGCGACTGTGTAATTAACACCTGTGATGTAGCTATGTGTAACTACACGTTACCGCTACGACATGTATACATCTAGGTGCTGTGCCCTAAGCTTACAACACGGCATAGCCTAGTTACAGCTGACTCGTGCATTATCCGCGCTCACTATTATGTGCATAGCCTATTCATTAATTAGTGCCATCTCAGCAATTCTATATTCTGTCCTATATCGCTGTGAGTGGTGCATTCTGTCACGTGCTAGATTAGCTTATATCACGTATTTTCAGTGGCGTGATATTCTCTGCTCACTGGTTGCGATGTGTCCGATGTAATTAGTACAAGTACAGCTAGATTTCAACCTCTGTTAGTGCCATACACTCTGTTCATACACATATATATTGCTGCTATTCGTATTATTAGAACTTATTGACAGGTGCCCCCAACATAATTGATAACTAATTGTTTTCCCTATTGTATAGCCATCACTCTGTTATTCAGAAATAATTTTTATATATATAACTAATGTTATATAACATATTATATAAATGAATCCCTACCTTAATGTTTGTCTATTTTTTTAGCAGGTGTATATTTCTAATAAATAGTTCATTTTTTCATAATTACATATATTTTTATTTTATTTTATTAATTAAAATAGCCTACATGAATACATTAATAGAAATAATTAATACATAATACACACATACATACATAGATTTGTATTTTACTTACCTGGTAAACTATACAGACACACACACATTTCATAACAACATACCATTAATTAATGATTCATTCATGATTAATATACCATTAATGATTAATTCTAAATAAAGTGAACATCACAAATTATAATAAAACATATAGGTATGTAAATAATTGTAAATCTTGCAAGATTATATGTGATAATTCATATATTTATTATTTTGTATAATTATATTATTTTCTAATAAAATATAGTAAATAGTATTTAGTAAATACTATTTAGTAAATACTATTTACTAAATGCTAGTATATATATAATTATTATCATTGAAAACAGCCTATATAATATTATACTATTTTACATTAATTACATATTATAATTAATAAATCAGATTATTTATGAGTTTTTACATAAATAGTTTTTATTTATTGTTTATTTTTCATTCTAACATATGTATATTTTCATATTATCCTGACACCTCAATAAATGTACATACATGAAATTGTAATATGTATTTGGTTATATGTGGTTTTCAAATTTTGCAATGATCATTTTTCTAGAGATTCATTTTTTTGTAAATAGTTTACAATTAATAATTATTGTATTATTTAACATTTTATTTATATTCATATTTAATAGTATAATAAATTAATAAAAATAAATATAATATAGATAAATAATTTTGTATATTTAAAAATTGTATATAATAAACTATATATATGAATAAATGATTAAAATGTCCATACTCTATATTAATATATATTCATCATTACATTCTCATATCAATGTTAGATTATTGATATATACATGACCTTGATATGTGTATACACATACTGACGTATGTGTAATGATGCAGAGACATATCGATGACATTATTATTCTATTTATAGCCTGAGAACCTCGTATTCACTACTAAGAATAAAGATGCCGTCTTGAAACTGTTAGACTTTGGTTTCGCTAAAGAAATTGGGGCAACCAAGAGCTTGCAAACCCCTTGTTATACTCCCTACTATGTAGGTTTGTAATATACTCACCACTAATCCCCTTGTTACACCCCCTACTATGTAGGTTTGTAATAGACCCATACATAAACCCCTTGATATACCCCCTACTTTATATATTTTACTGTAACCCACTCATACTATATAGACTTTATCATGTTACATTACATTCAATGTGTTATCTTTATGCTTCCATATTAAATTCATGTTAAATATCATATTATATATGATTCATATATATATATTTATATATATATATATATATATATATATATATAATTCAGTGTGCCTTTGAATGAGAGCCTCTCAATCATCATAATTAAAATGGTAATCATAACATATAACTGCTGCTTCCTCTGCTTCTATTACATACTAGTATAACTTATATATGTGTTTACATCACCAATAACTACTACTACTACTACTACTACTACTACTACTACTACTACTACTACTACTACTACTACTACTACTACTACTACTACTACTACTACTACTACTACTACTACTACTACTACTACTACTACTACTACTACTACTACTACTACTACTACTACTACTACTACTACTACTACTACTACTACTACTACTACTACTACTACTACTACTACTACTACTACTACTACTACTACTACTACTACTACTACTACTACTACTACTACTACTACTACTACTACTACTACTACTACTACTACTACTACTACTACTACTACTACTACTACTACTACTACTACTACTACTACTACTACTATAACTTCTACTATAACTTCTACTATAACTACTAACTCTACATTCAGCTCCAGAAGTTCTAGGCCCTGAGAAATATGATATGGCCTGTGACATGTGGTCTCTGGGTGTTATTATTTATATTCTGTTAGTATTAACACCATGTGACCCGCCCCCTCCCTCCCCCTCCCTCCCCCTCCCTCCCCCCCACATACACTGTCTATGTTTAGTCTAGCACTCTCTTGTGTGTGTGTGTGTGTGTGTGTGTGTGTGTGTGTGTGTGTGATATTCTACTAATGGTAACACCACTCTAGATGTAATCTTTGCATCATCCAACTATTTATCATTGCAGTGTTTATTCTAAATTTAAATCATTTCTTCATATTAGTTACACTAGTGAATTAATATGTTTATATGCTACATGCTGTTCATTATTCATTATACTCTCTTGTATCCTAAGCTATATAGAATAATATCTACGCTGTGATGTTATAGATTATGTGGTTTCCCGCCGTTTTATTCAAACCACGGCAAGCCTATCTCCCCTGGCATGAAGGCCCGTATCCGTAACGGCCAGTATGAATTCCCTGACCCGGAGTGGACCAAGGTTTCATCTACAGGTTTACATTACCCTCACTCCCCATCGGGTCATTATGGTTGTAGTTTAGTAGTAACTGGAACATTTCATTATTTCTATATATATATATATATAATGTATATATTGTTATTATTTGAATTAATAAAAAATATGAATATTGAAGTTTATTCGAGTATTTCGCTGTATGATTTCATTGTTTCACTATTTGTATTAATGCCATGTATTATTATACTATTACCACATACTATCTAGAATATAGGTGCACTGTAATTGATTATTATTGCATAATTCTGGCTAAAGCAGATTATTATTAATGCTTACAGGCTAATATGTTTCTAATCATTATTAAGAATTTACTTATTACATAATAACATTGTGATATCATCTATGTATATGTATATGTATATATATTTACATAATAATGTCATTATAATAATACAGGTAATTTTATATAAAACATAAAAATGTATATATAATTTAGTAATACTACTATAATCCTATGGATACATTTATAATGTAGTCATGGTTATTGTAAGCTATATATATATGTGTGTGTGTATGTGTTGTATCAATATGTATACGATGTATTCCAGTGCAAACATATATTCTAGAGAATATTCTAAAGTCATATTTAATAGTTATGCAATAGTTATTTTATTGACATAGCTGATTTAATACCATATTAATATATACAATAATCATTCAAATTCACCTGAAATACTCTTTTATATTATTGTTTATATTAATTATATTCTTCAGCGGCCCCTTTTTAAGTTTATTTTTATATAAGTATAATTTCTTTTAAATAACATTTTTTTTAAATACAATTTATTAAAAATATATAAAATATATAATATATTATTTTTAAATATTGTATATTTGTATTATTGATACTAATTTATCAATATCTGGCTGTGTTCCTGATAGAGTGCACCTAAGGTATGGTTCGACTTCTAATTTATGTATTTTTTTATTTTTCAAATTTTATAAATCTGAAAATTCCCTTTCACATAGATATGTACTTGTAGAAGGTAAAATATATTTAATATATTTAATATATTCACCGAAATTCAAAAATGTCCTAGTTCTTTTGTTTCAAATTCGTGCTTTTCACTAATATCATGTTGCATCATTATGAGTTAGATTTGTTCCAGCTTATATTCATCGATATCTTAATTATCAGCATAAAAGGGACGAAGTGCTATATTATAAAGATGATTGTCAATTTCTGGAATATACATTTTTAAATCATCTGCAATTTTAATTAAATGTGTTATTATATTGTCTTGTATTTCAATTTACGGAATTTTATTAGAAGAATCAACATTCAGTATACGTATGGAACATTGCGAAGTTCTTGTTTAAAGTCTACGATAGTAGTTATCCAAATTTCCAATAAATCCATGAATCTGAGATATTAATTAAGGCAAATATTTATTTTTTCATAGATAAATAATTAAATATTATATCTGAATATATATAAATAAATATTACCTTGTAAAGAATTGTTCAATGTATTAAGTAAATTAAACATGTCAACAAGATATTACAATTCCAATATGAACTTATTTGCTTCCATTTCATTGCTAGTTCAATCGTATGTTATTCTCAAAGAAAAATAATAATAACTCTGTTTACAACTTTACCTTTTTACAACCATCGGACATGAGTATAATATAATAAGTTGTCATAATATAACAAGTCTGAGTCCATTCATGCATTTTTTTGAATAGCCGATTTCTCCAAGAACTTGACTTAATGAAATTCATGGTTTTTTAAATTGTTGATAAATATTCTGGAATAACTCGTGAAGCTAACGCTTGTCTATGAATTAAACAATGTATGCTGATTACTTGTGGTGATTTATCTTTGATAAGTTTATTAATCCTGATGTTATGCCTAACATACTTGGTGCTCCGTAAGTACTCACCAACATTAATGTAATTGTTAGCAATACAACATTAATTTAATATATCAAAGACATGCATTGCTTTAGTTGTGGTTGTAATTGGTTCACAGAAACGTAACTCTTCTTTTATAGATTTTTTTACTATGTAACGTACGAATACCATACATTATAACTTGTGAGTTACATCGGTACATTCATCCAATTGTATACTAGATATTTTCTATTAATAGTCAACATTTTGACTTTCACAAATAACCTAAAATTAATAAAAAATATAAGAAATGTAAATAAAATATAAATTTAACCATTTTGAGATCAGTAATTTATAAATGAATGTACATTTATATATAAAAAAATAAAGACACTCTATTTAATAATAAAATTAATAGATTCAATTATATTATAATGTATATATTTTTAATAATATTTATGTAAAATATAAATGTATTAATATTTGAATATTAAAATTATAGTTAATATTGTATTTTGTATTATTAATAAATATTAATTAGAAATAACCTTTTAACGAAATATAATGATTGTGTTTTTGATACCTTTATTTTATTATTTACAATTATAAACATAAATATATTAATAAATATGGCCATATATTTTAGTATCTGTATGGTATTAATATGGTATTAATCTTTAGAATATATTTTAGTTATATAAATTTAATATTTAGAACATAATTATTAAAAAATGTAATTATTATTTATTGATTGATTGATAATTTATTTAAGAAAATACATAGCCGAAAATATAATCGAAAGTATAAAGTATAAATATTTGCTAACGATAACATACGTTATAGAAATAAACAAAGAATAATACGAAATTAAAAAATTAAAGAAATTAAAACGTTTTACAGTTATCGTAAAAATAAACGAAAAACAATCGAAAGTAGAAATAAATCATATAGTAAAAAATAAACGAAAAATGATCAAAAACAGAAATAAAAGATAGTGTAAAAATAATCGAAAATGAAATAAAATACATTATTTTGTAAGTGGTATCGAAATATTCAATTTCTACTTTAACTTTATAGAATTATTATTATCTTTGTACCCTGTTGTAATAATACATTATTAGTTATATAATTTAATATTTAAATGTTAAATTTTAAATATATTATAAACAGAATATGTTAAAAATCAATTAAACCAATACTAGAATGAAACAAACTAATAATGTAATCAAAATCTGTAATAATAGTAGGTAGTACTTTATTAATTTTATATTTTAATTGTATAATAAATTTGAAACATATATATATATATATACAAACAGAACACGTTACAAATAAAATAAACCAATATACCTATACAAAAACAGTTAATAACAAAACATACCAATAATATTACGAAATAAACAATATAATACATTTTATTGTAATGTTATACACTTTATAAAATCACGCGACCCCCAAAAAATGGCTGCCCACTTGTGGGTCGCGGCCCCCAGTATGGGAACACCTGTAGTAAACCATATTTTTCTTGTTATTTTGATTTGTCATTGCTTATATTAAATACATATAATTTATATAATAATTTACTATATTTATCAATATGATGGTTATTGTTAAGAATAACTATTCTTATTTGAGCTGGGTGTGTCTTAAATAATAATGGAATATAATTAATTATTGATATTCATCTATATCAAAAATGCCAGTGTAAATTGTATCAGTTAATTATAACATTTGTATTAATATTTAGTTGTAATTCAAACAAGTGTTGTATATAACTCTAGTATTGTTACTATTTGAAGCTAGTAACCAATTTAAACTGAAGTCTCTGGTTAGGCCTAATTTAAATTACTAAATGTATTAATAGGAACAATTGTCATTTAAATCGCAAGTAAATATATGAATGGGATATATATCATTAAAAGTTATATCTGACAAGTTTATACAATTATTAATTCAAATACAATATGCTAGCATATTGCTGCTAATTTTAATAATAATAGTTCAATAAGTAATTTAATAATAATACTAATGTATATAGTAATCTACTAGATTAAGTCTATATATATATATATATATAGGTAATATGGAAATTCCTATTATAATAGAATATGTAATAATATATTAATTACAGCATTATAATTAAAATTATTTACACATTTAAGTATTCACTACATTTAGTAAACCTCCACGATTATAGTAAACAGCTTATAGTAAACAATTATCTATGATTTCCCTACATATTTACTAAATGGTTTTCACTGTATTTTAAAATAAGAAAACCATATAGTTTGTTATATAATTATAATTATTAATATACATTATTATGAAACTATCAAATATTATTGATTTTAAATATTGATTGTATCATTCACTATTGTTTATTATTATTAAGTATTATTTATTAATTCACTCAGAACTGATTCTTATTCTTATTCTCATTCTTAAGATATATTCTCAGGACAATATAATTCTACTGAAATAAATAATTAATAATACAAAAATAAGATTTTAAAATTATGTTTATAATTATTATAATATTATATATTAGTGGTAGTAATATTATCTGTATATTACTTGCATTGTTATTGCTTGTATTGTTATTATTATTGTTGTTGTTATTATTATTGTTATTATTAAGCATTAATATATGAATGTGTGATTATTTATAATGATCACCATTATTTCCATAGTATTTATAATCGTAAGCCATAGTTATGTTAATAACCAAAAATAAGATAATCTCTCTGTTGTATTATTCGTCATGTGATTGTTGTTTTTGTTGATTACCATCCATGTAGTGTATTTTTGTAATGTATATGTGAATGTGTGCTAAGTCAATAATAGGCCTCTCAATATATGGCTTCTAACATTATTCAGAATGACATATAATCATTCTATTTTAAATACACCATATCGAATATACAATATAGTATTTCTCTATATATATACAATTTTATTTACAATTATTTATATTGCAAAAACACAGACATGTATATCATAACTAATTCATTATCAGATATAGATACAACTATTCCATATCACACACATACAAACACAAACACATACACACACATTAGTCATACCAAATGAATACATTATACATAATTGAATGACTGCAAGTTTTTAGAAATGTCAATTCCTTATATTATGTAAATATTTCAATTATAATAAGGGTATAATACATATATTATGGAATTTAATAAAATTTTATTTTTTAATTATTTTGTTGTTGATTAGAACATTTTAACTAAAATTTAATCATATTCATATTTTAACTTATATTTTTACTCTAGTTAATATATTCTATATTATTATAATTTTTGTAGCAGGTTTCATTCTAGTATATATATATATATAAAATAACTATATTTACTATATATGGATAGTACATATATATTAAATTGATTACACAAAAACTAGTGCTTCCATAACATCATATACAATTTTTGTTTGCAGTTTTTATGTGCAGATGATGAATTATGATTTAAAATCAATTCTCCATTATATAATGCCACATTAAATATTACAAAATGGCACATTCACACACACACACACACATGAAGTATATATTGATTGTATACAGTGTTACCTGAATGCAATACAGCATATTCTATTTACTTATTGAATTACAAGCATTTCATTTCAAGATGACACCATGACTCTGTCTTTTTTTGTATTATATTTTTAGATTTTTAAATGTCATTTATATGTTTATATATTAATATATACAATTTTTATATTATATTTATCTATAATTTTCTATATATGTCTATTTTTATAGATTTTTAAATTTCATTTGTATGTTTATATATTTATATATACAATTTTTATATTATATTTATCTGTATATTTATAATTATGAGGTATTCATTATAAATAATATAAATATTTAATTATTATTTATAAATTAATTATTTTATTAAACCATGACTTTAATAAAGATAATATAGATTAATCTACATCAAAATCAATACTTTATTATATAATTATTAAGTTAACTAAATTAATCTATACCATGCATAATTGCTATAATTGTGATATTAATGAATTTCATAAATTTGTTTTTATTAAACTCAGCCCATTATAAACGTAATATTCTACTTCAGCTAAAGATTTGATTCGTGGATTGCTCTGCACTGATCCGGATAAAAGACTGACGATACAACAAGTCGTTAAGAACAAATGGGTAGCCGTTAGTTACCCTCATCTTCCCTACCCATCTTCCTCAGCTCGCTCAGTCTCCCTTAATATCCTCTCTCTCTCTCTCTCTCTCTCCCTCTCTCTCTCCCTCTCTCTCCCTCTCTCTCTCCCTCTCTCTCCATCTCTCTCTCTCTCTCTCTCTCTCTCTCTATAGTGTTGTAATATTACGTGATATCTATTAATAGAATATTATGATTACTTTATACATACTATTACACAATATTCAGGAACATGTAACTGTTCCACAAACACCGCTGCATTCTGTGGTCGTTCTCAAGGAAGAAGAAGATACCTGGGGTGAGGTACAGGTAAGTTATTATCAATGTGTGTGTGTGTGTGATTGACTTGAATATTAATCTATGTTACAAAGGTCTACGATGTAGCGTTGTATCTGTTGTTATCGGCGGGTTGTTACTGATAGTTAGTTATCTGTGGTAACTTTTGCAGGTTTTAAATTAATTTATCCACTCGGATTCTATAATTTCGGATTATAATATAAAATAAATGTTCCCGAAGTTATTACATGTAGTATTTATGGGACTGAATAATAGTAAATAGTCAATATTATTTAGAAGTCCTTTGGGATCAATCATACAAATATAATATAAACATAATAATTAAAGAATAAGGTCGTCTAATAAATTATTATTATTATTATTATTATAAACTATGTATTTTTTATTATTTTATAGATGTATTTTATAAATGTGAATATTATGATATGATTATTTATATTCATGCTAATGCTAATGAGAATAGTTGTACAATTGACTTGATGATAATTATGTGACTGGCAATCTTATTTTGTAATAGTACACAGGTTGATAGTTCACAATATTTAAATTTTGAAAATATTTCATAACATTGATTTAGAGTAATTTTCCTAACTTTAAAGTCATTACCCATTTGCAACATTAGTTTACATACTGTTTAGAATAAGGCAGGCATGTAAGCATAATATATTATTTAGTATATTATAATAATAATCTATTATTATTTTTAATTATAATTTATAATATGTATTATTGTTTCGAATATTTATCACAATAATATACAACTATTTATACAGAATGAAATGACACAAGCTCTGTCAACTCTACGGGTAGATTATGAACAATGCCAGGTTAACAATGCTAACTTTATTATTATCAAACATAATTTATTATTTATATATTATATGCTGACAATGTTAATTTAAAATTAGATAATTTAAAATTTGTTATCAAATGTTTAAACTCGTATTTCAAATGTACATTTCAGATTTTGAATACAATTTTCTTGATAATTATATAAAATAACATGTGATTTAATTATTAATAAACATTGAGATTATAAAATATATAATTTAGATTACGCATTATTAATTATAGATTTATTGATTTTTTTATTTAATCAAATATATAGTATAAAGTTTAAATTTGAAGTATTTACTAATTATATATGTATTTTAAAAATATAAAAATATTATTTTTATTATGGAATTTTTATGTTTTTGATTTATATTAAAGATTTTAATCAAAAATAGTTGGAGATCTAATTTTTTATATTTATTGTTGTTTATTTTCATCTATAAAAAATCTACTAATTTAAAAATTATATATCAATAATTTTGTATTTAATTAAAGTTAATTTTTAAATACCATTTTTTGAATTACACATTCTGTATACTTTATGATTCAAACAATGAATATTAATGTACAACTTAAATAACTTCATACATATGATTCTATTTATATTAATTAATATTTGAATTAAATCTATCTTATATCAAAAGAGTAGTAGTTTAAATTTTGGAATGGATGAGAAAAATAAAGTTCTGATAAAATTGAGTTAACAATAAATAATTAAATTTAAATTTGTATGTAGAAATATGTATATAATGTATTCATAATATTATTATATCTATAATAAATAATATGTATATATATATATATATATATATATATATATATATATATAAGTCAATAATCATTGTATGTAATTACGTCATATATAGAAAACTACACTTTATATTATCAAACTTACTTACCTTACCAGGTCGAGCTTGCTCGGCATAATTTGCTTTCGGTAGCTGGGTAAAATGTGCGGTCGCCACTCCATACACAAGTGGGGTTTGCACCGTAACCCTGGTGCGGGTGGCAACAGAGTAATAGGTCTTGCCAAAGGACGACTCTGATTTTTGGTTCAGGACTGCTTATTGAATAGATTATTCATGTATTCGCAGCTAACACTCCATATCTGGAGGTCTACTTCCCCTATCCACCACCTGGGGACCCGCTGGATGGGAGTTAATATCTCCACACCAGTTATCAAACTTAATGTTCAGATATTGAAATAATTAAATACAAATTTAAAAGGACACATTTTTTATGTAAACAATTTGTTCTCAATATAACCCTTATTATAACTTGTTATTATTTATTAATTATAAATTAATTAAATGTTAAATTTAAAAAAAATTATTTATTATCTATTTATTTTATATTATAAATTTACAAAAATATATCAATATTATAATAGTATATGTTTTTTTTATTGAATGTTATATTGAACATAATATTGAACATACTATGGCCTATTTTGTTTACAACTTATTTCATGAACAGGAATTCATTAATTAAATACATATATATAAATAGTGTTATATTGTATTAATCATTGAATAACACCTTATATCTACATATATTATAGTTGTAAATAAAAATAAATTAATTACTTATTAGCAAATGGTGTATATAACTTGGAGGATATGTACTATAGCCTGCAATTTCAAGAGGGATGGGAATATAGGCGTGGCTATAGCCAAATACTGTAAACGCTAATTCAATTATATAATATTGTAGATAGTTTTTTATAGAGTTATTTTATTTTATTTTCACTCGATAATTCGATTATATAATAGTTAAAATGTTATAGTTATTTTATTTGCATGCGTGACTCATTTTCTGTTGATATTTACACGTAAAAAGATATGTGAAAATAGGTGGTTTTGTAAAAAAAGTAACTGGTCACTGATTATTTAATATTTTTAATTCATTTTTTTATAATATATTCACAATAGCTCTAATTTATTCTTGATATTAAAAAATCTAAAAAAACCTACACTTTAATAATAATTATATAGAGTAAGTCATAGTAATTAATTCTATAAGAGTATTGTTTCTAATTCATAATGATATTTATGATTCACTATTCACACATATTATATGTAGAAACAGTTACTATATCTATTATCCTCGTATCATAGTTTTATTATACCTATGATAAAAGAGGAGAAAATATAATATATAAACAAAATAAAACATTTAATATAAAAATTATAAATATAAAATATTTTCAATTATATACATAATGGTAATTCCTTCCTTTCATCTCGGCATTATACAGAATATACATAGTAAAATAGCACTCTCCCATGACACCATGAAAAATGATTGTTCTTAAAAACATTAATAATTATTTATATTGATATAAAATGTAATTCACATTTAGGTGCTATTAAAAAAGTATTATTACATATTATAACTTCACCTATTAAATATATTATAATAATATTCAATATATTTATCTATATCTATATATATATATAATAATAATCAAATTATATATGTATATAATTTGAAAACAAATTACAGATAATAATGTTATATTAAATCATAACCTACAACATTACTAGGTTAAGCCGATCGGGCAATCTAAGAACACATTACTTGAGAAGAGAAGATGTAAAAATAAGAAACTAGTGAAGTAAACACCCGCGAGACAAATGCCTCAAATTCGGAAATGATTTAATGTTTTTATAGTTTTTTATCGACAAATTTCCATCGCATTAACAACTACTGTGTCCATAAACAGCCGACCAATCATTTCAGTGATCCCCTTCCCTCCAATAATATGAACACTTTACTAATCGTATACTTTCAATGAACCACCGCCACCACTTCTCATCAAACTGAACATGGCATGGTTCATGTGTATTCGCGCTCATAGCTATGTGTTTACATGCAAGCGTATCTATCCATGCATATATACACTAGAGGCTATTTCATCACTAAACCATCTCATTATTATCCTCCCCATCCCTATAAATCTCCTCGTTAATCATATTATCATAGGGTATAGAAAGTGTAGTAATTATGCAATCTGACTCACTATCTATTATGGTTATTCTCTTATGGTAGGCATGGCTAGCATGAATTTAAGTACTAAAGCCCAACTAATATATCTATACCCTCATGATTTAATACATTCTAGCGAAGAATTCTAATACGATATAATTATTATTTCATGAAGTGAGGTGGAGTGTATTACTAATGCTATTGTAGAATATAGTTTGTGAATGAATATCTATTTATAGATTTTACCTCTTTCTAAGTATACATATTTAGAAATACTATATCGATTACTAACAGAATACCTATCCTATTACATTACGTGTCCAGTACTATTTTAGGTCATGTCCTTAATGAATATTGGTAATATGTTATTGTTACTTTTGTTTGCCATTCTCTATCTCTATCTCTCTCTCTCTTTCTGTTATGATGCCGCCAACTTTCTGCCTATTTACATTGTTACCCATCATACATCTACCCCCACCCCCGCCCCTTATAGTTATTGTTACACAATTAGACACTCTACAGGTCAGCCAACAGCCAACATCTTACTATAGAGTAAATATATCGATGTTTCATTTCAACGACTTATTTACAACAAAAACACTATAAATTGTATATATTTTTGATTGTATTTTATTATAGAAATTCAGTAGACGTATCTACGGAACATAAACATTGTATACCTTATTACTTGTACGTTTTACTAATCATATAGAGTACACTATTGTTAAAAAGGGTATGTATTATGTACGTTTATGTAATAAATATATTGTTACCAATGTGTGTTCATTAATATCTATTATACATAAATACTATTTATTTCATTACTTTAATTATAATAGCTATTATTTATTTAATTTTAGTAATACCCTTGGAAACATAAAATATTGTAATTATAAAATACTGTTATTATTAAAACTTATATGTTATCTCACCAGTATATTATAACTCTTAAATAATAATAACAAGCGAATTAATTATCTATATATATAATTGATTAATAATAATAACAATTACTATATGATGTTTAGCAATAAAATACATGTGATATTCTGCTAACTATGCAAGTGCATGTAATAGTTGACATATTTTAGATTACTACTTAATATTAATATTAATATAATTAGTTTTAGTTTTTAATAATACAATAATATAATAGTAAGGTAAATAAGTAGAATAAAATGGCAATTTTTTAAATTAATAAATAATTTGTTAAATATATATTATCGATATAGTTTAATGATAATTAACAAAATAATGAAATGACTATTTACCCTCGAATAAATGTAACTAGAATAATCATCGATCATTTATATTAAATGTTGTACTAGTAGATTAGATTATAAATGAGATAATAGAATGTACTACAGTGATCCTATTTCAATATTTACGTATTATATATCCGCTTAGAATATCTACACAAATTCAGATAATCTAACTGATCTCTGCTTGCAATTCTTTGGCTACTCATGGTTGTGATAATTTATCAACATCAACTCTTATTCTCTAATTCCTGTTCAAGTTTCTCCTTCTTTATTACTCAGTAGTTAATGATATATCTAGATTTGCTATTTCATCTTCACTTTTTACATATACTTCTATTTATTCGTCAGTATAATCAGAAGTTTGTATATAACATTGTTTAATAGTTATATTCGAAAGTAAGATTGTAATACTTATTATTGTTATTCTGTTAGAAAAGAGTTTATAATTCCTAATTATATGTGTGATATCCTTATTTACAATATATTGTACACATATATGGTGTTAAGACATATTCCCAATACCCAATATGTTTCTTAAATATAAAATATAAATGATTACAAAGCAATATTTAATAAAATATTATATTATAGTTATAAATAGTAATGAAAAAATACACAAATGAATATTATTAAACATAATTCACAACTTATAAACTAACCTCAGATATTAATAAATTCCTATTATTAATTAATAAGTTATTTTGAACTCAATAGTATAATATCCAATGTTATATTTAATAATTACTTGATCTTTTATCATTCTTTTTTTATATATTCTATTATCAGTATTCAAAATAAGTTAACAATTGAAAAATTAGAAAGAGTAATATTTAGATAAAATATTAAGTATTATGTACATAATCTATAATACGTATTATAGATTTAATAAGAATATGGTGTATAATCAATAATATCTCCTATAAACTCTGAGTTTATAGGAGGTTTTGTAAATAATTAGTGCAAATAGAAATAAATGACATCCTTTTGTAAGTTTTATTTTTTTTAAATACCTATTTAAATTAGGAAATAAAGAATAACATATGTGAAATAAAAAATAGCTTCCTTAGTAGTGTAAATTAAATATATATATATATATAATGTAAATGTAATATATAGTGTAAATCCGGGTTTAAATATACCAAGTTAGAGGTATATGAATAATACATTAACAAGAAAGATTAGATTGATATTATATCCAAATATGGGATTATATAATTATAACAATTTTATATTAGTGAGGTTTATTAATAATAACTTATTACGATGTGAAAATATATTTAAAGATTGAAAAGTTAAGGATTATTAAAAAAATAAACAATTTATATGAAACTACTTTTAAGAGACTTAATATAGTAATACATATTGCACTGTAGTAATATACTAGTATTAGTAGTATACTACTAGTAGTATAGTATATTTATTCACTAAAATCCCTTTCTATATACATTTTTCGGAAGTGATATATATATATACATATATGTAATGATTTAATAATAATAAAGATTACAAATAAATTCATAATAAAATATATATAATAAAAATAAATAGTTTTTAAATGAGTATGTTAGTTCATTTCAAGTAAGTTATTAATTGATTAATCATGTAGTTGGTTTTTAATATTATAGATAGTTTTTCGTTAGTTATAGTTTTGGAGAGTTAATTACAATGCGATGAATAGCTAGTAGTTTAGTATATATTACTATATATTTAATATGTAGAGATTTGTAAATGGTTTTAAAGGTAAACAGTTAAATTTTGTTAGTTTTATAATTGTGTTTTTTTATGTATTTTAGTTAGTTAATTAACTATATAATTATATCATGATATTAATATTGCAGTAATAAGTTCGTTACAATAATGAAGTTTGGATATTATATAAATGAAGGATATTATCTTAAAGGGATATAAGAGATATTCTGTTCAGAAAGTGCTTTATTTATTTTAAGTGATATAGTTAACAATGAATTCATTGTAACCTTATTTAATTGTTGAATACATTTTATTATTTAAGTGTTTATCTCACCTTTCGTTATTATTTCAGATTTTTAAATGGAAGTGGGGCATTGGTGTGATCATTTCATCGATGTAGTCTTGGTGTTTGTGATGGTGGGTATTATTAAATAGCAGGCATTTTGAGAAAATAGAGTGTGAGAGATAGTGAAAGAGATAATGTATGCTCAAACATCACGTGATATCAAATGTTCCATATATGAGATGCATCTCATTCATGAATAGTAGAATTAGGAAATATGATAGGTAGAGATGGTAGAGATTGAAAATAATTGTTTTATGGAATTGAAGAGATTGAGTATGGACACTTGAGGATTGGAATAGGGATGATGTGTCCATTATGATGAGAAATGAGTTAAATGTACAGGGATTGAGAACGATTTAAAATGTACGATGAGAACCAATATATGGCGATGAAACAAATAATGATATAATCTAGGCGATTAATAATTAGGATCTATGCAGTGATAAATCATATAAAAGGCGAAGGAAAGGTCTATTATGACTAATATTGTGACTGACTTATTATTTAGGTCACGTATATTTTATTGGGAATAGCATAATCAATAAGTAGGGCATTCGTTTTTTTTATAGAATATATTCAGTATACTGATTTAATGGATATTTTTCGATAGTTTCTAGGATGACAGGGGTTAAGTTTGAGTTTTAAATTAAATGGATTATGATAGATTTTTTAAACGAAAGGGGAATGTGCCGGAAGATAATAAGTCAGTAATTATGGTATACAGGATGGGGAATAATGATCTAGTGAATACGTTTAGTAGGGATAGGATAGATAGTGAATAGTGATAGTGACCTATTTTTTGGAGTAATATGTTGATTAGTTCTTTTGGGGAGGTACGACAAATGTACGCTAAGAAGATTATCAATACAGTGAACTGATGGAAAATTGGGAGGAGAGTATTGAAGTGGTTAATGAGACAATCCCAGGCATAAGTTTATTATGGAAGAAAGTGATTGTGAATAATGAAGTACTTTCTACGGTTAATAATTTGGATATATAATATTCCAAGGTTGGACTAAATATATCCATGAAATTTCAAATTATTAATAATAAATTATATTTCTAAGCTACTAGTAGGTAGGCCACATATAGCCACCTATATACATTTTTAATAAATAATTTGTATGCGAACCTTTCCATAGTTTTTTTTAAATCATCAGACATTTTCCTTATTTGTAAATCTGCAAATCATAAAGATTTTAACAACTCCCGTTCAATATATATCCTACCTTAATATTGACTAACATATAGGATTCATTATTGTATAAAAAAATAATGTTATAATTTTGTAATATATATTAAGAACATTAGTCGCTATTTGGGTTTAGGAGGTACCCAGCAAACAATTTATCGACGCTTTTGGACGCTTTTGAGAATTTATGGGCGCTTTTTCGACGCTTTTGGACGCTTTGATTCCGAATCGATATATTCGTCGCTTTTTCGACGCTTTTGGGCGCTTCAGTTCTCAATCATATTGAATTCGTCGCAAATTCGACGCTTTTGGACGCTTCAGTTCCGAATCATATAGATTCGTCGCATTTTCAACGTTTTTGGGCGCAACAGCGTCCAAAGTACAATAGGATTTTAGGCGCAAATTCGACGCTTTTGGGCGCAAATTGTCATCAAAGCGACGAATTAATTCCGGAACTTTTAGGCGCATGGCGTCCAAAAGCGTCGAATATATTGTTTGCTGGGTAGTACCCAGTGGGTACGTACGTCGTACGTATTCTACATGCAATTGAAAGTCTACACAAATAATATGAAATTCCTAAAATCATAATAAATACTGTGCTAGAATTATCATAGATCTGTAATTTGCAGGACTTCTATATATATACTATATATACTATATATATATATATATATATACTAAAATAACATCCCCATGGAAGATTGACGGTCGGTCGTCCCCTTGAGAAGCACTAATGTAAAGTAGGTATTATTATTATTATAAATATATAGGGGAAAGTCCCCGATTACCGACCACCTAGGGGGAGGAGCTCCTAATACCGACCCCCTCTCGTATCTCAGTAACTATAAGAGATATCAACAAATAATATATAAACGAACTGTTAGTAATATAATGATAAATATGCATATTTCATGAATAAGTATTTTGTTTTAAAAAATATGTAATCCTACAATCGTTATTTGATAAAATGTAATATTCTGTTTTTACTTTTTAAATATTTGAATAATAACTTTTTTTAAATCATTTTAAATACTTTATTATTTAAAAGAAAACTTAATACTGCGCATAATATTGTAGATCAATAAAATGTTTATAACTATTATAACAATAATTTAATTTGAATAACTATTAACTATAAATAACTATTAACCAATATATCTTAATTATAGCAACCCATATGATTTTCCTATTACCGACCCCCTAAATGACCCTAATACTGACCCCATGTGATTTATAATATCAAATCAAAAAGATCCGTATTTTACTTTGAAATATGTCGTAAGTTGTTTGTGTATCAGTGTATATATTTATGATTCATGATTCCAGTTGATTATATAGGGGAAAGTCTCCGATTACCGACCCCTATATGATTAGTTGTAATAACTTATTAAATATTATATATATTTATTTGAAATTTTGTAATTTGAGTAATATTATGGCAATGAATTAAATTGTTGATAGAATTATATTTACAAGAATAAATATGGGGGTCGGTAATCGGATACATGTGCCTAATACCGACCCCCTTCCCCTATTACCGACCCCCTAAAATAATTGTAGTATTATAATATCCAATAAAAATAGTAGATAGGTATACATAAATATAATTAATTATAACATGACGTAATTTATTTATTTATGTTTTAATAGTAATATTAAATTTAAATTTAAACTTTATAGTAATTATATTAAAATAGTGTATATTATTATTTAATATTTATTTATTAATCAATATGTATATAAATAATTGGAATCATGAATCTAAATCTATATCAATGATACACAGACAAGTTATACCATAATTTAAAGTAAAATACGGATCTATTTTGATTGGATATTATAAATCATATGCATATAAAACCCAACCCCATGGTGTCGGTATTGGGTAATTTAGGGGGTCGGTAATAGGAAAATCATATGTGTTGCTATAATTAAGATATATTGGTTAATAGTTATTCAAATTAAATTATTTGTATAATAGTTATAAACATTTTATTGATCTACAATATTATTCATAACATTAAGTTTTATTTTAATTAATAAAGTATTTACAATGATTTAAAAAAAGTTATTATTCAAATATTTAAAAAGTAAAAACAGAATATTACATTTTATCAAATAATAATTGTAGGATCAGATATTAAAAAAAAATACTTATTCATATTTATCATTAAATTACTATCAGTTCATGTATATATAATTTTTTGATAACTCTTATATTTACT
This sequence comes from Osedax fenrisi, assembly GCA_964019155.1. Taxonomy (NCBI): domain Eukaryota; kingdom Metazoa; phylum Annelida; class Polychaeta; order Sabellida; family Siboglinidae; genus Osedax; species Osedax fenrisi. The sequence continues at coordinate 70,470,912 of OZ025241.1, read as the reverse complement.
GAGATACGATAGGGGGTCGGTAATAGGAGAAGGGGGTCGGTATTAGGTACATGTATCCGATTACCGACCCCCCCTATTTATTCTTGTGAATATAATTATATCAACAATTTAAAATAGCCACATTATTCATTGCCATAATATTACCCTAATTACAAAATTTCAAATAAATATATTTAATATTGAATAAGTTATTACAAATAATCATTTAGGGGTCGGTAATCGGAGACTTTCCCCTAATTCCTATATTATTAATTGATATTATTAAATAGGATATAATCATGATTTGCAAACAATTAAATAATATTAATTAACGACATATTTTATTATCTATATGCATACTGTATCAGATTGGTATGAAAAATACCCATAGGAATATAATCTTATTACAGAATATATGATATGATAAATAAATATAATCATCAAATTAACTCAATTATAAAATATAAAACACAATAGGTTAATCCTACATTATAATGTATAGTATAAATTATACACTATACTGTATACTATACAGTGTATAATGTTTAAACCTACATCTACATTGCAACTTATATGCCTTATTAATGTAGGTATACCTACATTAATAAGGATATCCTTCCATATCATGATCTAATTTAATTGTATACCCACATTCAAGTATATAGTTAGGAACATGTTGTTCCGAACATTTATAGAAACAAAAGTCAATAAATGCTGTCCTACCAATACCTCCTATAACCTCGGAGATTATATGAGGTATTGGTCCTATAGCCTATAGGCCTATATGTCCTATATATAGGCCATCCGGATGGGTATACCCATGTTTTAAAGTATAAACTAGAAGATAATCCTATTAATACTATATAGTAACCTATATTTATTTACTATATAAGTATACTTAACTTTATATATAACCTATTCTGATTAATATTTTAACTTAAATATACAATACTCCCCATAGTTCAATTATATAGGTCGATATTAATCAGAATAGGTTATACTTACATAGTAAATAACTATAGGTTAATATATAGTGGGAGTATCTTCTAGTTTATATTTTATACAATTTCGTGTTTATATTTTATAATGAATGAATTTATATATAAATAAAGTGTAATCAATTATAGACAAATTATTAGGATTTTAGTAAATATAACATAACAATTTTATTATATTAAATATCACCCCTATAGTTGAGCCCCTATATGAAGTATTGCCGTTAGTTAGGTGAAATTTACACTACCTATAGGTAATATATGACAATGGTCATGAAAATGGCCTACCCACTATTACCATAGGAATTACCATAACGATATTAAAAGAAATAAAACATAATAGAAAACATAGAAAAACATTAAGGCGAATTATATAAATGAATATATGTTGTGTAGGGGTGTTATTACATATCGGATGTTATGTTATGTTATCCTACGAATGTAATTATATTATTATTATTATTTTTAAATGTATCATAGTTATTGTAGTGAATCATTAGGAATTACCTATAGTTTCTATTTAGGTTATATTATAATCATAGATATAGGACACACGACATTCGCTCCTATGTTTATGATTATAATACATCATTATTTCATAGATATTTTTAATGACATTTGTCTAAAGGGCTTTCCTATTACCTCTAATATGTAATGTTTAACCTACTCTAATTAACTATGATTAACATTATATTCTAATAAACTCTAATTTCTATGATTTTATTAAATATTTCTAAATAATTAGTAAAATCTTTGTATTTTGTTTATATCCTGTTTATAAGAGTAATTTTCTAATTCTGTATTTTTTTCCAGGAAATTTAATACATATTATTAATATTTAGTTATTAGCATAATTAATTTTATTATATTTTACGGATTTTACCTAATTTAAATACAACATATAACGTAAGTTATTATGATACTATGTTTGAAATATGGATTATCAAAATTATAAATTATAAATACATACTTATTATGATAATATATATATATATATATAAAAATATAGGCAGGATAAAATATAGGTAGTAATGGCATTACTATGTTGATTTATTGTTAACATATAATCAATGATAGAATGTCCTTACTATAATATACAATATATATATATATATATATATATATATATTATATATTATATATATATATAAGTAAGCGAGCATATATTCATAACTAATGTTTTAAACACCTACATGTATTGTATATAGTTAAATAAAGAATTCATTCACATCACGAACCAAATAACACATCACGATCTAGCTCGCGTGTTATTTATTTATATACTCTCGCGCACCCGCGATTTTGCGGTCGTTCTAGTTTCTTTGTGAAAATCATTAGGATAAATCTAGTGCATTATTATTCAGCAGACGAGATGTCGATGAGAAGGAGTACTTTAGATCTGTGGAAAATCGCCGTCCACTCGACGAGGAATGGCAGTCCTTCTTTCCAAGTGGCACAAGTGAGGCACGAATCCAATGGACGTAACGAGAGTAGGTTCGCCGGGGTAACTAACGAAATACCGGGTTGTCGAGGAAACGCGGTGTTAAAAGACCCCAAAACAAACAAGGTATTATTATTATTAATATTATATTAGTACGGGTTATTACGTTATTATTACACGTGGTCCATATGTAGGACAAGTTTGCGTAATTATTGTAATGGGCTATTTATATCAGCAGTATATTAACAATATAGTATATATATATAGTCAGATTGTAGAACATGTGTTGATAATATATAAGTATTTATAATATATATCAACTTGATATATATATATATATATATTTTTTAAATAATATGTAGGATAAGAATCATTAACTATATATATCTATAACTATATTGTATGAACTGTACATTATTTAAAATATACATAATATGGATTACATATGTATTAAATATACAATAAATTATTTTATTATATATGTACATTTTTATATTTAACAATAAAGGATTACTATATAATAGTTATTTATACTAATAAACATTAAAATATTATAATAGTATATCATATATTTATTCATATATAAATATAAATCAATTGCATAAACTTTTTTTTATTTTTTACTATCAATCAAATTTTATAAAGAAAATAAGTTTTTTTATAAAATCATAAAATAATCATTTATAAAATAAATGTATATATTACCAAAGCCCTTTGATATTACTAGTTTAATACAGTTTATACAATTACAAAAGATAAATAAATAAATGATTTACATTATATTTAATGGTAAATTGTAGTTTTTGTATTTTTATATGTATGTAATACATACATATAAATACTATGTACATGTACACATTGTATTATAATATTATATGTATTGTATATTGCATATATATAATATAAATATGTAATACATTGTATCTATTAATTAATAATGTGTAATACTATTACCCATAGGAATATTACTACATAACTAACGTTTTTGTAATTTAATTATTAATAATTAATAAGTTTCATTAATAAAGTATATGGGATAATGGGTATCATTATAAGTATCACATATGACTATTTAATAACGTTATTGTACACACATACACACCCACATACACACCCACACACACACACACACATACACATACACATATACACCCACAATCACACACACACACACACACACACACACACACACACACACACACACACACACATACACACAAATACACAGATACACATATGTATGTGTGTAATGCACACTGTGTATGTGTGTGTGAGTGGGTGTATTGGTAACACCAGGGAGGTAATCCCTGGTAATACGCTATATTGCATATCATAACTAGAATGTAAGTAAATATAGATTGAACGAAAGCTTTTATATAACGTAATATTAATTTATTTACAAATACCTGGGAAATACTCCCAGCTAATACTGTGATAATAACAATTGTTATTAGTTAATTAAGTTATGCACACGTAGCCAAAGTAGGTGCGTATCATTATATAAATATAGTATACTCGAATCTATTTATGAACTAATTACACTGTGATATATGCACTTGATTATTATGAACTTCTATTTCAAGGTAATCCATTTTGTTAGATTGCACCAATATTATACATATATCATATGATGAAATTTATATATATATAGAAATAATTTGTATTATATATATATATATAATATATAAATTTAACCGGCTATATATGTATGTTATAACTACTCATTTTATAAGTATATATATATATATATATATATATATATATATATATATATTAAATATAAATACTTCTACATGAATATATTGAATTATTCAATATATTATTAACAATGAAATAGTGTGTGTATACTATACACATATCGCATATATGCGGTGATGATTAAGTATTAAGTATGTACGCATGTGTGTATGTATTGAGAGTGTATGTTAGGTTCCGGGAACGTAATCATAACACTGGGAATACTACACGAAACTCTATAGAGCTCTACAAGATACTATATAGATAATACCAATAGACCATGTTGAACGGGCATTTGCAGTTCAATACTATTTAATATATCGCTCTATCGATCTGTATAGCTATCACTCTCTGTTGTATATATTAACATAAGTTATGAAAATGTAACGCAAATATGCAATCGTTACAATGATTATATTGTGATGAGTAATAATCTATTTATAGAATACGTTAAATCATTATATTTAATCTTTTTGCACTAAACTGCGTTTAGGTATTTACAATGACAACATGTATTCCATACATATAAATATACATTGTAGTAAACTAGATATTTAATTATTTATAATTAATTTTTATTAATTTAAAATTATTTATAATTATAACTAAATATTTAATTACAATAGGTGACAGTATACAGTTACATAGTATATTATACATAGTATAGTATATATATATATATATATATATATATATATATATATATATATATACTATTATATATAACTATAGAGTATACTCATAATAATTAATTATAAGTTCATATGTCCAATAATAAATTAACTTTGTAAGAAAATATTCAGTATGGAAAATTCATATGACATTCAATATCTATGATTGATTTATATTTATATATAAGTTTATTTGTGAGTAAGCTTATATTATATATGATAATGTATAGATATATATATGTAGATTTAACACCGAATGTGTTAATAATACATATATATATCAACGCCTATACATTATATATATATATCCTGTTATAATATATGTATCTATTATTCTATAAATAGAATAGTACAGCGAAATGTATACACTAATATGAATGAACCGTTTCCCATTACTATCCTCCCATTATAAATATAGTAAGAGATTGACAAACACATACACTTTCTCCCTCCCTCTCACACACACATGCATACCAATACGTACACATGTGTATGCATACATTCACAAATACACAAACACACATACATATACATAAATACACTCACAAACATACACTAAAATATATGAATATACAGTTATAATTGTATATATCTATTAGAAAGTTTGATATCATGACAAGCTTGTATACATCGTATACCATCAATAATATGAATACCTAATTAATCTTACATTAACAATGTAAATTAATATATATTGATAATAATGAATTTTAATAATTCATATACATTATAATGTTACAATAATATATATATATATATATTAGAATACTATGCCATTGTACAATATCATTTATACTTATCGGTATATATATACACTTATATGTGAGAACGGCTATATTATTATCGTGAATATAGAAATGTTATATAATGCTTACTATCTCTCTTATTGTAACAAGGACGTGTACTTCACATACGGACATGACCTTGGTATTTACATTTCGGCCGTTTACATTATTGTATTCAGACTATATTATCTATAGCTTCTATTATAATATGTTGTTATACTTTTCAGTATATGATACTATAGTATATATATATATATATATATATATATATATATATATATATATATATAATTATTATATATAATAATAATTATATATATATATATATATATTGGAAATGAAATAGAAAAAACATAGTCATGACCTATTAATTTAAGCGATGACCACTTCTGATGGTTATTATCACAACAACAACACTAGTAATAGCGGTGGCATGCGTGTGTGTTACCATGGTAATGGGTTATTGCCAGGGAGGTCCTCGAGTATAGCTGTATTAACGCATGCGCATACTGCAGTGTGTACAGAAGTAGACAGGCACACGGTAGCATATGTGCTCTCTCGAGTGTACCCTATTACCCCCTACCCAGCTAATAAACAATGCCCACCCTATTGATATACCTTTTGGGAATATGCTTTATTATGTATAATTCATCTTATAATATATATATATATATATATATATATATAATATATATTATATATATATACACTGTTATATGATATACTTGGAATTCTAATAATATGCTGTAATATAATTCATCATATAGTTAACATGTAATATCATATATGATATATATATGCACGATGTGCGACTCACATTGTGCGTGCATGTTTCTATATATATATGTGTGTGTGTAGTAGTAGCAAAGGGCTTTGGTAGTAGTGATATATCGTATTAGTATACACTGCGGTATACGTGTGTTTGCGTGTATGTGTGTATGTACGTCGTACAGTTTACGTGGTACGCGCACTTTAAAGCACGTTAGACCTTCGCACACGGGTGCGTGTATTCGTATACATCATTTATATATACATATATACACGACACCTAAATATAGATGAATTACCGAGAGATGAAACAAAAGTAAAATAAGCGCGTGTGTGTGTTACCTTGACACCCGGGGTACTATTGATACACTACATCAGTCTAGCACTGAGGCGTGGTGGCCACTATGTATACGACACATTGACCATGGCATTATGTCTGACATGCGCACACTGTGTGGTCATGTATTAATACACCGACACTAGAATAAACATCTAAATATAGTTATATAACATTACACGTCTCGTCAATATATATTACAAAGGATATCCGTATATATCCGTATATAGTATATACGTATTTAGAATAGGTATAACGATATCATTTCATCCCAGCGCTATTATTATATGTTATTATTGTATGTTATATAACTTATTTTCCATTGTATACTGACAACTATATAACACTTTTTATCTCTAGAAAAATTTAAAAATAGAACGTTTACCTAATGAATCATGCGTGCTTAATTTCTATGCATTTATATATACACATATATATATTTTATAAGGTTTTCTCTTTAGAAAAAATCAATATTATCTTACAACAAAGTATATCCCATTATATCTTATAATAGGGTATATCATATTACATCAATACACAAAACCCTTACACAATTAAATAATTAAGAACATTATAAAATAATTATAATTAATCCTTATTATTTAATAATTTATATTATGTATTATAATTATTATATAATAACAGTTAATATAGTAAATGTAATTGTATATACATAGTTAATATACATATAAACAATTAGTATATAGTATATTCTAATTATACAAATGTATATATAAACAATTTTCAATTCAAAATATTCAATTTTTATATATTCATAAATTATTTAAATCATCATATACTATATTCAATTTGATTATAAAACATATATTTGAATGATTATTATTGGTTTTATTGTGAATTCCAGTTTATTTCAGTTTTTAAGAAAAGCCAATACAAGTCATTAACTAATGCATCATATTTATTTATTTTATGAAATACACAAATATAATTATTTAATTATATAAATTATAATATATAATTATTATGGAGTTTTGTTGCCAATGATAGTTTCCAGCTAATATGGAGCTATAGCTGAGGATATACTGACTAGTCTGGTAAAATAATCATTATTAAATAAATAATTAGTAAATTTGTATACATATATATATATATATATTATAAAGGTAAAAGTAGTATTATATTTCATAAAATATTATAGATATTAGTGTGAAAAGACAATCTGAGAACGTGACGAATGTAATACGATATTAAGCAAACACCTCATAGGCTGTAGTCTGTACACGATATCACATATCGTGTGCAGTAGTATACGCCCCCTTTACTACACAACACATCGATGACGTCACACATACATCACTAATCACACAACACCACCTACAGGGTACCGCTTTCACTCTGGAGGAAAGGCAAATCCTAGGAGTTCACGGTCTACTGCCCCCGGTGGTGTTCACTCAAGAGGAACAGGTTTGTATTGCCACAGCGGCTCCATCTGGTGACCGAGTAGCGAGACAGTAGCGAGCTTTAATCGATATGACCTCTACGTCGTACATGTTATTGTACACATGCGGCGCGCTATTGAATATTTGTTTGTGATTTTGTAATAGGCATGTGCATTGTACAATGTACAATGTACATGCCTATTATACACATATATGTACACATGTGTGTGATAAACAATGTGCGTGTGCAACACACACTGTGCATGTGTGTTACATGTGAACACGTTTTACTAAATATGGGTAATTTAAGTTATATGGTTTGTACATATGAGGATAACATATACTATTTATAACATTGCAACCTAATATATTATTCAATTATAATAATTTAAATAAATGCCTATATGTATGTATAATTTCAAGTTAAATATTTAAAGAAAATCAACATTAAATACAATTATTTTTAAACAAAATGTGTTTACAAAGTTATGCATTTTTATTTATTTGAAAGCAGACATGTGACACATGTCATGCATGTCATGCGTGTCATCAATAGTAATATGTATATATCATCTTTACATAAGAATAATACCCAGCCCGCCATCAATATAAACACACAACAATACCTCTACCTAGTCCTGCACGACGTAATGCCTATTAGCGACGCCTCTATCGAGTAGTAAACACCTATCTGATAACTACCAACACCACACAGGTCAAGAGGGTGTTGAACAATGTCCGCTCGTGGGACAGTAAACTTGACCAGTACATCTATCTGAACGCATTGCAAGACCGTAACGAGAAACTCTTCTACAAGGTCAATATAGTATGCCTGGATTAGTAATAATAGTAGTAGTAGAGGTAGTGGCAGTGGCAGTGGCAGCTGCAGCGGTGGCTGGAGCGGTGGCAGTGATAGTAGCAGTGGTAGTAGGAGCAGCAGTAGCATCAGAAGTAATTAATAAACCAGTATTAATAATAGTGTGTAGTATTAATAGTAGTAGCAAAGCCCTGGGCTTTGGTAGTAGTATCACGGTAACACAATCATATGATATTATCATGTATATCCGCCTTGCTATTAGCGATGTTAGCGAGATGACATAATCGTTATGTGATCGCTGGTTATGCAATCAGTACGTTATGTAATACATATGGATTGTACTAGATCGCAATGTTCACCACTAGCTAGGTGTGAGTCAGTGTGCCAGTTTTATCAGTGATTGTATACCAATATATGCAGATAGCATTAGTATCTTAGCTAGCTATTGGTTATAACAGAGCTATATAGATGTTGTACATGTATAGTGTGATATATGATGTACTGTGTATAGTGTAACAATAGGTAATTATAAGGAATTACAACTCCTATATATGTGTGTGTGTGTGTGTGTGTGTGTGTGTGTGTGTGTGTGTAGTACATTGTGCACACTGTAAACGGTACAGTGTGCATAATGTACTACAGGGTAATAACAAAGCCCTTTGGTATTAGGGCTTTGGTAATACCCTAACAGTGTACAATGTACATTGTACATCTATAGGAGTTGTAATTGCTTATGATTATCGATTATTCGATGTTTACCTCGAGACTTACGATTCATCACAATAGATATACATAGATGTAATATACGTTATATATGTGTGTTATATTCTATAGGTATAATACAACAAGTTCATCTTGTACTGTTAATTAACTATTTATATTACACTAGCTATAGCTCCTCGGTAGGCGTGTGCCTTCTCTTGACCTTGATCTTTATCACGTGACCTTCATATTCAGGTAGTCTCCGAGAACATCGAAGAGATGGCGCCGATACTGTACACTCCCACAGTAGGTATCGCTTGTCAAAAGTACGGCTTCATCTTCCGTAAACCAAGGTTATTATCAGCCTCCCCGAGGTCACGATGAAGGATATGTCCTCCTCGTAAATATTACATTCCTCATATATATATATATATACAGCATAGCATACATGTGTAATTTAAACCTTATATATACATATATAATTATGCTAAATCTATATGATTAAAATGTCAAATTTATGGGGAAAACAATATAAAATAATCAATATTATGTTGACGTCTTTAGAGGAACAATAATTCATATATAATATAAATTAGAAATGTAAACAGAAAATAAAATGTATAATAAGTTATTATTATTATGATGATATACAAATACTATGTATACATGTACTGATATAGTTCACATACATTACACACCCACTATTGCTACCACTGACAACATCACAACACTAACAACAGGGGATTATTCATCACAATCAACGACATAGGTCACGTTTACGATATCGTCTGCAATTTCCCCGAGGAGCACATCAAGGTTATGTCCTACACCGCATGACTCATATCACCACTACTACAACTGACCACTAGCAATATTACACCACACGTATAGCAGGCCCAGGGCTAGTTCCGGTATACTAATCTGTTACATGTGATAGAGCTATATCTATTAAAACATCACAGCACGTCACTGTCACTGTGTATGGCAGTGTGTGTATGGCAGTGTGTGTATGGCAGTGTATGGCAGTGTATGGCAGTGTGTGGCAGTGTGTGTATGGCAGTGTGTATGGCAGTGTGTGTATGTCAGTGTGTCTATCGATTGCAGTGTAATACTACTCCTACATCTTATACCGCTATCATGTTATTCTTGTTAATAAGCGAATTATTCCACCGCGTTATTGAGGTAAAAACGGAGTTGATGTGAACGGGCTATAAGGCCTATATAGGCCGTTCACATCAACTCCGTTGCAATAACAAATCTTACATCATTCATCTTACATCATTCTGTAGTGTTGTACAGTAATACAGAAGCCCATATATTGCTAATATATAATTATATATATATATATATATATATATATATTTATTCTATAGAATAAATATCTAGGTATATCTATAGATAATAATACCACAGCCTGCCACAATAACCGGTCCACTGTATGGTGATCAGGTGGTCAGGTGTTAAGTGTATAGATCAACAATAGATAACTATAGGATGACCGCAACATCGCCCTACAGTGCCTTGACAGTAATGATAATAGTTGCTATCACGTGACAATATAGTTATCACGTGTGACAACATCACTAACACGTGATAATAGTGAATTGTATACAGTATAACTAGCACGTGACAATAGTAGATACAACGTGATAATACCTAATACCACGTGATAATAGCTACTACCACGTGATAATACCTAATACCACGTGATAATAGCTACTACCACGTGATCACCATATTGACTTAAAACACGTGACTATTTCGTTAACACCACCACCTCACCTCTCCCCCCTGTACAGGCAGTAGTGGTCACCGACGGAGAGAGAATACTCGGACTAGGAGACTTGGGAGCATTCGGTATGGGCATCCCTGTAGGTAAGCTGTCTCTGTACACTGCTATGGGAGGTATTCCCCCACAACAATGTCTGCCTGTCGTACTGGATGTAGGCACCAACAATGAGGTCAGTGTGCGTCTGTGTGTGTGGGTGTGAGTGTGGGTGTATGTGTGGGTGGGTGTGTGTATGTGAGAGTGTGGGTGTGTGTGTGTGTGTGGGTGTGTGTGAGTGTGTGTGTGGGTGTGTATGTGTGTGTGTTGGAGCTTGTAATGTGCGCCCTGCATGCATGAGTGTGATGTGTACTTGACATGTGACATATAGATAATAATAAAATATAGTTAAATATTGAATACCAATAATAATTGTTATGTAGTAATATGTGTGTATGTTGTTGATTTTTATGTCAAACCAAACCAAACATAACAAAGAATTCTTACTAATGATCATATGTCAACGTATCATTTTTATTCATAGTGAATTATTATTATTAATTATTCTGCAAAACAATTATCAGACATTATTTGTTATGAGTACATATATATTTACATTACCGGATATACTAATGCATGTGGGGAAACGGCTGTGGGAAATATACTTTTATCTAATATTCATAGTAATGCGTATGCACTCACACAATAACATATATGATACATATTTAATATGCATACACACACACACACACATGCACCCACTGGCACATATTAGCATACAATTACCTAAAGCGAATATATACATCTGCACACAATCATATATGATATGTTATATGTATATATACATATATAATATAATATTCAAACTAATACAACCACAGCTAATATGCATACATTTAGTATACTGTGGTATACACTATTATACAATATACAATTGTACATTGTGAATTGCATAGTGTACATTAATTTACAAGTGTATGTGAATACATACATACATACTCATACACATATGAACACACACACGCACATACACATATACACATACACACATACACATATACACATACACATACACTGCCATACACTAACATATACACACACACAAATATACATATACTGACACACACATACATTGACATAGACATACACTCACATCGCCATACACACATACAAACACACTGACAAGCACATACGCACACAGGCACTACTGAACAGCACAACCTACATCGGTCTGAAACACAAGAGAACTCAAGGGGAGAAATATGATCAGCTTATTGATGAATTCCTACAGGCCATTGTTAAGAGGTAGACCTGTCTATCTAGACCTATAGTTATTATGTAATAGTGTAGGTAATTCAGTATTATGTAATACAGTGTAGATACTGTATTTATCAATATATTTATATATATATATAGGTTAATTAATCACTATAACTTCTCATGTCATATATGATTATACTCACTTATTAGTAATATATACTAATCTTGATTATAGTATTAATGCACATGTTTGTAATGCATTACCTAGGATTACTATAATAGTTTAGATATAATGCATATGTGTGCTTTCTTAATAGTATATATTGCCTATTAGCTATGATATATAAGCTATAATCAATAAGTGTTATTGATTATATACAACCTATAGGCTACTATTGCTATTTAGCTATAGAAACTATGGAACATATGTCCTTCTGTTACATAACCAACAATATGAATCTAGAGTTAAGCTTCTTATTACATAACTATCACACCTATAACAGATGTCACACCCACGCATACACCCTCACCCACACACTCACACACATACTAATACACTTACAGATATGGACAGAACACTTTAATACAATTCGAAGATTTCGCTAATCATAATGCATTCCGTTTATTGGAAAAATACAGAAATAAATATTTGACCTTCAATGATGACATTCAAGGTTTTACCATCATTACCATCACTATTATCATCAGTATCATAATTAAATTCTAGATAACATACTGTTTAAACACCATGCAGCAGCAGCAGCAGCAATACAATTAGACCCCAACACATGTATAACAATGCATTCATTGATCACATAATGTTCACACAATGCCACTCATTATTGATATAATTGAAACACTCTAAATAAGCAATAACTCCAATGTACTATATCAAATCAATATCTGATGTAAAGTTGATGCATATTTAATAGACTTCTGTCAAGTTAATAATAACAAAATCATATATTTAGCTACCTGTCACTCATATCTTACATATGATGATATAATCATTACATCATTGTTATATTATAAATGAATATATCTCATCAACCAAAATTGCATAATATTTGTCGATTGAATTTCAAGTATGTATTGAGTATTAGGTAAGATAATGCCAAGACTAAAACAGTTAGGATCAATATGTACCCGTTGCCGTACTATCGCCCATAACAGAACACTAACACTGACCTCCCCTCGCCTCTCTCAGGAACTGCTTCAGTAGCCGTCGCTGGTCTGATGTCTTCCATGAGAATCACAAAGAAGAAACTGTCAGAGAACACGTATCTTTTCTTCGGCGCCGGAGAGGTTAGCTAGAGGTCGCTAGAGGTCACCTCTAACACCCCCATCGTGCCCCCGCAGGCAGCCCTAGGTATCGCTAACCTACTAGTGTCAGCGCTGATGGAGGAAGGCGTTACGGAGGTGGACGCTTACAAGAAAATTTGGCTGATCGATCGTGGTGGTCTTCTAACTAAGGTTACCCGCGCTGCTTGTACAGCATACAATACTTGCTTATATCACTTGTACATTGTATAATAATATATAAACGTATATATGTCCATATATTAAATATATATATATATGTTACATTTCTCTAATATTATCTACTAGTATTAAGTTAAGACTATTATAACTATTATAGAATTAAGGTTATGTAATATTTGATTGTGATTCGTACGAACAATAATATAACATAAAGAGTGAACAAATGGTTATTCTATTTTTAAATTTGTTTACACTTTGATATTTAATTTTAAACTTACATATTTTTAGTTGCATTGTTTAGAAAATTCGATAAAAGTATAATATCTAAAATAAATTAAAATATAATATCGATTTAAAAGATGTAACAGTATTTAATAAAATTTATATAAATATATTAATATGCCTAGACCACCTAATAGTAATACACCTAACTTCAAGGTACATTTGTTATTAATATGACAGGTGGTTTGTTTATATTATATAAGATTTATTGTGGGATTAAAAAGTTCCGCCTCTGTGACTTTTATTTAAGTACATTATTTTAGTATTTACTAATAAAAACATTCATTGACAGCATTCTCTATATAAATACTTTTCTGTATTTTTAATGCGGCTTTTATTGGTCTAGTAAATTTATAAATAAACTTACACGTATTTATATGATGTGATTTATTGCAATTAGTTTAAGTGTTCTTTAATTAGAGATTTCCTAGAGTCTAAATTAATTATAGACCAATCAATATTATCTCCATATTTTAATTTTATATCATTATTCACCATATCTATTATTAACCCTCTAGTAATGAGATCATCAGTGAGAGACAAGGGTTAATCTAGTAACGGTTTACGTTAATCTAAAATGTCACTCCATAGCTTAATACTTAGCTTTAGCTAGAATCATTTATCAATACTCTTTTAAAATAATATAAAATACATATATTATTTAATTAAATAATTTATATTAAATACAATTTTAGCAAATGTATTGCAATTGGATAATTTAATGCAAATAATTTACATATTTTCATTAGTTAATCCGAAAAATAAAAATGTATAAATATATTCGTTAATTTAGTTAACCATAGTTTTGAAGTGCTTTTTAAATAAATATTTTAAATAAAATTTAAAAATTCTATAACAATAGTGTTGGAATACATAAATTAAATAATATATTAAAATAAAACCACAATAATATCTAAAAAAATAAAGATAATTAAATATATAAATATTAAATTAAAAAAAATGTAATCTAAAATACTAATGGTTATTTATCAAATTTACTAACTTTTAATACAAATAATATACAATTTTAAAACATAAAATAAAATATTTGACAAATAAACTAAATTTAAAAAAAAAAGATTAACAAATATTATGAAAATAAAAAATACAATAATCAATCAAATATAATTTAATATTATTTATTTAAATATTAATTCTAATATTTTGATACTGATTATTTATTAATACTATGTAATACATAGTATGTATGATATAAAAACTCATATATATATAAATGATTAAAATACATATAATAAATATAAAACTGCCTGTGTGGCTAAGGCATCAGACACACAAACAGTAGGACAAGGGTTCAAACCTCATCCGGACCAATAAGACTCTTAAAATAATATTTCGAAGGAATATTATATAATTGTGTATATATAAATTAACGGTTCTCGTTAAAATCATGCCTTAACATGAGAGCGGCTTCGAAGATACCTTAGAATCATCTGGTTATATAAGTGAAACTTTCAAAATAAAATAACAAAAATGAATAAATTACAAAAATAAAATAACAATAAAAACATGAGTTACAATTAATTTATTTATATAAAATATATAAATATACAAATATATCAAAAATGTTTCAATATTATATAAATTATTAAAATTTTTAAAATTAATTTACTGTTAAATTATATCTAGTTTGAATAATAAATTTAAGTTTAATTTTAATAATAAGATAATTAATATATAATTAAATGATTAAAATGTAAAAATAAAAATAAATTAATAACAATAATTATAATCAATAATTACAAAAATATATTATTTATTTAAAAATAAAGTTTTTAAATATTTCTATAATATTTAAAAATTACTTTCATTTTAACAGAACTTATTTGTTTAGTATATTATCTTATACTATGATAACTATGTTATTAGTATAATATAATATAATATATTACAAATTGTATAGTTACTATCAATATTAATTTCAATATGAATTTACAATTGAATTATATGTGTAGCTCTTTATGTTATAAATCAATTATATAACTTTTTATCATTATTATAAATACAATGTATTATATAATTTGATATACCTAAATAGTTAATTAATCCTATGTTAGACATGTATATAGTTCCTCATTATGAGTTATATGAGTCATATTAGAGGTATTTCAACATTAATGCAAGGTAAATAAATACAGATCTACTTATATAATAACATGATTTCATTATGCCAATACTCTTGAATCATACATTCAATGATTGCAACTTAACCTTCAACTTAGCCTTTGCCCTCTAGAACCGACCTACCGGAGACCTAGGAGCAGAGAAAGATGGCTTTGTGAAGGATGTGGAACACATGACTGACCTTGAGGAAATCACTAAATTCATTAAGCCATCAGTCGTTATAGGTATGTAGTGTCGCATCAGATAGAACTGAATGAGATAAGTCTACCTTATCGCTATAATTACATTTCACTACTCACTAGTATACATGTGTAATTGGGCTGTAAGTTTTATTTAATATAGTATTTAGTTTAATTAAATTTACATTTTAAAGGATTTATTTTTATATAATTTATATATTTTCAATTGTTAATAAATATATATTCGTAATAATAATTATGATTTATTGAAAGATTATAGAAATCGTATATTATCAAATATCATTGAATATATGCTATATGATATATATATATATATATATATATATATATATATATATATATATATATATATATATTTAAATATATCATTGTAAGCAAACATATCATACAAGAAAACCGAAATTACATTAAACATGTGACTATTGCACTTGAAATAGGAGCTGCGGGAGTAGCGGGTAAATTCACTCCGGGATTCCTGAAGGAAATGGCCAGAATCAACGAACGTCCTGTGATATTCGCTCTGTCTAATCCCACACCACTTGCTGAGTGTACTGCGGAGGATGCCTACAAATATACTGATGTTAGTGTCGCTATAGCTCGGCATAGATATTGATATAGTGTTTACACTATTGCTAATAATAATACTAATATTAATAATAAATATAATGTTATTAATAATACAATTTATTTTATATTTTGATGATTTATTATCGAAAATTTTATTGATCATATTTAATATTTATGTAAATATATTTAAATATAATAATATATTTAAAGGATATATTAAACGATATATGTATTATATCTTAATGATTAATGACTAATATGATGACATTTAAAATTATACTTACCATTTTAGGGAAGAGTTGTATTTGCTAGTGGATCTCCTTTTGATCCAGTAACTTATAAAGGTAAAACTTTCTACCCTGGACAAGGAAACAATGCCTACATTTTCCCTGGTGAGTAGCCTTACGATTAGTATTATTATTAAGATTGTGACTGAATTAGTTATCATTAATTATTAGTGTTATATATCATATTCTTCTTCTAACAATATATGAAAACACCTCTGATCATTCATTATTACTTTTTTTTATATTAAAATATTTATGATGATATAGTGTTTTAAAAAATAATATGTATGTGAATTATGTTAATTTCAAGTATATTATATAAAAATGTAAAAATACCTCAAATTATAATTTCATATTTGAAATTATTATTTAATTATTTAATTTATAAAATATAATTATAATATATTCTATATTAGTAAATTAAAATTTTTGTATATTAAGTAAATTAAACCATAATATTCATATAATATGAAATTAATTTTAAATGGAAAATGTCTATAAATATACCAATACTGTCATATACAGCCTATACTGTATAGGATAATATTCTGAATCATATACATAGATTAAAATGTTGATAATGTTAAACACGATATAAACCTTATCTATCAAACATTACTATCGCCACCTAGGTATTGCTTTGGGAGTTATCGCTGCGGGTTGTCACCATATCAGTGATGAAATGTTCCTAATGGCTAGCAGAGACCTCGCTGCTATGGTAACGCAGGAACACCTCGACGAGGGGCGTGTCTACCCCCCTCTAGTGGATATCAGGGCGGTTAGTGGCCACTAGTTTATCTAATGAGAGAGAGTTGTCTTTGTAGTCATTGAGGTTGTTTATATTATTTAGGTTATTTTATGTTATTTGATTAATTAGTATATTTTAGATATTTTATTATTATATAAATCATCCATCTGAATGACTATTTAAATTATATTTCAACTAATTAGAATTAATTAAGCATTTAATTAATAATTAATACACTAGTTAAGGGAATGAAATAATATGCATAAATTAAGATTTTAGTGGTATAGACCTTATAAAAGAAAATGTGTTTTTATAAATATTTTAATAAAATTGTATTTAATTTTAATATATATATATATATATATATATATATATACAGTGAAACCTCTCTATAAGAAACTTTTTTTTCAATAATTTGTCTTATAAAGAGGTTTTTATTTATACAATGATTTTAAGAATAAATTTATAATTGAAAATGCATTATATATACTATATATATATATATATATATATATATATATATATATGTATATAGTATATTTATTTATTTATAAGTAGTAATCAAAAGAATAGTTTAGAAATATGATGTATTTAAAATAGTTTTTAATATAAGTACCTTCATCAACTTCTTTAATTATATTTGATTTAAAATTGATACTGTATATAATATATTGTTTGCGCTTCGACATGTTAATTCATAATGAAATTTCACTAGAATTACATAGAAATTATGAATCATCCTTGATGAGTATAATAATCTATTATATATTTAACAAATAATTGTATAATATAATAAAGTATATCATCTATGTAAGGATATAATAACATTTATTAATTAATTTATACATTTTTAATTAATTTTAATAAATTTAAGGATATACAATAACATTTATTAATTCATTAAATTCATTTATTAATTCAATTTAATCTATTTATGTAATATAAAATATTTGTAAGAAAAAAAAATATATTGTATAATAGAAAATTATTAATTAATTTCTATACTTGTTATCAATATACAATACTTCTATTTATTTTTATATATAATTATTTTTTAAATGTTGTATACAATAAGTTCTTATAGAGGTTTTTCTTATATAATATTTTCTTATAAAGATGTTTTTGTAATGTGGAAAAGGTTGAATTCCAACCAAATGTGTGACAAATTTTCAGATTAAGATGTTTCTCATAGAGAGATTTCACTGTATATTTATATTATTTTAAATTATGTTTGTATACTCATGAATCAATGATTGGATGGGGTCAAATAGGTATTTGTATTTAAATATGTTGATTTGGTGTATTTGTATTTGAATGATTATTCAGTGATGTATTTGTATTTGATTTTCATATTTGGTGTATTTGATCAAATACAGATTCAAATACACTTTTAAAAATATGTTAAATTAATAATTTAATGGAATGTAGAATTTTAAAAATTGATTTATGAATGTAAAAAAATTAACAAATAATTTGCCATTTATATTATATTAAATAAATAAAATATTTATTAAATAATAAAATTATATAATAATAAATATGTAAATTTATATTCTATATAGAAAATATATAAATGTTATAAATTATAACTTATATATAATATCCCAAGCAACCAGTCTATTGTTTAATTTTTTATTTTCTTTAGAAATAAATATATTTGAAATAGATCAATTAATTATTATGCTATCTGGTATAGTGACAGGGGTTATTATGTAATGATTTAATATTTAATGTGTTAAATTAACACTGTTAATATTTGTATTTTGTATTTGTATAAGAAATGTAATAAATATTTATATTTGTATTTGATATTAAGAACATTTAAGATATTAAGAAAAATATATTTTTATTTGATAGTGTAATTGACCTCAACCCTGCTCATTATATATATTTTAATTTATATATGCATAATGAATCATTATTAATTATGTATATTTTGGATGTTTTCACTTACATGACACATATATATATATTTTTAAAGAAATTTGTTGATTCAAAATAAATATTTTGTCCAATTTAGTTTAAATAAATATGATAATTATTACTAATAATGAATAATTTTATTTACAATTTTTAATATATCCTCATAATTTAGGTATCATTATTTCGTAAATTTTTTTATATAATAAAATAAAAAATTTGTCATAATAATAATAACCATAGCCTCTCCCTTCAATCACCCTCATCTTCTCCCCATAGGTATCCACTAAGCTGGCGACGCGCATCGTCGAACACGCCTATGAGAACGGACTCGCAGCAACTTATCCGGAGCCTGCAGATAAGGAAGCTTTCGTTAAAGAACACCAATACTCTACCAAGTACGGCAACTTCCTGCCCAACGTATACCAGTGGCCGCAGTAAAACACCCCAATCTCCCCTACCTTCTCTCTTCGTAGCAACTCAACTAGATACCTCCAGAAATAAAGCATAACCTCTTACGCAAGGGAAGACACAAACTCCTATGAACTCTAAACTCCCCCCCGCCCCTTTAGTATAGTATTTACCCTTAATTTATTGTTATCATGCGATTACTATTACGTAATATTCGCTCGTTAAACCTACGGCCGACGATAGTTTTCTCGTCCACCCTACATTTAATATCTCGACACTTTCGCGAGAAGCCATATATTTATTACGATTAATCGTTCACCATTCGTAGTTAGCGAGAGAGGTTTATTGTGCGCGCAATCTACACGACTATTTCTATCACGTGACAGGAAGGCGCTACGGTCTTCGCTATTAGTATTAATAATATGACCCGTATGGCAGTGTGTGAACGTGTGTGTGAGTGTGTGTGTGATGCGAGCATGTCCCCCATCGTTCTATATCACTCGTATGTAATAAAACGTATTACGTACAACACCTCTACGTTATTTATTATGTATTATAGACTAGCAAATCATTAGTTACATTATTACAGATTATATAAAATATTGATTATTTAGATTGGAGACAGCTAAACATATCTTCTCCAAGCTCTGCCACGCTGTGAATATGAGTGGTGGAGAATAAAGTTTTAAATATATAAAATAATAATTGAACAGTTATGATGGTAGTTATTTTCCTATACATCTGCGTATTATACATGATACATCTGACATTAGTTGTGAATATCTTCTTTATTCCAGGTTTCATGAGTGCATTAATTATGTTCTACCATGGCCTCCTTTAGCTTCAAGCTAAATGAAGCTAAAGGAGTGAGAAAAACTAATTCGGGAGTAATGTAAAACAATATTCTTATTATATGCATATGGATATATATAATTTCCTATTAACTATTTTAATTAATGTAAGCACATGTTTTTGTAATTATAACGAGATTGTGAATATACAATGCAATACATTTATATATATAATATATGTATTAATAATAATACTAGTTATTATTAATTATATATCATGAATATTAAAAAATTGTATTATATTTTTATAAATACTTTAGTTATATAAAATTGTAATGTCTATAATATATATTACTAAATAAATTATTTTGCTATAATTAGTAATATTTTTATTATAATGAAATTGTATATTATAATTATTCCAGAAATGATGATATTTTATTTATTAGGCACCAAAATAGACCCATTCGCTCGTGCGGGAAGAAAATAATAATAATATAATAGTAATACAATAACAATTTAATAATAATATACATTGAATATAACACGGAAAAAAATAATAAGTGATATAGAGGAGTTTTATATACTACAGACTGCATTGATATAGAGGAGTTTTATATACTAGAGACTGCATTGATATAGTGGAGTGTTATATACTACAGACTGCATTAATATAGTGGAGTGTTAGGGGAGAATATCCGACCGTGGACCATTGGCTATATCTTTTTATTGGTATATTTTTAAAATCTGAAATATACACATCAAAAATATTTATATATTCTATTATTATAGTATTTGATTATTTTTTTTTAATTAATCAGTAAATAATTATTTCAAATACAAGTTTTTTGATAATTTCAAAGTTTCATTTGATAAAAAATGCAAAGGTTTTTCTAATTAATATATTTATATAATCTATGCTTTTAATTACTATTATTTATATTTACATAATATATAAATAAACTAGATATTAGATTAAATAAAAATTAAAAAAAATAATATTCACATATATATTCGAAATTTAATTACCATACAATATTACCCGATCATGGACCAACAATTGTGAATGATTTTATAACATAATTTCACCTTCCTTATTAATGTATAGTATGATATATATATATATATTCCTATCATTCATATATCACTATATATCAACGATATAATATCATATATAGTATATATGCCTATATTTATTTATTTAGTTAATTATTTACTGATTATAATTAGTAAATTAGCTATAGCTATTTAATACATATATATATATATATGATATTTATTAATTTATAATTATATATTAATTATATTATCAATTTTATTAATTATATATTATATATACCTATAAATTTACATATCATGAATTGTGACAAACAAGGAGAAGTTGTAAATCAAAATGAAGATTGTATACAAGCTATGGATAGTTGGTCGCAATCGTTTCTGTTTGCCTAGAGTCGAAGATTAATTCTCATATGAACTTCAAGATATAGAACTGATTTCTCCAATACATGAACCACAGAAGGTAACATCTAGGCATGTTGAAATGAAAACTGATGTTATGAAATCTTAGAAGTATACAACATATAATTGTTCTTAATATTTTAATATCATCAATTTATAGGTATACCTAATAATCATATTATAATATATTATCACTATTTTTATTTTATATTTTATCATTTTATTATAATATTATATAGTATATATTTTCTAGTAATAATAAATGATATTTAACTTTTTTAATTATAATGCATTATGAATCATACATAAAATACAAAGTAAAAATGTCAAAATATGCATATTATTAAAATGGTCGATGATTTTGGGATTATGGCAGTTTATTATGAATCCTAATAACTTTTTTCAATAAGGAATATTATGTATGACCACCTTCGGATTATATGATAGATTAATATAATATTATCGTAATACAAAAAAAAATCTGTTACAAATTAAATATTAAAAAAGATATTGTGTTTGAGCTTAGGTGGTCCACGATCGTGTATTCTCCCTATATACTACAGACTGCATTGATATAGTGGGGTGTTATATACTACAGACGGCATTGATATAGAGGAGTGTTATATTATACATGCAGTCTGCAGACTGCATTGATATAATGGAGTATAATATACTACAGACTGCATTGATATAGTGGAGTGTTATATATAACCCATATATCATAAGATAATAATAATACGATTAATAATCATATACATTGAATATAACACGGACAAAAATAATAAATTATTTGATTTAATGATTAGAGGTAGAGATAAAAGAAGAAGTTAGATTTATAAATCTTTTGTGGGATCTAATAGAACGAATGGTAGGAGGGAGGGGATTCCATAGGGTGGGACCGGAATTTTTAAAAGCTCTAGAATTTATGGAAGTTTTACTGGAGTTCTGGGAGATAAGTTGAGGAGTATTTTGCTAACGAAGAGAAGGTAATATTGTACGTTTTTTAATTAGATCAGAGATATAGCTAGGGGTGAAATAATATATTGATTTATAGATTATAGATAGTATATGTAAATGAAATAATTTAATTTGATACAAATATACACATGTCTAAAATATCATATTTAAATTAATATTATAATTATTTACTTTATTTCTGGGTTTAAATAATTGTTATTTAATTGTTTTTATATTCTGAATCAAATTATTTATTAGATAAAGTCACAATTAAGAGGTATATGTTAATGTCTTGGTTAATGTATCACATTAAATATTTACCTTAACCTTTGCAGTTAATAATACATCAAAATGATTACAAACTATGTTATGCAGGATATACATTGTATATTATACAATAGAGTATATAGCTTAATAACCGAATAACTACAGCCGAATTAATAATCAGTACATCTACATTGATGTTAATCTTTTAATTAATATAGATGCTCTAGGGCACAGGCTATGTTATTCATACATTATTTTATATATAATAACTATTTCTTCTATTGTTGAGTAATATCCATATACCAATAAATATCACCAAAGTCATTAATTACCTAACAATAGCTATTTTAGCTGTTGTAATATATTTCTATAAATGTATATTCTCAAAGTCGAATATGATAAATAGTTATTTAAGAACAGAAAGAGATGTGTATACTAGGGATGTTCACAGGTCACAATTGTGATGTTTCGAAACCATAGCCCTGGTATCGATACCAGATATTTTGTGAATTCTGTACTTTCGAAACCAATAATGAAACCAAATGACAATGTTTCGAAACCAATAATGAAACTAAAATATAATAAATATATATATATTATTTTACATATTTGAATAGTATATGATAATTAAATATTAAAATACATATTAAATTAATTTTTATTTTAATTAAAAATAATATTAGTTATTAATGAATGATGAATACACAATTTACTTATTATTTACGTATTATAAACAACATACAATAGAAGATGATATAAATTATATATGTATACTATACATTGTATACTATACAATGTATTCTAACATTTATCAAATAAAACAGGTTTATATCATTATATTCGTTAGTTATAAACTATAGTTATACAAAATCTAATTATATAAATATAAATAAATATTCAGTAAAATAATCCAATCAGTATTTGTTTACGTTATTAATGGCGAATGAGTAAACGTGTTTGCATTGCGAGATACGATGTGACAGGGCTTGTGATAATATTATATTAAATTATAAATCACATTATATATTAAAAACACGAAACCGGTTTCAGTATATAAAATAACATTCTGAAACCGACTCAGAAAAACAGATTAAACCTGAAACCATTATATTTCATAAAACCCGACCCGTGAACATCCCTAGTATATACTGGGCGACAATAATAATAAATAGAGGTTTTATTTGTACCTCTTCGGAAGTACAATGATTATGTATATCTATTGTAAACCACAAAATAAATTCTAATAAATAACTAATATCATAATAAAACCACCGATGACAAATATCCTCTTGTGTTACAGCTAACTCCCTCTGATTAGCTTGTGTGAGATCTAAGAGGAAGTTGAGGGCTGTTATGTTATGCTTACGTGTATGGGACCAGTGAAGTATACTGTAGTGATCTCTGCTTTACGACTGGTGAGATTGTAACACTGAATACCGGAGTGTCTCGTGTGCCTTCCCTGTGACCCAATCATTGGGTATATATTAATTTCACTGATTTTCATATAACATAATTGTTAATAAAAATATATTTATTTCAAAAATTATATGTTTCGCCTACATTTAAGTAATGTAATTACATTATATGAAATTATTGTATATGAAAATCGGTGAAATTAATATATTATCTTTACAATTATATAGGGTTTGTTCCAATAAGTAACAATAAGTGTCATAATTAATTATTTATAAATACAAGCGTATACGAATATCCATTAAAATGAAAAAAACCCATGTCATATTCTTAGATTTAATCATAACTAATGACTATGTAAAATACGGGTATGTTAACTTAACGATTATTAGTTAGAATGTATAGTTATTCAGTTGGTTACCGCTAGACTGTCTACAATACATACAAAGACAGTTAGTATATTGCTTAGATACCTGGGTAGACTGTCCATTGGTGACAGTGTCCAACTGTCTATTGGTGACAGTGTACATGTGACAAACATCACACCCTTATTTATTTCATGAATATGCTTGTTTCTCTTATATATTGTTTTATCGTAAATAGAATTATATTCCTTTAGTATTCATCCATGAGGTGACATAATATCTATGATTAGTATTCAATAATTATACCTCTCTTTAGTGTGACAGTGTCTCGATGTACCTATTACTTAGTATCGCTAGACTATCAGTGTAATCTATACAAACTATAGTTAGGAGTGTCCACTAATATGTAATTACTAGGCATACTTAAGTATGCTTGTAGTGGTGTATCAATACGTTTACAATGATAGCAGAACTCCTAGTTAGTTTGTAAAGATTGAATCAACCATTGTGTGCAATGCATGTGAACTAACACCAATAACTAGCTACTAGAGTAGATAATACATTTCTTTTTAATGCATATAATATATTCATATATAATTTATAACATGTATAATAGTACATTTTATTAATTAATAAGAATTGACTTCGATTCGAATACTAAATTAAATTTAAATATATATTAAAATGTTATACACAATTATTTATGTATAAAATTTATTTTTTATTAGTAAATAACGAAATAAAATTTCTTTTTTTTTCTTATTTCCTTGGCAACAAACGTTACTATTTAGATAATATAAATAATATTAAATTTAGAAATAACATTAGTTGTATTTTTTTCACAAAGGTTAATTGTTTAATATTTTTTAATTATATATTTTAGTATTACCTTTAAATATATACCATATATATATATTAAGAGTATATATTAACAATATATTATATTATATATGAAACTAACAATTAGATATTATATTCATAAATAATATATTTATCTATTTATACAGATTACGCACAATTTCAACATAAAGATGCAATGTTAGTCATATGTTTTGCATTCATTATATTATTATAAAGCACCACGTAATGATACCATACTTATTTATATATTATAGAGCATCGTATATTTAAAAATAACATTTCTTATGCGACTATATAATATTGTTTCCTATGTAACATAACTAAAATATAAATGCAATAGATAATATTAACATGATATACCCTCACTATATATATATATATATATATATGTTATTAATAAATAATTAAATGATACTGATTCAGTCTACCGAAAAGTTGACTCGAAAGTCTTTGGGGACGTTCAACTGAACAATACGGCATTTTTCATAGACGAATATAACTCGATGAACTGCGTCGTCAACGACACAATAGATGAATTAAACGTTAGTTGTGATTAATTAGTATTAAGGTTATGTCCTAGCAAATATATAAACGTAAATGATGATATAATATAATGCAGGCGTGAATTTTTGTAGAATAAAATGCATCATAAATATACAAATAGTTTGATTTATAATCTATTACATTATTTATTAAAATTAATTTAATTCTCAACAATATAATTGATAGTAAGGCAGGAGAAAATTATTCAAAACTATTTTATAAACAAAATCATTGATTGTTTTAATTAAAAATATCATCCGTAAGTGTATTTTATATATGATATCAAGTGTTCTAATGTTAGTAGAGTAAAACAATATATTCAATATGAATTTGATATATAAATATATAAGTGAAATAAGTTTTGTGATTAGTAATCAAATCCAATATAGCTATTCTATTTCTCATGATTTTAATATAAATCGCCTTATCCAGTTACTATGGAAGTATTATACTTTTATATAAGAGAAATATATTTGAATATTACACTAAAGTATACATTTTATTAATGATAAGAAAATTATTTAAATTAAATAATCACCTAATATAATACACTGTTGTAAATTATATCTAATTACATAACATGATAATTTAATAATAATCAGATAAATAATAAAATATGTATGTATTGTATATTTGATGATTAGAAATATTTAAAAAATTAAATATACAGAAACACATGTATATGTATTCAATATTAGTATACAGTACAATAATATATTGTACATATATATTATATATATATATCAATATTATAAAATAAATTGTTTATAAAAATTTATATCTCACAATATTCCTATATTTTTTTGCAATTCTTGTATATTACTTGTTAGTTTATGGTAATAAAGTGAAAAATTAATTATATTTCTAAATATAATATTAAAAAAATAAAATATGTAGTATATTGATTTATTTAGAAAAAATACTAGATTAAAAATAGGATAAAATGTATTACTAATTTGAATATATAATAGATTTGTTGTGATAGTTAATATAAAATATATTATAAACTCTACCAAAGCCCTTCGATAAAATATATAATTAAATGATTTTTTCATATTTTTTGGTAAGATTAAATTAATATTGAATTAATGAAAATAATTTTTTTAAATAAATATATTAAATAATTAATAATTGAAATAGAGAACATAGAAATGAAAAAAATTAAACAATATTTAATAATAATTTAAAAAAATAATATAAACTAAATACAAAATTAATATAGAAAATGTTGAGATTGTTGATCTGTTTTGTTTTTTAAAAAGTATATTAGTCTAAAAAATAATTTATTTATTTTAATTCTGTAAACGGCATATTGTAGTGTGGAGTGTTATTTACAAGAAATTATATTGTTCATTATATATAATTATTTATTTTCGGAATTACAAGACGTCTAGTGATAGTGAAAAAAATATTTTTATTTGAAACTATTTTTATATATGATATAATGAAGATAATTGAATAAGCCTTTATTTTTATAATATAGACATATAAAGTGATATATACTGAAAATGTCATCAAGTTACGAGCATTATTTTTAGAGAAATAGACTTTTTAAGATTACGGGGAAGATTATTAGAAATAAGCCATTCTTTAATATCATTGGATCATTGGAATAATTGGAGAGTTTCTTATTGAGACCTGGTGATGAATTAGTTGGAAGAAACATATATAGTTGTATGTCATCTGCATATAGATGGTAATAGATATTATGGATGGTAGTGGATATAAATAAATAGAGAAAAGTGAAGGATCGAGTACTGATCCCTGGGGAACACTATATTTCATAAGAGAAGGGGAAGAAAAAGAATTATATATTTTACACTGCTACTACGGTCAGATAGATATGAAGTAAACCATGAGAGGGCAGGGTCTCTAACTCCAAGCAGGTGTAGACGGGACAGTAAAATTTGGTGATCAAGCGTATCGAAAGCAATGGATATGTCCAGCATTACTAGTTGTCAAATAGTAGTTGACAGCAATTTTTAGTATTAAGGGTAGAAGTGATGACATAAATTACGTTTAGTAGTTGCTGTTTCAGTGGAATGTCCTCAGTGAAAACCACTTTGTTGAAGAATATGGAGATTATTGGCGGTTAAATAGAAGATTAATTGACAAGAGACAACTTTTCCAAAAATGTACTCACCAAAGGTTACTGAGAAATTGGGCGATAATTGAGAAGTGATTCGGGATAGAGTGAAGGTTTTTTAAGCATGGGAGTGATTATTACTTGTTTAAAAATAGAAGGGACAGTACCGGAATTTAAGGAATATGAGATGATGTTACAGATAGTTGGACATAGATAATCAGAGTAAAGTTTAAAAATAGATAGTGGAACAGGATCGGAGGGAGATATCGAAATGGACGCATTAAATAGGTTACTTCTATATGTGGTAAAAATCTATACCATTATAGTATTAATATTATACAAGATGTCTAATTACAAAATAAGTGTTGACATACGCCATAAAGATTAATTAATTATTTCTCTATATTGTTCTAAATATTGATATACATTTAATTTAGTTAATTAAATAAATTATATTATTATGGCACATTTTTTAAACCTATTAATATATTTTATTACTTCAGATTCAGTAATTACAAGTATTAATAACATCTAATAAAACAGAGCAACAATTAATTTTTTTAATCTACAATTAATCCTGAGTAAAAATATTCCATTATCATCATTTATTTAATTTTATAATTATTTATTTTCTATAATTGTATATGTACTACCTTAGAATTCAAAATGTTCACATAATCCCCAAATTTGAGTTTATATAAGAAATTAAATAATGTCAATTATATAAACAAAGTGATTACTTTAATTTAATTGTATACAGGATACCTTTATATACAATATAAATTAAACTCAAAAGGCTGTATCCCACTAGTAATTTATGAAAATTTGCCAGAACATGATTATCTAGAAAGTTAACTACAATATGAGTGTGATACCCCTCTTTCGACAAATTTTAGCAAACATTCCGGAAATACCCCTTAAGGGTTGTTGGCAAGAGAAGTTGATTTATTATCAGTACAATTACTTTTTGAACTCACTAAAATAGTATCCAACAATTATAAATGTTTAATAATTTACACATGAATATAATTTATGTATTTTGAATTATTTTAATAAAGTAACATATATGAATACACATATTTGTATTATTACTTATTTTCATGTTTAATACATTATAACAAAATTAAATAGATTACAAATTATATAATATATTGTATGTACTTATTAATTACAATACTTTGGTTTATATTGTTAAATCATGTAATGTACAATTATTAACTACTATTTAATAATATAATTTATTTTAATAATGATTATCATAATTATATATAAATGATTTATTAACATAGAAAATTTCATAAAACTAACATTATTATAGAAAGGTGAAACAGTTATATTAGTTGCAAATGAAGATAATATCGATTTAACAAAAAAAACAAAGGAAAGCTTATACGCTATAAATAAGGTATGTTAACATTGTATTAGTAATTAATATTCTATATATAAAAAAACATTTTATATTTTACAGTATTTAGATATCATTGAAATTATGCACATCAAAAAGTTAGTAGATCTTTATTAAGTATTATTTATATATTAATTAAAATAATTATAATAATAATAATAAAAATAAAATAATATTAATCTATTTTCAGAATTGTGGAGAAATATGTTCCCGTTCACCCCGAACTCAATCTTTCAAAGTTTGTAAATTATACATTCAACAACACCATTACATACACAGTTAACATCCTATTTATGCTTGTAATCAATGAAATGTTTGATTTATTTCAGAATGAAACTATTCAGATCTTGAGCTTATATCATATAGTATTGAGCTACAGTTAGAAACCAGGTTTATTAAATAATAATAGTTATAGATAAGTTATTTTTTATAAAAATATTTAAAATTAACAAGGAATAACATTGTTAGGTTTTTATTTAATTATAGTCAGTAGAAATAATTAATATTATTAATTGGCAAATTATGTAATGGATATCATACTTGGATCAGAGCAATATTATATATATATATATATATATATGATAATAATAATATCAATTCAAATAGGATTATTGTAACTACGGAAATACCTGTAATGTACATGATAATCAAGAATAGAAATCCACCACAAGATATGAAAATTAAAAAGTTAATAGAACTAATTTATATTTTTAATTATAATTATATAATGTATTAACAATATTCAAAATTCATTAGTTTTACTATTATATAATATATTACTATTTTATAGGAAGAAAACGATCTATCTGAATCTTCTCCATAATAGACCACAACAACCTGGACACTATAGTAATAACTAATATAAAAAGAGTTATATTTATTTATTTTATATTATCTATTTATTTATTAATTAAGAAATTATATAATAATATATAATTGATATATATTTTGATAATAAATTTATACTAATTTTTATAACAAATACTATCTTATTAATTAATATTCATATTATTAAAATAAAACAAAATTATCATAAAGTTAATTTATAAATATTTGTAATGTAATACTGGCCTTAAATTATAGAAATATATGCATTTACATTAAATATAAATTTTAAAGTAATAGTAATATTTTATTACAAAATATGTTACATTATAAAACAAAAATTCAAAACAATTCATTTATAATATCCTATTTTAAGCCAATTTCATTTACAAGATCTTCTACTAATTTACAGTAACCAGATTGTGAATTTTCTTTTGACATACCTATTGTAAATTAAATTCTTTAGATATTTACACATGTTTATTGTATTTTAACCTTCAACTTTCTTCCATGCATCCCATTTAGCTTTTCCTTTTAAATCAAACATACCAGGTCGGTCTACAAAAATAAATGGGTAAAAATATAAAATTGCATTTACAAATAATGAATTTGAACCTGTGGATATATCTCCAACTGTAGATTGTTTATATAATCCATATAACTGTAACTTTTGATCATCGGATGCATCTGTTCGTAAGTTTTTAACTTCAGCTGCAGCTTTTTCAAATGCTTCCTATATATAATGTTGATATAATATGAATAAAAAATAGAATATATTGTGTATACAATTATAAATAAATAACTCAAAGTACATACATAATTGAAGATATTATCTTAAAGTAAATGTTTATATATATCAGATTGTATAATTAAGAGTAGGTCCTACTAAATTCAAACTTTTTATAAAAATCTATCTATAGCGGTAATATGATATCTTGATTTCATTAATATATAAATGAAAAGTATTATTAATAAAAAATATATTTATACAGTAGAGTATACAAATGTAATTAGTGATGACTAAATAGTTGTGTAATATACATGCTAATTCATGTACAATTGGAGGATGTATTCATTACTTCTTGAATAAATATATCTTATAACAGTGAAACACTCCTATCTAAAGTTAATTGAATACTGTGCTATATAACAAGGTTCAAAGAGCAATTATTTGCTTTATTTATTTATTTATAAATACAAAATTAAACAATACAATATTAATGTATTTTAATAATCTCTATAGGATTAATACAGTTGGTAACATCTGAACTAATATATTTAAACAGTATTCCAATAATTATAAAAAATATAGAACATATATACATGAAAATAATTTTAAATAATTAAATATTAAAGTTTTTTTTATGAAATTAACATTTCTAAAATATATATATATATAAATATATACCAAATATGATTATAAACAAAATGTAATATATATTAATAAAATGTATCAATTTATTGCATTAAGTTCTATATAAACTTTTTCATATGTGAACAAATATGGAAATATAATGGTTCTATGAATATGTGATATAAAGGTAAAATTAAATATCAATATTGATAAATGTTAATAATATTATTTAATATTAAATATAAGAAAATATATCTTAGTGCTATATTTTGTATAAAAAATGGTAAACCCTATGCACGCAGTATTACATATTATCTTATTTGTAAGCCGTTGCAGGATTGCTATTCCATAAATGAGAATAATTATAATAGAAAATCGAATTATATATAAATAATATTGTGGGCGTCGCATGTTCAGATTTTTAACTTGCAATGTGTAGATTTCATCCAGGTACCACTTAATCTGTTTACTGATTTGTGGATATTTTATTTTATCGTAGAATGAATTTAACAGGATCACACTTGTATTTAAAATATTAAAAAAAATAGATATTTTGATGTCTAAATATTTTAGGTACAAATCACAGAATACAATTTATAAATTTATAAAAAAAGTAGAAATAAATATTGTTGTGTACATATATCTTTGTCCTTTATAAATGGATTTATAATTTAACTTATTTTATTAATATATAATTCTAATAAATCATTTATAAAATGAACTAACAATTTATATTACGATTATAATAATGGTCATTATAATTAATAATGTTTTTTTAAATTATATTATATATATATATTATTATTATTAATATTATAAGTAATTTCTTAAAATAAAAATAAATAAAATATATTTTTTAATTTGTATAATATACAATTATTTAAAAAATATTTTATTTATATTTATTAGTTATTTTATATTAATCAAGAGAGGTAATATATAAATGATATGTATGTAAAATAGATAGAATAATAAAATATATTTATTTAATATAATAATTACCCTAATTGCTATAAATATAATTTGTATTTCCTTATATAATTTTTTAAATTAATAGAAATATTAGCTTCATATAGCACTAAAATGTAATATTATTACATAGTTGTATTAATTTAATGTATGTATATTAATATACTTTATATAAATATCAATATATTTTGACACGATTAAATATAGTTATATATAATATAGTATATATTTATAACTTTATTATATAAAGTTTATATTAAGCTTATATTATAATTATTTATATTACACATCATTTAAATAATTAATAATAATTATTACATAATTAAAAATAAAGTTAATATATAATATATTATATATTTAAATGTAATACATTAAAAATGGTTCTTAATGATTAGTTAATTAAACTAACTGTCATGTTTAAAGTTAATTAGTGAAATGAAATATAGAAATTATAAATTGAATATCCTAGAGCCTAGGGTTGAATATATAGGATATAAAGAAAAACAAAGGGGAGATTTATATATATATATTAATTCGAAGCCTTGCACCACAGATATTAGAATTATGTAGGTCTAGATTCTAGATCCATACATAGAATGTAAGTATATAATTCTCTCTGGTATAATACACTATCTATGGTATAATAAGGTAATTATGAGGCCAGTGCGTTTCTTTACAATAAATGATCATATATAAATGCATAGATTAGAAATTAGAAATCTATTTATAAATGGTATAAATGAAACTATCAAGGAGTAAGGATTTAATATTTCAGGTAAAATAAAAATATCCAACATTCATTAGTAGTTCCATAGACATAGGAGCGACATAGCGCTCCTATGTCTATGAGTAGTTCGCCTTAAGTGTAGATTACACATGTGCACACATATATATATATATATATATATATATATATATATATATATATATATATATATGTTAATAAGCTATATTTCCCATGCTATATTTAATATATCCTATATAGTATTATCAATACCAACAATTGAGGTTATAGGAGAATTATAGAGGTTATATGTTCTATACTCCCATAGAGCTAGAAAGAAAGCACTATGTAGGTTATAAGTATACTTTATAAGTTCTCTCTAGCCCTATGTATACTCCTAACAATATAAGGTTTTAAAAGTTCTTGGTATTATCAAAGATACTACAAAGTCCTTCGGACGATCGTTGGTATTATATGCTAACTTTTATAATATAACCAGGACAAATATATTCAATGAGCTCTCAAGCGTTTATATATATAACAGTGAGTAATAAATTAACTCTAAACTTAGTATTATTATTCAATATAGTCAAACACAAGTGGTATTACAAATCCATAATTAATATTTGATACAATATTAGTGAACTATGGATTCACACAGTGTAGGCTATAGGCTACTATAGGCCTACTATACACAGTATACACTGTATACCAATACCTGCTATGATCTCGAGGTTATAGCAGGTATTGTGAATACCATTGTATACGATGCAAACACCTTAGCCTCAACTAATGAACATTCTGTAAGGGTTATAATAACAGTTACATACTGTTCAATGCCTCCCATCTATCATTGTTACATATATGTAATTCGCAGGTGATGTTAAATTAGTAAGAAAATGTATCAAAGAAGCCCACGAGATTCTCACTCGAGTCGAAAAATCAGCAAAACGAGTAAGACTAAGCATGAATATTAGTAAAATGAAATATATGAGTTACAATACTAATCAACAGTTTGATCATCAAAGCTATAGATATTAGCTATTTGAAATCAAAGCTATAGATGGGTCGAATCTGAAAATGGTTGAAGACTTCAAGTACATAAGGGCATGGATAGACAGCAGTGCAAAATATTTGAAAATCATAAAAGTGCTTGCTTGGAGAACATGTAATCAAATGAGGAATATCTGGAAATCAACTATTAGTAGGAAACTAAAACTCAGGCTCATGCACACCACAGTTGAATCGGTTATGTTGTTCGGATGTTTGACTTGGACCCTCACAAAAACACTACTCAAACAACATGATGGCACATAGGCCTACATTCAAATTTTACGAATGATAGTAAACGCGTGCAATGCACGTCGTGTATTGGTCTCAGAAAGTTACTAACGAGGTACTGTATGGGGCTATAGTAAGAATATCTACAAAGATCAGACGTCGATTCTTAACGTTTGCTGGGCATTGCCATCTACGTAGATCTACGTAGATCTCGAGATGATGAAGTTGTTTCGGAACTATAGATTAATAGAATTCTCTTAACTCTAGAACTATAGTTCTTTGGGAACCTACTCGATTAGATGATCATGATCATGGAACTAGAAGACGGGAAAGGCCACCAGAAAGCTACATCAGGAATCTGGAACGTGAAACTGGTATAGCGAGATGAGAGTAGACATGATGAACCGTGATGTTTGGAGAACTGTTATTGTCCGGGAAACAACAATCCCGAAATAAGCAAAAGTAAGCAAACCTATTAACAATAGTATATCCCAGCTAATAGCAAGACCTCCTATAACCTCGAGGTTATAGGAGGTCTTGCTAATAGTAATAGCCTCATAATAGAAGCATATATGCTTAATTATAATTAATAGCATAAATGATAGACTAACATTTTTATGTTGCAATTAAAAGTCTATTATGCTGCTATTAATTTGTAATGCCATTATTTTGATATTATGTTGCTATTATTATAATAGAAACACAATATCAGTTACACAGTTCACTGCAATCCAGTCCATCTTTTTAATATGTCATCTTTTTCAGTAATTAGGATTGTGTTGTGACTTTCCTGTTTTTTCTTAGTGAGTGTCTTTACAATGGCATATGCACTTTTAGAGTTTTTACTTATAGATGAACTACCAATGCCTTCACATTGTTCGTCTATTCACTTTTTTTTTCGCATCTTTCATACCGGTTTTTATATTTTTGTGGAGTAGATTGTATTCAGTTCTACGTTGATTATGTTGAGGTTTTAATTTTCGGAGTTCATCATATAGAACCAATATGTCGTCTGTTATCCAAGGTTTATTATTTTGTCTGCTGTATCCCAATGTTCATATTACCGTTTCGTATTATTCGATTATAAGATGTTATTGTACTCTAGATATTTTCATTCTCTTTTTTTTCTTCTGCTAATTTTTCTCAATTAGAGTTAATAGTCAGTCTGAGTGGATTCATTTTTCAGTTTATCCAAGTTGTAGTTATAACTAAGAATTATAATTCTTGTACTCTTTAGTTTTCGGTGAGATTTAAATTTGTGTTTAAAATACATCATTACGAGATCCTGATAACTGCAGTCATACATATATCTGATATATTGTAGCAACATTAATACCCGATCTATTAAACATTTGATCAGGATATAATCAATATTATTAGGTATCTTCCCATTTGGTGAGTACCATGTAGATATTCTCGATTAATTATGTTTCCCTAATATATTTGCCAGGATCAAATCGTTATAGATCGCAATTTATAGGAGTCTTACTCCTCTGTCATTGGTAGCGGTGTTACATGAGGTTCCACAGTAATCACTCCAGTCATTCACCGAATCCTTACCATTTGTTTGCACCCTAGTCACCCTGAACGATTAGAAT
The DNA here is from genome assembly GCA_964019155.1 of Osedax fenrisi. NCBI lineage: Eukaryota > Metazoa > Annelida > Polychaeta > Sabellida > Siboglinidae > Osedax > Osedax fenrisi. The sequence continues at coordinate 70,433,319 of OZ025241.1, read as the reverse complement.
TGTATTTCGGGGAATAGAATTTTTCAATTTTTTAATCTGTTCGTCCGTGTCAACTGAAGTAGGTGCATATATCTGTACTATAGCTATATTTAAAGGTTAGTTTTTATTCTAATAGTTCAAATTCTAGTTGAAATAGGAGAGAATTCCATTACAGTAGTTTACACTATTTCCATTTGTATCTTTTCATTTAATTTTCTAATTCTTATACATTACCTATTCTATTTAGCGTTATTATATTCCATGTTCCTATTGTAAGATTGTTGCGTATTCTCAGAATATTTTTATCTTTATGATGCTAATGTTTTTTATTTGAATTTGTATTCCCTTAGACTAATCTACTGAATAAATAACTACTAACTATACTATACAAGCATCACTGACCTACGAACACAATTAACTGGCCATCCTAAAAAAAAGTGTTCAACTCAATTACAATAAATTCTATATTACTCTCTACTAACTAAAAAACCTGGTTACCTTTATCGACTAATTTCATTCCATACTAAACAACCTAACCATCGATCTTCTAACTATACGGTCCTGACTGAACCATCCTTTTACCGAAAAAAACTTGGGAAGTGTCGCTACTCTGTTTGCGCCAGCCTCCTCTGGAATCAACTCCTTCCATTATTACATCAACTACCACATTCAAACGCAAAATTAAATCCTTGTTCAAGATATACGAACTTCTAATGTATTCGTTTTCGGTCGGTGTACACTTCGTCCATACAATTTACTAAATTAATTATTGTATTGTATCTATTATCATCATCATCAACAACATCATATATATATATATATGGTAGTTATCAGTGATTAACTTAAAAATTAAACATTTTACATGATAATATTACACATATACACTGGTATGTATGTATGCATATCATTAATGTACAATATATAAAGTACACCTCTCACAATGTGAGGCTCACTTGTGGCTCACATTATTGATACCGCTATTAAATGAGTAATACCAGTTGGTATATCAATTTCTACAATAAATTCTAAGATTCGTAATTTAGCGTAAAATAATATTTATATTACTAAACATATTGCTAAACAAATGTGTTATATAGGAAGATAGACCCATACAATATATAACTTTTATTAAATACAGTTCATCCATACGAATATACTAATTTCCATTTATGTATATGGTAAACTAGTAATATAACTAGAACGAGTATCATTAAGCTAGAGAGCTAGATTTCTCTTTAGCTCTAAGACTGGTATACATGCCTTATCTCTCTCTATATAGATGCTATATCATTGAAATCATCTATTCATTATTATACATTCTCCTGGCTACTATTGTTGCAAAATTAAATAAAATTAATTCAACATTAACCTCATACTCTATATAATAGAATGTATAATCGTAGATAATAGAACAATATACCACGATACCCTATCTATAATATAAGTATGTGTTATGAAAAGATTGTTATATCGAACATATAACAAATATATATAAATAATAAGCCAGATAATCTGAGTATTGAATATAAACTGATGTTTCAAGTATCGAATATTTATGGACGTTCTATTTGGGTATATCAATATTATGTGAGTTTATTCTTGATTTAGTTTCAGTGAATTTTATTTAAACCAAACAATAGTATAAGGGAAAGTCTCCAATTACCGACCACTAAATGTTTATCTGTAATAACTTATTTAATATTCAATATATTTATTTTTAATTTTGTAATTATGGTAATATTATGGCAATAAATAAATTAGCTATTTTAAGTTTTTGATATAATTATATTGACGAGAATAAATAGGGGGTGGTCATTATTAGATACATGAGCCTAATACCGACCCCCTAAAATATTTGTGGTAGAAATAATGGTAGTATTATCATATCCAATTAAAATAGCAGACATAAATATATTTAATAAATTACAAAACGGACGCAATTTATTTATTATTGAATTTATGTTTAATTTATTATTATTAATATATTAAATTTATATTTAATCTTTATATTTTGATATATAACTTTAAATTAAATGAATATGAATATATAAACAAATTACAAACAATTTAAAAGTAATCAAAATATCTATTTTGATTGGATATTATAAATTACATGGGGTCGGGCTTGTATAATGTATAGATTGTTAATGCTTTATTCAAGTACAATTTCAATTTGTTTTATAGTAAATAGTCTCATAAATATATATATATATATATATATATATATATATATATATATATATATATATATATTATACTATTAATATTAGATAATATTTTAATTAAATTATTACTTTGTTATAATGAAACAAGAAAATAAATAAATTTAATTATTTATTAATTATTATTACTTAAATTAGATTCGCTTACAAATAAAAATATATATTATCATGTATATATTATTTATGATGATGACATTATTTATATAGTATATAATATTTATTTATATAAAAATGGCATAATACGAAGTAGGATAGATATATTAGGTGAATGAATACCACAATTCATAACTCTCGAGCTCACGCTCTCTCGTGAATTGCTCTAGCTGGTATCCAATCGAATCATGCGTAGTTTAAAGTCGTTGAGAAGTATGCAGGCGGCCTCGTTGGAACCTCCGCAGTAATGAGATGAGGAGAATACGGTCAATAGTTTTCCCTTCAGCTGCACCTAAATGTTGTTAGTTTATTATGAAAGCGGTACTCTATTTAAATAGTGAATTGTGGTGTATATAGTTTATTGAAATAAATAATATAAAGCATAACCAATTTAATAAATATTCGATGATAAAATAGAGGATAAAATGTTATTATTAAAATAATTGTTTTTATTAAAAGAATTTTTGTAAATCATCTTTTAAATATAATTATTCTGTGGAACAAATAATTAGAGTAAATTGATAATTGTGAATGAGTAAAAATTAAGGAAAAAGATAAATCTGTAACAAAATAAATGAGATAGATTCATTTATAAGAAAATTAATATATGTATAAATATAATAATTGAGATATTAATTATTTATTAACATAATGAATATTTCGATAGAAATTAAAAAAAAAATATATCATAAATATAAATATATTTTATCCAATCTATATTGGAGCTAAGAAAATACATTGTATAGACATTTAAGAGAAAATTGTGAGTGGTTAAATTATTTCGTATACAAATTCATTACAAATTGGGAAAATATCGACTATGGTCCCCGTTTATTTGATTATGATTTCTTAGGAATAATTTTAAATATGTTAAATTTATCACTATATAATTTAAAATTATAATAACAACTAATTTATTAACTATATATAATATATGTCTTGTAATAATATACCTATTTTCAGTACTTATAAAGTGCTAAGAACAAATAAAGTATGTTCATTTATAACAAACATATAATTAATCTAAATACGAATTAAAACTATCTCAAAATAATTTTGTATATCTCAAGAGATATTCAATTTATAATCATATCATTTTAATTTTTAATAAATAATTCATTTATATAATAGTGAAATAAAAAGTTATTTATGTTATTTAAAATAAAATATAATTCTTAAAAATGATAATTTGTATATATTTTATTATTATTTTAAACAATAAATTATAATAAAAAAATATATAACTAATATAATAACTAAATATTTGTTATATGTAAGTATTAATTATATTTTACGTGAATAAAATAGCTAGCATTTAATGCAAACATTGTTGGATTTAATGAATTTAAGATTTAAAAAAATAAAATAGTTTATGTAAACAATTATAGAAAAAATAAATTTCAAATATATAAATAAAGTTAGGGATTATCATATATAGATTTTGTTGTAAAGTTAGTCGAATAAGTTATTTAAATTTGTTGTTATTAAGTAACAAATATTAATATTAAAATATATTATTTACAATATATATATATATAAGTTTTAAATAGGTATATAAGTTTTAAATAGGTTTAAAAAAATGTATAAATAATATTAAAGAAATTTATAAATATAAATTAACAACATATACATAAATACGTTTATTTCTACATAGGTTAACCTGGAATCCAACTTGCTGTACTTCGTGGGCTCGGATCACAAATGATAAGTCATTCTTTTTGAGAAAAGACTGTAAGGCATCGGAGGAGAAGAGATATGCGGTTCCCCTGCGCTGATTTCTATAGAAACCCATCTTTGATAGTTCATCTTGATTTTCACTCGGATCTCTATTGACACTGTTTGGAAATGATACATATATTAATGAGAGTAATATATTTGGGATAAGTATTGTTATTGTTATTTTGGTCCTTTCATCACATCCAGGAACTTAGATGAAGTTTTCACTTATAGCCTAATGACTCTAATATTCCTTAGAAGCCGCTCTCTAGTTAAGGCATCCGTGGTTTTAACGAGAACCGGTCATTTATTTATACACAATTATATAACTTCTAAATATTATTTTAAGAACTATTATATTTATATAAGTATATTTTGATATAAATAAATAAATAATATACTAATAAATCATATTAAAATGGCTAATATTATTGTATATTAATAATTTATATTATTCTTTTTAAGAATATATTGAGATAATCAATTCTGATAAAACAATACATTTAATATTTATTATTTTTTCATAAATGTTATTAAACTAGATTTTTCAATATCATAAATTAATATGATAATTTATTGATTTTGTTTATTGTGATTGATTTTAACTATTGTATTACTTACATATTGAATATATTAAATATTTCACTGTATACATTTTCTGAAATATGATCTTGAGAGATATACAAATTTAATAAAATTTAAATTTAATTAAAAAAGAGGGGATTATTTATTCAATCACATATATAATAGAAATTATAAAGTTGAATTACTAGGATTGAAATAAAAATACAATATAACTGATATTTTATACTTATTTTACATCAAGTTAATATTGGTATTTAAAATTGTTAACCGATCTAATTTTCTGTCTATTATTAAGTATATAACATATTTTCTATAAATATAGTCGTACATAATATGATTAATATAAACTATTATAAGTCTATATAATTATAGTATCTTGTATATTCCATTATAGTATATTTATAAAAACTTAGTATATAAAATGTAATTGATTATTATTTTACTATAATTAATATTTTACTTTTAATGATAATTTTTCATATATATATATATATATATATATATATATATATATATATATATATATATATATATATATATATATATATTTATATATATACTAATACTGCAGTATGTTTGGTATACTAATTGGAAAATCTATAAGATTTTCAATATACATAGTTTATATTAAATCTCATCAAGCCTGAAATTGCAAAACCAAAAATGTTAAACTGGCACATCTTTATCAAAGGCTGCACAGAAATATGGCTCATAGTGTTTCCAATTAAAAAGTTAAGAATAACTTTAACCACAGAATTAAAGTTTAGCTATATAACTTATTTTCTATAAATATACTCATAAATACGGTGTTTATATTCTATATTAACATAATTTAATTAAAAGATATAATATATTAAGTTATTCCGTTTCGATACGAATCGTTCGGACGAGATTATAACTACCGTACACTTTGAAGTCATAAATAACATAACGATAAGACAACTGATGGTTAGCTAATACCATAGACACACACTGGCCGCTTAACGAGCAATTATTTAAATCGAAGAGTACCCTCTTTGTGGGTAGATCAATAGATCAGAAATAGATCAATAAATAGATCAATAGATAACGAGATAATCTCCGGTACTCTCCTTCGAGCATAACTTGTATTCGCTAAATTGCATTTCTGAACTCGATAACTACGATACGAAGGGGACTAACTGAGCGGGATCACTCCACATGATCTCCCAGGCGAGGTAGCTCTGATGTTCGGGTTCGCGCAGGGGACAGGGTATGGCGTTAACGCAGTCCTCGAACCGACCGCTACAGCTGACCGGAGAAGGTATGCCGCCGTGCAGACAGACGATACGCTCGTCCACTATGGCCGCCAGGGGCAGGGTGTCAAACACCTCGTTCACGCTCTCGAAGATTGACTCACCTAGTACGTCGCCGAACTTAGTGTTGCATTCCCTAACAGCGGAGGAGGGGGAGGGCGGGGGGGAGTAGGTGGTGGTCTATTGTTACATGTATTTAAACTGTTTCGATAAGCAGTACAGCCTTTATAAATACTTTATTATAACTATAACTAAATATGATATTAAAATAATGATGTAGATCACACCCATATATATAAATATATATATATATATATATATGTATTGAATGAATTATGAGAGTAATTATTTTGTAAATAATATTTTATATGTCTAATATAGTAAATGATATCTAAACTAGAAATTATTGTAAAAAAAGACTAACATAAGTTGATTTTATTACACATTTCGAAAATAACATAGAACTAGTAACTATATGTTATGTGAATTTATATAATATTATGTATGATTATTATTATAATAATCATAAAAAAGGTGTACCTGTACAATTTACATTGTACAATGCACATTGTACAGGCACATATGTACATTGTACATATAACATCACATATGTACATTGTAAATATAACATCACATTATGATTACTGTAACTAACCACTATTACATTACTGAATGCATTGATTACTATACCTAATATATATATATATATATATATATATATATATTAAATAATATGTTCACTTATAGTTATCTTTATATCATAGCCCAAAATATATGCTTATAATACTTTAACATAACACAAATATCAAATAGGTGTAAAAGATATTCGCTTGTGCATATAATAATACTATATCAACTCAATAGACTACCCATTATTAAGATTAGATAATCATATTGTTTGCAATGTATTCATTAACATTGTAATAATGACTATACTACGAGTATATGCTGGAATGATTAAAATTATATTTAATCATCGATCCAGGCTGAAAGAAAGCATACTTTTACATTATTATTACGCTAGTTAGTAGCAAGGACATGACGTCCTCTAGCTATCTCTGCCATGCTTACTTTTCTACTACCAACTAAATACTTCTCAGTGGTATATTTAATTATATTTCAATGATTTCAAATTCAAAAAATACATTCATATTTTTAATTTTCTATATAAATATAATATTATTTATGTAAACATTCTAAATAATATAATGTGTATTAAATTATATTATGAATTTAATATAATTAATATTGAAATCATTATTTAAAAACAAGTTTTACATTGATTTTTGTATCAAATTCAAATTTGTACTACTGAACATGATATGAAAATATGATAAAATTACTAAAGCGGAAAATAAAAATGTCACTAAATAATCCTGTCCTTGTTTGTAGTATATATTTACAATTACATTAATATTATATGAGACAAAAATAGTAAATAGACAATGTTATTGTTCAGGAGGAATACTCATATATATATATAATATAAACAAGAAAATAAAACAGGAAATAAAAATGCCTCCTAATAAATTATTATTATCATTATTATATACTGATATATATATATAATCTTGCTTATTTATTGTGGTATTAATCCAAAATCAAATATTCAAATAAGTTATTCTGAGATAGAAAATAATATTATTCTGGGTTTATTTTGGGTCACATAAATATGATATTTAATATACTCAAATTTTGTGTAAATTAATATCAATTAGTAATAGATATTACAGATTTAATGTATACTTTATTTAAAAACAGACATTACACATTTATTTAGATAATAGTTTGATTATGTTACATAATTATTATCCCTCCAGATTGATAATCATAAGATAATTTTGTCATAAATATAACCTTATATATATTTAAAATTGTATATTATTAATAACATATATTATTATATAAATTTGACTATATTCAGTATCAATATATATGTTAAATATAGTGTATATTATAACTTAATGGCAAATACAAACAATTGAAAATGAAACATCTTTTGTATGGATCTCAATTCATGATTTCCGCGTAATATGTAGAATTTTGTAGGAGCCAGAAGTTTTTGTGCTAAAAGATATGCTATCACCTGCATACATTAATATATATAATGAATATTAAATATGAATATGAATATAAATATAAATATATATTTAAAATGTCGATATATAGGTATGTGATATATTTATATCGATTATAAATTACAATATTTAAATAATAATAAATGATATACTTTATTTAATATAACCTAATTATATGTAGTAAATGTGTGATATCTGATTACAACACACTAATAGAATAGAGTAAGTAAACAGGCGAACCGAACCTCTATACCAAAATCACCGCGATCAACGTAATCCCCGAGGAATAGGAAGTTAGCGGGGGTTAGTGTAGGACCCATTCTCCATATACTCTTCTCAAAACAAACTAAGTCGCGGAAATTTCCATGAATATCACCTGAAAAAATAGAAATGGATAAATTTACGACTAATATTTTATATATCATTATATTATATTGCAAAAATCTATTTGAAAAACAAATTATAAATATTATCAAGTATATTTGAAATTATACTTTATAATATTTTAATATATAAATATATTACAATCCACTGAATTATACATATTAATTAATATAATAATATTTATTTATGACATATTCCATAGTATTATTTATTTAAAAATTAAATCGATGTATAACATTTTTTAACATTTTAAAATATTTCTATACTCACAATCATTTTCATACATAATATCTTATATCATTTTACTAAATTAACAATATAATTAACATAAAAAAATGTATACATATTATAATTTTATTTATGTAATATAATTATATTAAATTTTCTTTATTAATAATTTATATTCTATATTTCAAAACTAAATTATATACATAAAGGTGTGAATATTTAATTGATAATATATTCTGTAATATTAAAATATCTATATTAATTAGTTATTTAAATAACAATTATAAATAGTTCTTATTTTAAAAAATGATTTCTTCGTTCGCACTAAAAAATACAGGCCAATATTGGTCTGCTTTTATATCCAGATATCGTCAAACATCAAAATTGGACAATTTCTGTATGTAACGGCTGTAATTATAGGCCAATATCAGGTAGGAAATACAAATGTTAGAAAAAAAATTGGTAATATAACATGATATCAAAGATTTTGTGAAACAAAGATATAAACTCCCTATCTACGCAACGTGATTAATATTCGTGCGTCCCGCTAATATCATTAGTATCGAAATCACTAAAATAGATTTATGTTAAGCATGTTTCTATACAACAATGTTTGTAATGCTCTATTAAATTACATAAAATATAAATTAGCTTTTACTCGCCACATAGATATGTATAGCATTTAAAACCAACATATCCTATTGCTATATATTAATACTGAACACTTAGTTATCATCATATAAATAATAATTTTAAACATATTATTTCACATTGTATAGTTTCATATGAATTTACATTATAATCAACATTTAGTCCCATAAATGTAACCTATAGAGTGTCTCTATTCATTTTTGTACAAAATCGAATAACACGATTTTTCACGATAAATTTTACGAATAACCTACGAATAAATTTTCACGCGTGCAATATTTTTCCATAGAAAATCTTTGAAGATATCTTTTATTTTAATCTCTACTTAAACAATAATCACAAGATCGTTATTATACAGGTAGATATATATATATATATATATATAGATGTTATATATATATATATGTATATATGTTTAAATTCTATTATTAATTCATTTTTAACTAGTCCATTTCTATAATTATAAAGAATATCCCACCTGCCTAAATAAATAATACATAATATTTATTTACCAATTTAATAAGGTTGGCACATGGCAAGCATATTGTATAAAAATTAGAATTATTTAAATATAATTTGTATTCATATAATATTATTAATATACAAATTATATAATTTAAACAATTAGTTTAATAATTATAATATATATTGTGAATAAACTGTATATTATCTATTATAATAATAACAATTATATTAATTAGAGGGATCTTCTTCGGGCAAATGCATGTAAATATATATGAAATACCACCATTTTTTAACTCTCCAACTTTAAAGATATAATTTTTTTACATTTATAATAATAATAAATTATTCAATATGATCACCAGTATATTATAAATATATTATAAATATATTATATATTATTTTTTAAATAAAAGTAATTTAAACGTATACATTTTTTTAGAAGTTAATAAATTGATAGAAAAATGATATCAAATTTTAATCAATAAATTGTATTATTAAAAAAAACTTATATCTTATATGTTTTATCTAATTATACTGTAAATTTCAACAATTTTTATTAAAGAATAAAAAAGTTCTGGACAAGTATTAGAGTAATATTTATCAAATTAAAATACTGAGAAAATAGCTGTCAAAGTTTAGTGACATTTTTATAACATAATGAATATATATCATTTAATATTTTGTACACGAAATGATAGATAAACAATTATATAAGTTATTTTTAAATAATTAACATATATAATCAATATTCAACTATTGAATAGTACATTAGAATATAATGAGTATTATAATGTATTAATAACCAAGAACATACGTAGGAGATTTGATCTTCAAGCATCGCGGCTCTCTAGCAAATACTTCCTTAGCATCTCTACATAGTGCCATTAAACACTTAGATAATGCATTGCGATCCACTTGACCCCAATTGAATGCTGGCTAATCGTGATAGCATAAAGAATTAGGTTATACAAGTTATTCTTAATAGTTAATAATTCTTATAATTCTAATACTATTGTGTGTATATAATAATATATTGTGAAAAATAGGGTCTATAAAATATAATTTTTTAGATACTTATATGATGATTTATATCACACTTTTTAAATGTATAGACCTAAAAGTAATCAATTATACATATTTTCTCATAAAAAAAATAGAAAAAACAATATTTGTACGATAAAACGAGTGGCGCTCGTCCCATTAAGTAATTCAAAATATTTAAAAGTATAGAATTATAGAAGTTATTTAAACTGCAAATTATATTAAACATTCTATAGATAGAATAATATATGTGTTCAATAATATTAGGACACATTTGAAAATATAATATTATTCTATAAAAAGACAATTATAAATGAATTTACATTATAGTTTAATCTAAATTAATAGTTCTTAAAGTATTAAATAATGTTCACACTATTTTTTAACTATAATAATATGAGAATAAAACTCCTACCTCAAATATCGAATATATAGAGGTGTTTATGAATATCAGATATATTTGATTATATTACTATAACAATAATAATATAGATATAAATAACATTTAAAATTATATGTAATATAAATTTATATGCATGGTATAAACACAATCTATTGTATTAAAATTAAATCTATTATTTCAATTGATTATTATTCAAACATAATTTTTACAATGCCGATATTAAAATCATCCACAAATTTTAAAAGATATAAGATATTATAAATAAATATCCTTTCATGGTTATAAATAAATGTATATTTCAACGTTAAAAATAAATTATAATAAAAATAAATCAATATTCGTTAATATTGTAATAGTTTCCCATTAGTATCTATATCTGTTATGAACAATTATGTTTTAGAATATATAATAAACAAATAATAAAACGCATAAACTCTACATATGTGATCTAAAACCTTAGTGACCACACCATTGTCATCCTTGACCGCTCGTTCAAAGTATCTCAGTCCGGTCAACATCTCATTAGCGTGAGATCTCTAATGAATAGGTAGTGTTACAAACATGGTATTACGGGGTTCTATTATAGAGGTTTACATTAAAGGTATGTTATAAGTATAAGTATTGGTATAACATATTGTGTGTAATTATAAATGTATTTACTTATAATATAACATAATAATAATAATAATATAATATACACGTATACACATATGTTATAGGGTAGTGATAACAGTGACGATACCTCATTGAAGGTATCAATGGAAGCCATGCGGTCAAATCTTGATTTTTCTCCAACGAGATGTACCTCTGTGCATCCACTAGCTGTAGCTATACCTAATGACATTATTAAGTACACTATACAACGTGTAATTGATAACAAATAATCATTTTCGTGATTATTTAAATTATAAATCGTAATTAAAGATTTTATAAGACTATTATAATTAATATGTATACTATTATTTTAATATTCAAGCTATATAAAATGCTAAATATTTATAACTCTAATTTATAGATTTAATGAAATTAATGTATACACTAATCACAGTAATCGAACTTGTCTTTATAAATATTATACACAATATTATACGCATTCAAATTTGAAATTAATATAAAATATTAAAAAAGTTAGATATATAACATAATACCAATAATGCAATAGTAAATATTAAGTATGAAAGAAAACTTAATTCTTGTACTTTAAGTTTAGAGATTAGACTTAAAATTAAAATAGATATAATTATATTATATAATTACAGAATATATAATAATTATTTCCCAATAATAATGTATAGCGATATTAAAAATAAATAATGCAGCTTACATGTAAATATTACATATTTATTTCACTCATAATAAATAAAGCATATACATATATTTAAATATAACTCAAAAAAAAATAGTATATAAATACTATTTCCAAAACAGTGTTATACACAAACTAATAGGTGGTAAATACCTGGCAAATCCCACAACGCCATCACATTAGATAGGGCTCCTGTTCTGCGTACTTTTACAGTGTGCGTCGCTAGTTCATATTTCATTTCATTGCCCATTTTAACCTGGTAACCGATCGATAATTCATATTAGTCGTTAAATATTAGTCGATTAATACACGTATTGTTTACATAAGTTATTATATATCTATACACATGTGTGCTATGTAAACATATTCGTTTACTGCTGTTTGCCAATATATTTATATACACATATATATATACATATATATATATATATATATATATATATATATATATATATATATATATATATATATATATATATTATTGGACAATTCATAGCTGAAATAATATATAAAATAAGTAAATTAATTTTTTGAATAGTTTTTATATACCCATAACTAAACACTACTTTTGTGGCATATAAGATATTATATTAATATATAATATCACTATAATATAACAAGCTACATATCACTAACAATATTTGTTTCCGTCAATAAGGTAGAATTTGGTATTTTCATATTTTCCTGAAAATATTACATATTCATTAATTATTTATTAAATTAATCATATATAACGGCATAGGATCATATACATATTTTATTATTATATTGTAATAAATAAATTATTTATCTATGATATTATCATCTATTGGTTATAGTTAATTTAAAGAACTAGGGAATATAATTTAATTGTTTATATTAATATTTATATTATCGAATACGAATAAGAATACACTGTAGTTTAGCATTTACATATTATTTTACAATGATATTCTCTACCTCATATTTACATAAAATTCATTGGACAATTCACTTTATTTTAACGATCAAATTAACTTAACTTTTGTCTAACCAATATTTTCATAGATTTTAAACTGCGTCTGAGATTACAAATATTTATATAATTTCACTATGTGATACTTTTTTTCTGATAAAATAAAATTGTTATTAATTTATATATTGTTTCCCAATTTTATGTATATTTATTAATAACTCATTAGTAAATAAAGAATATGTAGTTAAAACTAATTAAATCCAATACAAATAATAAATATACTTTAAGAAAGTAATTATTATCAATTAACAACATTAAATAAATATATTATTATAATATTCTTATTTTTGAATATTTGGCATTAAAAATCAATAAAATATAAAATTTTAATATCTAAATATATAGTATATTAATATATTTAGTATACAAATATAGTAACTGAAAAAATAAATGAATAATTACTATATTTATAAGTTCAGTAAATATTAATTATTACGTCAATTAAATTAAGTAAAGATATATATTAACGACGCATATAATAAATATAAAATATTTATGATTCTAACATTTTGCTTTTTATCAGAAAGTTTTCCACTAAAATAAGTAGAATTAGTGAAATGACTCGAAGGCTTCTTGAAGTGTTCCTCTACGTCTACAGCAAACAGCAGTGTAACAATATTAATGAATGGCTATAGTTCTAGTGATTATTTTTAATTTAAAGAAATATATTTTAAGATATATAATAATATGTAATATATTGCATAAAGCATAACTTTAATCATATAATCTATATAGTGTAGAGTAGAGTATTATTATATTGTATAGTTTATGAATTATAATACAATTATTAAGTAATAGTATTTTGTTAACATAACATACAATTTCTAAAAGTATGAACAATGTTAATACTATATATAGATATTATCATATAAGAGATGTGTAAAAAAACGTTGGCATTTTATAAATACTAAGGATAGCACTATAAAGATCTCATTTTTGTTATTGCATAATTATTCTCATCTATAAAACGTCTACAATATATTATTAATTTGTCATTGTATTGCACACTTTTATTATATTCAAACAATACAGATATATGTCCAACTTATAAATACAATTACTTCTCTTTATACTGAAATACCTACACTTTTATTAGAAATAAAATTAACTAATAATTTTCGAATCATCTATCATATTTTATAATATTTTGAGTAATAGGGTATATAAAATATAATTAACTGTTTATATCAACATTTTTACATGTCTTTTCACATATGTGAAAATATTTTAATAAACATACTTTATAATATAACTTTGTTGTATACAATAATGAATGGCTCTCATCCCAATTATTTAAATCTAACACACCAATTTACTATATATAATATATAGACGGTAGAACCTACCGTTAAACTTTGTAGCAGAGAATTTCTTTTTACTTTTAGGTTCGTCATCTTCTGATATACTATAATTTGAATATATTTTATAATAGTAATATAATACGCGCACAATTTATATAATACATTATTAATAATAATTTTTCACAGTAAAAATTAATTTCATTTAGAATATAAATATATTAAATTTGAATTCATAATAATAAAGGTGAATAGATATAGTATATATGCTGGGTTTATGTTCTTAATCGACACCCGAGCGGAGCGCACCTGTTAACCCTGCTAGCCGCCACGTTAAGCATGACCGGTTTTGCGACGCGGAACACTCCGGAAGTTCCTCTGAACTTAAGTTGACCTACGGCGGAAAGGAAAGACGAGAGTGTCAGCTTCTTGTCATCACTCATCGGTAGAATGCTGTTATCGAGGTGACCGATGTATAAATGAAGGAATCATACATATATGTAGGATCGAAATTTAATATTATATATATTAAACGAAATATATTTCTATATAATTAACACTATTTATATATTTGAGTATAGATATAATAGAAATATATAATCTATACAATGAACATCATACCAAATCAACACAAGAATGAAATATATTTTATACATAATTAAATTCAATAAATATTAACCAAATATATAAGAATATAATAATTTACATACAATATGCAACATTAAGTATTTACTATTATTATTCATTATTATGAATATTTACATTGTATTATTTGAAATATATATTTTAAGTTATTCAAAATATTATAAACAAAAATTGTTACTTTAAAATCTTTCTTGTAAAAAAACTGTTATACTAAGGTTTGCTTAGTTACGAATATATATTCCACTATACTATATCAACAGAGTTAATGAATGAAATCAATAGTAACTATAGTAAATTATCGATGTACAGTTCATTTGAAATTAAGAAATGTCTAAATTAGAAATAATTATTGACGTTAATATATAAATAATATTACGTCTCAATTAATATAATCATCATATATTTTAAAGTTAAAGTGACATTTAGTTCAAATTCAGAACACATTCTCAATACGATGTCAGCATATAATAGAGTTATCGGTAATCACATTTCACATCGACATTTATTCATCGTTAATGATATACTGATATACTAATTAACACCTAATATAGTTAGGTTAATCTGTCTGTCAAACCGATCACATGATATGTATTACAACCTCATATAGCTATTGAAATCAGCTTGAACAGATTCTTGGTCGAGTGATTGACTTTTACTTGTTCGGATGTCGATGACTAATTGCCTAGTAAGATTACAGTGTATCGTAACCCTTTCATTGTATACCACATACGTGTATGTGTGTGTGTGTGTGAACAATAAACATATGGGTGAATATGATAGAGAATGTTTACAATTCAATTTAAAGTCTATAAAAGAAAAATATTATGGATATATTTTGATTTATTATACTATTATAAACAGAAAACTTCTATTAAATGATTATTATTATAATATATATATATATATATATTTATATATATATCAGGGTTGTTCGTTTTTTTTTGATGAAAAAACTGGTTTATTTGTTTTTTTATACATAAATATTGTAATATTATATATTAATTTCAATACTATTAGTATCATTTAATATTAGTATCACTATTATTAATCACCTGGAGGGAAGCTTGAGTTACAGCATTGTTCGCTTTTTGTTGGTTTACTTGGTTTTTATATATAAAATTATTAATTTAAATCCCATAGTATCATTTAATATTAGTATTAATATTATTAATAATAATATAGATTATGTATATAATATAAAGTTATTTCATTTAATAAACTTGCTTAGCCGAAATAATAATATAATGTGGAAAGAATTTACTGAAATAACTAATAATCTATATAGATATTTGTATAAATTATTCTATGATACTTTTTAATATAATATATGAAATATCTAATAATAATGATAGAAACATAATAATAATAATGTATTACAAATAACATTAAATATACAAATTTAATAATACAAATTATTTATTAAATAAAAAACCAATATTCTTAAAAAAAAAAAAAAAAAACCGGTTTTTGTGTGTGAAGAATATTGATTTTTTATTAAACCAAAAAAACCAACAACCCTGATATATATATATATATATATATATATATCATATATGTTACCTTAGTTCCTGTTCATCTATGTATTGATCGGAATTCATATCGTAATACCTATAATTAAATATCACATATTACAGAGGTATAGAACAGTTACCTATTCTCGATATCGAGTGATTCGTCAGCCACGTAAAAGTATCATACCTGAAGATATATCTGCATCTCATCTCGGCGGGAGTACCTCCGTGAGAGGTCATGGGGTCAATGGCCGCTAGACCTAGTAACACTTCGGTGAAATTTATGCAGTTTTTCTGGTTGATATCGAATGATCTAGGTATACGTTGACGATGGTTTATATAATAATATTAATATAATATATGACGATTATAAAGATAGTGAAGATAACTTAATAAATTTATAAAAATTAGATCTCCGAAATATTTATGTAGATCACATTAATTTCTATATATATAGATATACTTTATTGTAAGACAAGTATAAGAATGAATAGTGAAATTTAGTTTATTCTTGAAAAAGTAATTTATTTGTCGAGAGTATTTATATAATCTATATAGTTTATTTACTTTACTGAAAGTACATACATATTATTAACTATATATTAGGTATATACTCTGCAATTTTATATAAATTTATAAAAGGGTTCAAACACTGTTGTAAAGTTTTTAAAATGGAAAAAAAGATCTGAAATATAAGCTTTTAAAGTTGTACTTGTATTTTCTGGGTAATAATAAGAATATACTACTGTTTAATATCTATAAGCTTCAAAACTATATGAAAGTAATAAGTATATTATATTATAAATTTAAATTATTGATAAAATCCGTACATATATGATAGAATATGATGAAATAACAATAGTAATGTAATAATATATAAATTATTTGATGTATAATATATACATGATAGAATATAATGACATAACAATCTTATCAGTGTCGTGTGTAGTTTGAATTTCTATATCTACAGTGCATTTATTAGTGTGTTTATTTAGATAAGGCATTGTATAGAACATTGTCCTGACTGGTGGTGTAATTAATGAATTATGAATAATGTAAAAAATAATGTTAACAATTTTTATGATCGGCTATTAATTTTACATAGTAGAGACACATTGAAAACAAGTATTATCTTTTATATGCTTTTTAATTATTAAATATTGAGTATAAATTAGTAAAACTATACATATTAATGTAAAACTTATACTATACTGTACATTTTTTTAATTTAATTAATTAAATCTTTAATATTTCACAAAGTTGTTATATGTGTTTAATTAAAATCACTTATAGTTAGTTTTATATGATAATATATTAGCATACATCATATTAAAGCTAATTAATTCAATTATTATACTTAAAATAAAAAAGTATCTTAAATAATATGAAAATAATCCTTAAATCTAAATCATAAATTAGTATTAAAAATATAACAAAAACTTCAAAATAGACATACTTTTCTTGTGACATCAATATTTTACAGTTTGTGTATATATAAATTTGAGATAAACTTTGCAATTTAGATTAATATAAAACATAATCATTATATCACTTATATGGATAAGAAAGATAACTAAAATAATGTATATAATTTTATATACTAGTTATATAAATAATTATAATTAATTATAATTAATTAATTTAATTCAATATGATTCAAATACTATATATATATATATATATTATTAATTATAAATTTAGAATATATTAGTATAGATTAATGAATGAATATATTAATTGTCTACGAATAAAACAAAGGCAATTAATGAAAACCTAAAAACGCCAGCCGGTGAATAATGTGTCAACCCTTTTTTGTTAGTGATGTAATCACAGAACAGAGCCTGATTCATGTATTGACTGGGGCTGCACATGTTAATGTATTCTATATGCAGTATCTGCTGTTCTGTTAAGGTGTTGTAGTGGTTGTATTATGAAGTCATTGAACACATACATATGAGAGAGTGACTATGATGAGATCTGGTATTGATGGATAGATAGATAATAGTATTTAAACACTAGTTAATTATAACATTCCTATACTGTGCAAGCAATAATACACCAGTTAAGAAACATTTACTTAGTGGCAACAATTAGTTGATTGAATTTATATATCGTGAGCAAGGAGGTAGTTCTTGAGTTTAAAGGTAGTAGTGTAGTTATCGATGGTTTAAGGATGGAGGGAGTTAGTTCCGGAAGTGGCTACTACTAATGTCTAACCTATTCTAAAGAGCTTGGCCGACTTCAGTAAACTTTGCTGAGAGTTGAGATCTTTGTGACCCGGCTTAACGTCAGTGCAAATGTACAGACTCTCAGAATCTATCATCGTTGATATTCCCTGCATCTGTGGTCCTGATCACATTATCGATGTCATGGTATTAGATGTGACATAAATATCATGGTATTAGATGTGACATCAATATCATGGTATTAGATGTGACATCGCTATCATGGTATAAGATGTGACATCGCTATCATGGTATTAGATGTGACATCGCTATCATGGTATTAGATGTGACATCAATATCATGGTATAAGATATGACATCAATATCATGGTATTAGATGTGACATCAATATCATGGTATTAGATGTGACATCGCTATCATGGTATAAGATGTGACATCGCTATCATGGTATAAGATATGACATCAATATCATGGTATTAGATGTGACATCAATATCATGGTATTAGATGTGACATCGCTATCATGGTATAAGATATGACATCAATATCATGGTATTAGATGTGACATCGCTATCATGATATAAGATGTGACATCGCTATCATGGTATAAGATGTGACATCGCTATCATGGTATTAGATGTGACATCGCTATCATGGTATAAGATATGACATCAATATCATGGTATTAGATGTGACATCGCTATCATGATATAAGATGTGACATCGCTATCATGGTATAAGATGTGACATCGCTATCATGGTATTAGATGTGACATCGCTATCATGGTATAAGATGTGACATCGCTATCATGGTATTAGATGTGACATCGCTATCATGATATTTTAGATGTTTCGTAAATAAACATATACATAATATGGTGTGTGTATGTGTGTGTGACTACAGGTAATGTATATTATGCTATTATTCAGTCACTACACAGTCACATTAACCTATGTTATGTTGCGTGGTTATTAGTCAAATATAAAGATATTTAAGATATTATAACATACACAGATAGAGAGGTTAATTTTAAATTATGTTATTTAACTTTTAAAAAAAAAATGTATATTTATTTATAAATTTAATTTCGTCTGAGTTTGAGACCCTTATTATATGAATTGTTGGTTATTGGCATACTAATATATAGAAGTAATACAATGAGGACTAATACACATTCATCTTATTAATGATAATGTGACTTATTCAAATAAAGGTAATCATTACAATTATAAATTAATTATATGACCTTTATCAAATCCTTCAATTATTTCTATAGGTTCGATTCCGATGAGGTTGAATTGTTCATTTAGTTTCTTCATTTCTGATAAGTTATACCATTTTCTATTCGAATTCTATTGACAAAAAAAAGAGATTATTTAAATTTAATTAAATATAATTACATTTATATATATATACACATATGCTTATGTATAGTAAATATACTAGTTGATTATGTTAACATACTTTTATTAATTAATAACCAAGTTAGCTTTCGATGGTGACATCAGAAATGTAGTTTGCATATAGTTTGATTCACATCCTATCAATCTATTCATCACAGTACGTACACTACCTTGTATGTGACACTTTACGCCGGTTGCCTGTATGTATATTACACATATATAGGATAGAAATGCAATGTAATCAAATATAAAGTAATTTATGAAGATGATGATTTAAAATATTATATATATATATATATATATAAAAAATGGCTATATATTTAATTATTTATTATGATTAGACAATCACATTATAAGATACAGGATTAAAATTATGGCTATAAAAATACTTTAATATGATACTTAAATAGATACTTGAATTAATAT
Source organism: Osedax fenrisi (assembly GCA_964019155.1). Classification (NCBI taxonomy): domain Eukaryota; kingdom Metazoa; phylum Annelida; class Polychaeta; order Sabellida; family Siboglinidae; genus Osedax; species Osedax fenrisi. The sequence goes on along the minus strand of OZ025241.1, from coordinate 70,412,372 downwards.
CTATTTAGTAAATAATATCAATATAACAGATATATTTAGAGACTATGATGAAAAATCAGAGGTCAGTTAATGTTCACAATTATCATTTGAAGCGAGTTACTGAAAAAGCAAAACACATATTAAAAAATAAATCATAATTTTTAAATATAATTATAAAAATAAATTATATATAAAAATGCATGTATTATAAAGTTACAAAATATATAAATTTAAATATTTGTTCTCCAATCTACTGGAATTGTATTGTTTATTATTACAATAAGATAATATTGAAAGTAATGTTTATTATTACACTAAATATCATTCTCATATAATTAAGAAATTACTTTTATTTCAAGATAAATTTAATATTAATGCACTATAAATGAATATTTAAATATTCTGACTATATTTCCCATAATAATATGAACTAGTAGGTATAGTGAGTATAGTATAGTATTATAGTATATATAGTTAGTTAGTTAACTAATATAAAGATAAATAATTATTTATATATAATAATTATTATCCGGATTATTATTTGAGTTTATGTTCGATTATTATTTTTTATAGAATAAATATTATATTAACTAGTATAAATACATATTTGTGGAAATAATATTATGATATAATAACAATAGAAATTGAATAAAATAACTTTCACGTTATATGATACATTAAAGATTATATTATATAATTTAAGATGATATATATTAATATACATATTACTTGTAATTAACGAAAGGTCAATAACTCGGCGATCTCTATTTTAAGTAATCATTACAAAGTGATATAAGAATAAAGAGCACAGTTTAAAAATGAATGATATTAACTGTTATATATATTTGGTTATATCATATAGTGTTATACCAAGCAGTATTGCATACTCTAAGGTACACGTATATCACCAAATATGGTATGTGTAGAGATATTCACATATCATTATATTCACACTACGCTTGGGTTTATTCCACAGAATTTAATGGCCATTAAATTCACAATGAATAAACTACATGAGCTATTTCAATGGAATGTGAGCACGTACCATATCGCATATATGGTATTGTAAAGCAACTCACATTCCAACACTAAATCCTTATATGGAAACCGTCACTTAGGCGTGCGTTTACCTATACAAACCCCCCGGGTCTCTGCAATCGGTGGACAGTGTACCAGAATCCTCGCTAATCATTATTAAACTCCATATACCAATAAACCACTGTACTTCCTTAACCTCTGCGTTATCCGCATATAATATCCGCATAACCAGATACACAACGATTAACAACGTAACTATGTATAAGTATGCGAATTAGTAAAAATTACTACCAAGGAAGATACATTGGTATAGGTGTAGTAAGCTAACCTGTAGAGCGATACGTTTAGCGGCTTGGGTGACATCCTCTCCCAGCTGAACAGTATCGTAGGGGAAATACCACCCGCGAGTATTCTGGTAGGTCAACAGGTAGGCTTTCTTCACGGTTATCGACGGTATCGCCACTATGACCACTATAGCCTATGAAGAAGTGTCACCGTTTAATAACTATTAATGAAACTTAATAATCAAATATTACTCATTAATATTAATTTTACAAAAAATAGTGCGCAATACCTATTATTTTCATCAAATATTGAGATGATGATGATTTTATTTTAACACTAATTTAATTAAAAAATTCTCATAATGTGACGATAATAGATACAATAAAATAATAAAAGTAATAATTAATAGTACTAATTTAGTACAGAAAGTGTACAACGCGGTGTAAACGAATATATTTGTAGGTTCAGATATCGCGAACAAGGAGATAATTATTTAATTTGCGTTTGAAGGGGGTAGTAGATGTATTAAAGGTTTTAAGGAATAGAGGGAGTTGAATCCTTATTAATTATCAGTATAAAGTTGTTACTTTATAATGCCTACCTGCCGACTCGACGGTAATTCATCCATAGAGTTATTCGGACAAAGTATCGTCCCCTCCGGTATCGACTGTAATTCACTTCGTGTATCCATTTTTATCTATCAAATATTAGCCAGTACGTCGTATGAGTATATCTCATTACCCAATAGATTATATGTTAATTAATTCAAATAAATTAATTGAATAATTTATTATTAATAATATTAAATTCTACTTATTTAATACTATATATATATATATATAACTTAATGTTTAAACAGATTGTGATCATGACGTTTCGAAAGTTTTACAGATTTATTATTTTTAAATTCACAGGATATTTTTCAATTTGTTAGTATATTATTAGAATATATTAATTATAAATTGTGTATAATATATAATTATATAAATAATGTCATCGTTAATTTCATATAAATGTATCGAGTATTAGTGTGATATAACAATTATTTGATCTATAAATCATCTATAATTTCTTATTAAATTGATAACATTTATATTTTAATATAATTTGGAATAATTTTATATGGATAAGGATTATAGCTTATTATATGGTAGTTATAATATATATGCATTTGTAAAGAACTTTTTATAAATAACAACACTTAATTCTTAGTTTTTATTGGTGGGTACCCTCGTTGTGAGTATAGATTACAAGATAATCTCTAGTATTCTCCTTTGAGTAGAAATTGTATATACTTCATTATATTTTATTTCTTCTCAATAAACCATATTCAATTGAATTCAATTCAATATGAATATTTTAGCATTAATTACTCCAATGCATACACACAATGCATACGTAAACGCTAGCAATGGTTGATGAGATAAAGATCCCTTAAATAAATTAATAATATAATATTATAAAAATACCCTAATACCCCAATTCCTATACATTTTAAGTTATTAATTATATATTTAAAAGAGATAGAACAAAATACAGTAAATGTTACCAACACAATTATAATAATTATAAATAATATATATATATATAATTAATATTATAATAACATATTAAATATAATATTTTATATATTTGACAGTAAGAATAACAACTTTTTTAAATTTGCTCACTCAAACTAGTAGAAAATTTCAATTTTCTACATTCAGTGATTTTTATGATCTTCTAAATTAGTTATCAGATAGACCCATATAACATATTACAAAGATTTTACTAAAGAAAGATATACCACTTACAAAATCACTTGAAATTACAATTACTAGCGAAATCGTATAATTCGATGTTGTATACATAAATAAATTGAGCCACATACATAGGTTCATTTTTCGGAATTATGTGTTGTTTAAAAAAACTTGTTTATTTTATTAATTTGTATCAAACAATCCTTTTTTTAATTGTAAAATAATATGTTTTAAATATAATCTATATGATGAAAACTAATTGTCATTATTAACATATAACAAATAAATGAGATACGTTGGATTTAAATGTTATACATATATATGTGGTAAATAAAAGTTAATTTATATTGCATTTCATTTAATAGAGAATTGAAAATATTTGTGTATAGAAACTGCGCCAAACCTAAATCTATTATTGTTATGAATGGACATATTGACTGTTCGTGTCGTGAGGGTCTATGATTGCATGCGTCGTTACATTTTGGAAAAAACTATGTACCGACCAGTACTGTTCGGTATATAGTTTTATACTGAGTATAAACGTAAAATATAAATTTTATAATAAACACTAAAAAAAGAAAGTAAATATTTCTATAAAAAATAATGAACATGATCGAAAATTGTTACTTGATAATATCAATATAATGTTGAAAATAGATAATGTTGAGTTAAATAATGATATGTCATTAATATCATATTAAATATATCGTCATATAATTTTTATTATAATAATTATATTAATAGTTCAAGTTGGGCGGTCCTACTAATATATAAGAGCCACCCAACTAATAAATATATGTCACTCAAGTAAATGTGTTACGCTTGATTTCACATGCTATACTATTCTATACGAGTAACATACATACGCTCTTTATGTGTATTATCATATTAACACAAATACACAAATATATATATTATATATATATATATATATATATTATAATTATATGGATAATAATATAATCCATCGATATGTTATACGTTATAGTACCTTATAATTTCTAATAGTATAAATTAAAATTTAATAAAAAATATTTCACATTTATTAACAAATATTTAATTGTACAGTTACTATAATGGATAACACATTGATCATCAATTTGATGGATTATATTATATATATAATATATTAGTTCTAATTGAAATTAAACGGGCATTCTAAAACTATATCGATCTCATGTGTACGTAATATATTATAATTATAATCAAATAATTTCTAATAGTATAGATTAAAATTTAATAAAAAATTAAACTTATTAACAAATATTTAATTTTACAGTTACTATAACGGATAACATATCGATGGATTATATTACCATTCATATAATTATAATATATATATATATAATATATATTTGTGTATTCATAATACACAAAAGCAGCGTATGTATGTTTAACATTATGTTAAACATACTGATTATGTTATTCGTATGGAATATGTTAGCGTGTGAAATCAAGCGAAACATATTTACTTGAGTGACATTATGTCAGACATATATTTATTAGTTGGGCGGCTATTATATATTAGTAGGACCGCTTAACCTGAACTCTTAAATATATCGGCGGCCTGCTTCTCCATTCACTCAATAATTATTATTGTAATATAATATTATACAATATTAAATATTATAATAATATTGTTAAAATATTTGTTACAATATTGTTACAATAATTGTAATTAGTATAATATGTGTTACAATATAATATATTTTACAATTATTGTAACAATATTGAATATTATATTCAATATTATACTCAACAATATAATTATTATAATAATATTGTTACAATAAATTATTGTAATAATTATAATTATTATGATATGCAGACATTACATTAAAGAAATGTCTGGATACAAGTACTAACTATATTTAACATGGTTACTTAGTAAGAAGATTACTAATTTATTAACTTCTATGAATAATAATTAATGTATACAAGTCAATATTCAGATAAATTTAATGTATATAAATTATTTATTAAAATTAAATGTATAAAATTTATACTAAATCCTGGGTATACATATCTATTTACAAATCTACGGTTAATATATTTTATATAAATATTTAAAATTAAATATATATATGGTATATTAAATGATAAATATTTCGAGGAAAAAAATATATTTGTACTAACTATTTCTATCAATATATGGATAATATAAACATTTTAAACAAATAATCTGTATATAATATTATTTAAAATATCAGACTATTTTTTAAAATTAAAAAATAACAAAGATATTAAGTAACGGGTAACGGGTAAATACGGTATTTATAATATCGTGACAAATAGATACAAACAGTTTACCAATTTTTTAAATAGAGGACAATAATTGTTGATAAATATTTAAAAGTAAATAAATTAACGAAAATCATATAATTATTTATACATATTAAATTAATGTATGGTTATAATTAATTTATTATGTATTTACAATATTTTATTACATATTATTATTTAACATTAGCGAATAGGCAAAGATTTTGCGAAGCAAAGATATAACACTCCCTATGCATGCAACGTAATTTAGTAATATCCCCACCCGCTGCTAGCAGTAGTATCGAAATCACTGAAATAGATTTAGGTTCGGCTCTGTTTGCATACAACAATGTTTTCATTTCTCTATTAAATTACATGCAATATAAATTAACTTTTACTTACTAAATATATACTTATAGCATTTAAAACATAAATATTATATTTGTTTGTTATATATTAGTAATGAACACTTAGTTTTCATCATATAAATATTAATTTAAAGCATATTATTTAACATTTTAAAAGTGTATAGTTAAATACGAATTTACATTATAAACAACACATAGTTCCTAAAAGTAACCCGCTATAGGTGGCACTATAGCCGCCGGAACTAGTTTTTCCCAGGGGGGGTTTTAAGAAATAAGTATAATTTATAAATTATAAATGATATATCAACAATATACTATCAAAGATTTTCCGAAGGAATTGTTTCGCAAAATCTTTGATACTATACTGTAATTATTTTAAAATATATCTTGTAACATATAATAGAGTACAAATTATGATTTATTTTAAATGTTAAAACATATAATTATAATTATACTGAGTTAATAAACAAAATATGAATCTTATAATGAACATATCTAGAATATTTTAAATAAATATATATGTTATAATAATAATAAATCTCAAAATAGTTTATATATTTATTATGTTATAGGTTATATACTTATACAATTTTTTCTAAAAAAAATTCTTTGGAAAAATACTTTTATCAATTTATTGTCGTCAATAGAATCCATAGATTTATAGTTTACAAAAATAGTTAAACTATAAATCTATGATAGAATCTAATATATACTGATGTTCAGATAGCCAATATGTTTATTTTTTGCTGTGTGCTTTGTGACCTTAACCACGTTTTCAATCTTCTTAACATAGAAAATCTTCTCTCACAGGAAACTGACGTACTTGGTTGTACATTGTACAATCAATAATTTGTTTAATTTTGTTGTTATTATAGGTAATTCCTAAAAATAATTAATATTAAATTAATGAATATATAAGATAATATATATATATATATATATATATATATATATATATATATATATGTATTAGTAGGACTTATACCTACATACCTAGAAATAATTCTTTTAGGCAATATTTTGCATTGATCATATTCTCTACTGCTTCTTTAAAATATTGAGAATTGAAATGGTTCTTGAACATAGGTAGTTCGAGTTTTAAAGCTTGAACACTTAATTCAGGATATTTATTTATCTGAAAAATTAATAAAATATAATATAGAATATTGTATTTGTAATATAGTAAATATTATTAATTTTTCAGATAAATAAATATCCTTAATTAATTAAGTATAATTACTTCAGAATAATCAATTATATTTGTATTTAATAATGACGATAATAATTTGTCATATGAAATTATACTTTGATTATTTTTCAAAAATCTTTGATTTAAATCAGTAGGTAATAAATAACCTAATAAGGATATCATATATTTCAATGTGTTCTTTTCTATAATGTTTTATTATTAAAAAAATATTAAATAAATAGATTATTTGTGTATAACTTCAGTATAATATTGATATCATTTATGTTAAAGGAATATACATTGTTTTCTTTTCCATTAACAAGTCTAACAATATTTATAATTACAAATAAATAAGATTATATATATATATATATATATATATATATATATATATATATTAATATATGATACAAACTTTGATGGAATTTTACGTTTTCTAGGATTACGTAATGGTAACAAATCTAGATTTTCAGATTCTTTTAAAAATCTTTTGAAATCTTTTCTAAATAAATGTGATAATTCATTCGTTTGTTCTGTACTGTGTCGATTAATATATTAATGAGTAAAACAACATGTTCATTGAGAGTAGCCTTTGATCCAAGTACACTTATCTAATGAAATATATTTTATAACTTATACTTATAATATAAATTAATATAATTAATATAAATATATATTTCTGTAATCAAGAATAATTAGTATAAACTATAGGTAACACTAACCAATTTTTTATAATAAAGTGAAAATATCAAATGCTATATTTAATGAAATATATGTAGATGTTTTTAGTAGAGTATTCTTATATGAATATTGTTTGGCGATTAGTTCAGTACTATATCCTCTTGCCATTGTCAGTTGTTCTAATGCATTTATAATATCTAAATAGTTATTTAAGACTGCTGATATATCAAGGCTTGTGTTCCTTTGTATAAAGCTGACATATTAGACGTTCCATCATAACATTGTCCACGTGAATTAGACATGGATAGACCGAGACGAATAATGGTGACTTTCAGAATATTTGCAATAGATTCGCCAGTATAAATAAATAAAATCCTATACATTTTTCTTGTACTTTTAGATGTTCATCAATGTATCTAATCACAATAGATTCCTGGTATTCCAAAGTTATATATTGGGTTCCATCACACATTATAGAGAATGGTCCACTCTTTTTTTACTTCCTCAGCAATAATTCTTAAAATTGAATGACCATACATTGTACAAATTTCGTTTTATATCGGAACTAAATAAATGTTTAGTTTTGTTGCTCTCGTTTACACGATTTATCATTTTAATAATTTCAGGTTTATTTCTACTTTGCATTTTCATTATTTCGTATAGGTAACCTTGATTTCAATTCTTTACACGATGAGCAATACTTTGTCTAGCAAGATATTTTATTGAATACAACAGTGTTTCTAAAAATAAATAATTCTCTTTAGGTTAATCCTACTTACTTCCTACTATCTTTATGTTTAAATTCTTAATTACTGATTCAACATTTTGTTCACTTTTCATAAAATAATCCATAGCATCTGTATGTAATTATGATGTAGAATGATCATACATTTCTCTTTAACTTTACTTAGATTATAAAAGCCAGTTGACGTAAAATTATGTAGTATATGACCGTGTTTTCTCAAAGTCAACTTGTAGATATCCTAATATCGTAAGCAATGGTAGTATAACAGCTTTTCCAAAGTAGGGTCCCAATATAACCAGTTACATTCTGCATACCACGATTGTTGAAAGGTTAATTTAATTATTTGCGTTTTTTTGTAATTATTTTATTTGCTAAAGTAGATGGGATTTGTTGATTTTGTACATTCAAAGATGGATATTGTATCTGAGAATCAATAACGTTATCAGTATTTGAAGATGTCGATTGTCCCTGGGAATCCGTATTTGAAGAAATAGATTTATTCCTATAGAGTATATTACCATTGTTAGTTTTTTTAAATTAAAACATTTATTAAATATGTTGTTATTTAAAGTATTTATAATTTCAGTTAATTTGTTTATGATTATTAATAACTTATTATATATTACTATTGTTATAATAATATTATTAATTTTATATGTTTAATATAAATAAAATTAATTATAAGAATTCAATTTATTAAAATTATTAATAATAATTTTAAAAATAATTTATTAATTTTTAATAATAATAATAAATTTATTTAAGGTTTAAATTAAGGGCAGGGGAAACCTTTGCATTATTATTTGTGTTAAAATTGTTATAGTAAAATTTTAAAATATATAGATTTATAAAATTAATGGTATATAAAGTTTAAAATAAAAGTATTTAAATATATTTAAAATGAGTTTTTAGACATTGTCCTGTAAAATGCATAAAATGCCCTCATTTTCTCTATCTTTTACATGTAACTCGGCAAGGTTACCCCGGCCCTTAAACAAATATAAACAGTTATTTATGTATATTTATATAAACTAACCAATAACTAAATAGAGTATTTTTCTTCATTATAAATCAAATTTAATTATAATATATTGGAAATTATATTTTATTATTTTTTTCCTGGATTTTTTTAATGAATAAACAAAGATAATATATTATAAATATAAAATTCATAGACATTTGAATGATTCTCCAATGATTCTCTATAATATATATATATATATAATAACATTATTAATTTCTGCTAAAATATAATCATCACAGAGATGAAATAATATACAGAAAAAATTCTTCATTTTACCTAAATGGCAGGGGGGGTTTTAGGTATCAAAACCCCCCCATTATTTTTCCAGGGGGGGTTGCAACCCCCCAAACCCCCCCTGTTCCGGCGCCCATAGGTGGCACCAGAGTATTTTGTATACAAATTAGAATTACACGATTTCGCGTAAGTGTTATATCTTTCCTTCGGAAAATCTTTGGAATAGGTATATAAAAGGATGGTAGCCAGGAATTTTCTCTTGGGGGGCAAGACCCCAATATATTTTAGAGATGAACACTTTCTAGACTTGAAGTTTATAGAAATATATTTTTACAAATTATAAGTTTTATTAATTAATTATAAGTTTGATTTAATATTATATCATATGACAAATATACCATAGATATAGCATTAGGTAGACTGGTATTTGTATACATCTGCAAATTGCAAAATACATTGCATACTGCAATGTATTTTTTCTCCACCATTTGAATAATCTGCATACAATGAGAATTCATTGAATTAAATATATTTATTCCAATATAATTCAATGATAATTGAAAACTTATAAGCATATCACTGAATTATATTTGAATCAATATATTTAATTCAATGATATTATTTATAATTTATCAATTGATATGCAAGATATGTAAATAGTTGTTGTAAATATCTAATTATAATACCATTTAATTGTAATTTTTCATATAATAAATTACTTATATATTAATTATATATTTATCTAGAATTGTATAATCTCCATTGTATATAATGTAATCTAATTATTTAGCAAATTGATATTTAGTCATTAAATGAACATATTATTTTTAAATATTTAAAATAAATATTATATAACATCATTTTTTACTAGGTTAACCTAATAATTGTACAATTATTTTATAATTGTATATATATATAACTATATAGGTGAACTTATTTGTATAATTATAATCATTTTTTATCAATTGTATTCAATATGGTTAGATTAATAAAAACTATCAGTATTTAATAATAGTATATATTTAAATATATATATAGTGATATTTCATTATAGTTATAACTATATATATATATATATATGATTCTCTCTATTTGTTTTACAAATGTATTTATGTCGGCTTTATTACTTAATTTATAAGCTAATTAGCTTGGATTAATCTACACATAGATATTATATAATATTCTGCCGACATAAATAGATTTGTAAATAAACTGGATAATAGTTATTGTAAACTATATTAATAAAATAATCTCAATTTTTATAATTCTATATCTATATTAGGGGAAAGTCTCCGATTACCGACCCCTAAATGATTATTTGTTAAAACTTATTTAAACTTATTCAATATTAAATATATTTATTTGAAATTTTGTAATTAGGGTAATATTATGGCAATGAATAATGTAGCTATTTTAAATTTTTGATATTATTATATTTATAAGAATAAATAGGGGGGTCGGTAATCGGATACATTTGCCTAAAAACGACCCTTCTCCTATTACCGACCCCTACTCCTATTACCGACCCCCTAAAATAATCGTGGTATAAATAAGTTTAGTATTATAATATCCAATAAAAATAGTAGATATAGGTATGTATCATAAAATAGTAGATATATGTATCCTACATACATTTAATTAGTTATAACATGCACGCAATTTATTTTTTATTGAATTTATGTTTTAATAGTAATGTTAAATTTAAATTTAAACTTTATTGTAATTATATTAAAATAATGTATATTATTATTTACTATTTATTTATTAATCAGTATTTATATAACCAACTGGAATCATGAATCATAAATCTATCAATGATACACAAACAACCTACGACATATTTTAAAGTAAAATACTGATCTATTTTGATTGGATATTCTAAATCACATGTGGTCGGTATTAGGGTAATTCATGGGGTCGGTAATAGGAATTTCATATGGATTAATATAATTAAGATATATTGGTTAATATTTATTCAAATTAAATTATTTTTATAATCGTTATAAACATTTTATTGATCTACAATATTATGTGCAGTATTAAGTTTTCTTTTAATTAATAAAGTATTTACAATTATTTAAAAAAAGTTATTATTCAAATATTTAAAAAGCAAAAACAGAATATTACATTTGATCAAATAACAATTGTAGGATTAAATATTTTTTTGAACAAAATACTTATTCATATTTATCATTAAATTACTAACAGTTCATGTATATATAATTTTTTGAAATCTCTTATAGTTACTGAGATACGAGAGGGGGTCGGTATTAGGAGGGAGTCGGTAATCGCAGACTTTCCCTATAGTGGACATGTCTGGCTGCAGCCTTTATAAAAGTAGATTTGTTGATAAATATAAAAAAAAACTTATATAAATTTCTATCGTTATATTTTATTTACAATACTAATCCAGTACATTTGATTGATTAATTGATTAATTCATATTATATATAACTTTACAACGATTAATCATACTACAATTTAATTCATACATATTCTATTATACTATAGTATTATATATAATACTATGTAATAAAGTATTGTACATTAAAATAAATAATAAATTAATTATAATCATGCATTCATTTTTAATTAATATATATATAACTATATATATATTTTATTTTAAATGTTTATATTAAATATATTAACCGTAGGTATTTGTAAATAGATATTTATACATTTAATTTGAATAAATAATTGATTTTAAAATTTAAAAAAATCTATTCTATTAGTAGATAATACTACTACCAAAGGGCTTTGGTACTACTACTCATCCGTGGGTAATTATGCTACTATTGCAGATTGTAAGCAGCTTTTTACAAATAAGTTTTTAATGATTTTTTAATGAACTAGTAGGTATTTTAAGTATTTTAACTAAACCTATTTTAAGTTGTTCTCAGCATGTCAGGAAGTTGATTCTACAGTGTTGAGGCTGCAGCTACAGCTATATCTAGAGATATAGCTATTATAATAAAGATCTATAACCATAATGATAATCGTAATGGTGTGTAATTCGTTTTAATGTATGTGTATCACGAATGCTTATATCATGATGTTTTAATTGAAGAATATTGCATAGATAGACTAACTATATTTTAATAAACTAACGATATAACTCAATATTTCAACTAGCATGTTTTTTATCGGGTGTTATTTATTTGCACTTAAAAAGTTCTATCACTAAGAAAATATGAAAACCATTTCAAAGAAATTCCGGTAACACCTATCCTTTCTAGTCGACGAATTATCAATAAATGTTGTAGAGTATGAAACACATGTGTGATAGGTCTCTACCTAGATACCTAGGTCTAGTAGTGCGAGTATGCTAATCCGGATTGGTAAAGTGGCTGCTTGTTATAGGACATGGACATAAGTAAGTCGTTTATAACTATTGCTAAAGCGGTTTATGTAGAATTTTGTGCCCTGTATGCACTTTGTAAGGGGTTCAGTTTATTATGGTCTGCGAGGAATTCATTTAGTTGCTCAAAAAATACTATTTCTAATACCTTTGATAGACACGATTGTTGTTATACTGGCCGATAATGTGATAATACATTTTCATCAATTGAACTCTTATTAAGTAGGTACGATGACAGACTTGTTCATGGATGAGAGGACGATTCTTTCATTAGAGATATTGTGATGGCTTCGTGAATGTATTCTATTATATTGGGAGATATTTTATGAAGCAGCTTAGTTGGTATATGTTGGTGAGTTTATATTTAAAATATGTATAAGCTTGAGAATATAACTTTAACAAGAGCAGTAGGATATATCCACTATTATCCATTATATATGGTATATAATACTATGTATTATTCTGTAAATGTTATTTATGCTGGTATGAAGTCTCCTAATAGTGGTGGAGGAAGATTGTTGATTATTTTAACCACTTTTTCTTCAACAAATTTACATAATTGATTTACTAAAGTTTTAATAGGTAAATCAGTTAGAGGGTTATCAGTGTTTTCACGACATAGTAGTGAATCGGTAATTTGGTACATTTATTTACTTGTGGTAGTATTGGAGCTTATAAGCTTATAATATGCCAGAAAAGTATTTTGATCTAGTATCATAATAGTTACGTTGTGTGGTATAATGCATTGTATTATATGCAGTTTGATGTTTATTCATTGTTTTCTCCAAATTTCTTAGGTTATTTTTTTTTATAATTTGCAGATCATACGTGTACCATGTGGATAAAGAGTGACTAGGTTCAGTACTACTTTTTACAGGCGCCAAGTTGTTGATCATACTTTCAAGGTCAGAGGTTAAAGTGTTTAAGTGCACTGTGTGATTTTCTTTTTCTTTAATCGCCATCAAAGTTTCAGTGAAAGTTTATAATTAAATGTTGTGTATTGTCGTAATATAATTTTCCGTGACTGATTTTTGGAATGGTATCGTAAAGTTGATGGAATAATGATCGGTGATTACTAAGCCTCTACATGGATGTGATCCTATATGATTGTGGTATTGATTTAGATTATGATGGTGTAATGATTAAATAAAGGATGTTACCTAATTATTTAAGACATTAATTACCCAGTAATAAAATATTTAGAATGTATAATAATTAGTAAATTATTAAATTAAATAATTAAAATAAATTCACGAAAATATTCTATAACTTTTTTTATATTTTTATTAATATACCAATAAAATATAATATATAATATCATAGATTAATTAATTTAATGAAATAAATAATAGTAATGATCATTATAATAATTATCCAGAGTTTAATGGCCAATCAGTTTAATATAATAATATTAATTCATAAAAGCTCTTAATATAAATATTCATATATATACACAAATATACACACGCATATTACATCATAATAATCAACCTATCATAATATGCACATAAATACTAATACGATAATAATAATGGAAGCACTGTTCCGATATCTCGTCGTAGCTGCATTATAGTTGCACAGGTCCCCTAGACAGCATTCACCACACGTCTGTTTATCAACAAATATATTACATGAAATATTATATTATTTATTTCTTTTAATAGGTATAGGTATCCTATAAATATATTTTATTTTATTTTATTTTACTAATTATAATTAATACTATATAATAGGATATTATATCAACTTACATTAAATACGAACAATATTATATAGAGTGTCATAAATATGATATATTAATTAATAATAAACATTTACTTTACTATTATCTAACCCCATCTTGACACACGGTATGTTTATTCTGCGAACAATCAACGCCACCTATCGGATAACATCCTCTCCAATACGACTTTACTCCTATGCTATTCGTTCTTCTCATATACTTATAAATGAATAAGTGAATTAATACATGGTATTGTAATACAATAATTGTATCAGTAATACATTATATATGGTGATATATTTATAATCATAAAAGGGTGAAAGACTTGATAAGCTCTGCTTCTTCCTTCACCTAGGCAATTGCCAAATCTGATTTTATTATTATTATTATTATTATTTAATATTGAAATTTAATAATGTAGCTATTTAACAAAATAGCTAATTGAATAGCTAACCCAACACGCATTGGTTCCCCCACATGATGTACGACTATAGTTGGCAACAGACGCATCAATTCCGCACGTAGCCTTGGTGTTGTTAGATCCGGAACAGTGATAACACGTAACTATTAGATTACGTAATAGTTAATTATTATAATTGTATCGTCGTCGAGTTAAGGTTATCGAATAAAATGTAATTTGTATTCCAATTTAATACTTGATAATTAATAATGAAAATAATCCTCAATTTAAATACCTATTTAGTAGTGTTAGTATTATATTGTTAGTATATATATATATACTATTATATATGTACTATTATATTGTTAACAATATAATAGTATACTAACAATAATTAATATACTAACATCCGCAAGTACCGTCTGCCTGTACATTATACGCATTACCGGCGCAGTTCACACACGCAGGTTTAGGATCTATAGCAGACGCGCAGTTCGTCAGAGAAGAGGTAGATAGACAAGCGGTAGAGGTATCATTGAGGACATAGCCAGAAGAACATGACCTACAGACCGCGGGAGCACCAGAGTTCGTGGCATTTTCACACGTCGCGCAATTCGAGAATGCCAAAGTACCGCACGCTGTAAATAATCAAATAGATATATAACAAGTAACTTATACACTAATTAATATTAGTATATATTAATTATTTACTAAATATTTGAACTTACCGGTGCATGCTGATTTATTTGAAGATAGTCCATAACCAGCGTTACACAACTCACACGTAGTTTGGCTACTGCTAGCGTTACAAGATAGGCAGTTAGAAGGACAGGCCGTACATTCGCCACTCAATATCGCGTAACCAGTATCGCATAGCGAACAGGTACTGAATCCATTAGTTTGGCTGCACGTTCCGCAATGTTTACTGCAAGCTGTAATTGTGATGTGTTGATTTATTGAAATATAATCACTTAGAATATAGTATTGTAAATAAATTATTATATAAATTATATATATATATATATATATATAAATGATATGTATTATAAATATAAATAATATAATGTGAACGAATCATAATCAAACCATTTATTAAAATCATATAATCAGTTGTATATCTATAATTAATATTACATAATACAACGACCGCACAAACTAACCTCCGCAATTCAGCGTGTTGATATTGTACTGAGATAGACAAGCCGTGCACGTCACTATCCCGGTGGTAGCGTTCGCCGAGCAAGCCGAACAATGGTCCGGACATCGTACGCACCGACTATTCTGGCCCAAAGTCCAGCCGACGATACAGGCTCCCACCGTACACGTACCGGGCGCCGTACAAGCGGTACAGCGCGCATCGCACGCAACGCACGTATCACCGGTGCCGTTAGTGAAGCCTACCGAACATTGTCCCGCAGTACACGTGGCGGGCGTTGTGCAAGCCGCGCAGTCGTTAGCGCACGCCACGCAGGTGTTTAGGGTCCCGTTCGTGAATCCGGCAGAGCATCTTCCGTGCGTGCATTGTCCGGCTATCGTGCACTCGCCACAGTTCGAAGAACACGCTGTAGCGATGATGTGGTGTTATTATTTATTTGTTTCAATAACTTCTGCCGTATCGTTAGTAAATATTTCAACTTAAGTTAATAATACTACTTAAATAATATATGAATACTAATTATTAATTAATTAATCTTTACTTAATATTTTAACACGTAGACAATAGTAACAAATATATATTACAATTAAATTACATAAACTTTCTAGAATATATTATATAATAATATAAATACCTAAACAATCGCTATTATTCCCCGACATGTATCCGGTCTTACAAGCTCCAGTATTACATTGTCCCGACACGTTACAAGAATTACAATTCGAGGCACAAGCTGAAGATGATATCGTCGATTAATAATCACGTACAGTAGTTTAACGTTAGTCTATAGTTACCTTCACAAGTAGTGGTCGCCTTTATCGCGTATCCGGTTCTGCATTGACCGGAAGTACACTGGTCTCGAGACGTACACGAATCGCAGTGTCCGTCGCAAGCTAAGCAACCGTTACTAGCGGGGTCGTACACGTAACCCGTTGAACAATGGCCCGTCAGACAAGTTCCGGTCACGTTGCAGCGATCGCAGTTATTGGCGCAAGCGGAACACGTGACCGTATCGTTAGAGGTCAGGTGGCCTAGCGAACATTGACCTACTGTACATTGGCCCGCTATCGTGCAGTTGTTACAGTTCGGCGCGCATCTTATACACGTTCCGTTAGAAGCGGAGAAACCGTTACCGCAAGCGTCGCACTGGCTGCTGTTTGTACACGAAAGGCAGTCCGAAGAACATTCTGGTAATGAGAAATATGCTATTTAATAACATTTAATTATGTATTACGAAACTAGTTGGTTATACCAAAGCCCTGGGCTTTGGTTATACTCTATTTATAATCTATAAGTAATATTAATTACATATATATATATATATATATATATATATATATATATATTATTTACTAACGGGAACAGGTATTTCCGTTTAAATAAAATCCATTATTACATCCCCCCGAATTACACTGTCCGGCAGTTGTACAATTATTACAATTAGAAGCACACGCTTGACAAGCTCCGCCCACTAATGTAAACGAGGCGTGACATTCTCCTTGCTGACAGGTTGAAGAATTGCTGCAGGCGCAATTTGAAGGACAAGCTAATAAATTATGGAATATTTTAAATTACGTATATATATATATATATATATTATTTAATCATTTAATAAAACAATAGATATTATATCGTGTATTATTAACTATTATAACCGACACTATAATGTATTGTATACAATGGTATACTCTATAGACACGACGAAGCATACAACTAACCTACGCAGGAATCGTTGGTCGCACCGTTAGTGAACAATGGCCTACATCCGCCCGCATCGCAATAGCCGGCAGTTGCGCATGTCAGGCAGTTAGCTGCGCAAGCCACACACGTCGAGTTGCCCACGTTAGCGTATCCGGTGACGCATTGACCGGAAGTGCATTGATAGGCCGTAGTACACGCTTTGCAGTTCGCAGCGCAACCTGTGAATGCGATATTCTATTATAATAGATAATAATAAATTATAAATTATAATTTATAATAGATAATAATACAAATATATTATAATTGATATAGTTTAATAAACTATAATCCTCACTTATATATATAAACATAATAGCATCACTCCTATATTATGGAGGTCGATATATAATTATATTTAATGTATTATCTAATATAACAATTACAAAACTAACTACCACAAGTCTGTGTATTCATATAATATTGAAATATCAAATTAGATTCGAGTGTACATTGTACATGATACATACACGTGATGTAATGTCTACGTAACAAGTATATACCCGTATCATGTATACATTAGTGTACTAACGAATGCAGTCGTTGTCTGGTCCGTCCGTGTACCCCGCCGCGCATTGACCACTCGTACACTGACCGGAAGTGTTGCAAGCTAAACAATGGCCGGCGCACTGCGCGCACGTGTATCGCGTAACGGAAGCGTATCCGGTCACGCATCGGCCGGGAGTGCACTCGTCGGGAGTCGTACAATTCAAACAGTTACCGGAACAGGCTAGGCATTGTTGACCGTTTCCGGTAGCGTATCCGGCGCTACACTGACCGCTGGTGCATTGGCCGGCCACCGTACAAGAATCGCAGTGCTGACCGCAGGCTGTGGTGATGTACAATCGTATGTGACTAATCTATTATATTATGATAAGTTGAATTATGATTACTATAGTAATGATTAGTAAAGTTATTGTCGTGTTTATTATCGATTACTTTTTTAAACCAGCATATCTTCGACATATTGAAATGTGTCCGCGATGCAATCGCTTAGATAAAAACTATACATATAGGTATAGGTATATATACCTAACGTATACGTTATTGAAATAAACTGAAATAATATATCGAATTACAATAATCAAAGACGCCAGAAGATATACACGGTTAGTGATAACACGTGACTTACACCGACCTGCGCATGTTCCGGCCACCATGACGGCGTTACTTAAACACGTGGTACAGGAAGTAGTAGACGTACAGACATCGCAATAATCCGGGCAGAAGTCGCACGTCGGCAATGTCTTCTCTACGAAACCATGGTTACAGGTGGAACATCGTTCTAGCGCCGTGTTCGTGTCGATACTGCACTGCTGACACTGGCCGCTACATTCTGAATGTGGTCACGTGTTAAGTTATCATATATTAGCTATGTATACATGTTATTGAATGTTAACATAATTAATGTATTAATACAATGTATCAATTGATAAAATAATGTATATACAGCAGTATCATGATAAAATAATCAAGATAATATAAGTTATGTAGGTTACCTATAGGTATATATACATCCATATACTGATACAATAATATAGCATAGCATATATATATATATACAAGTACTACGTAGGGGAAAGTCCCCGATTACCGACCCCCTCCTAATACCGACCCCCTCTCGTATCTCAGTAACTATAAGAGATATCAAAAAATAATATATACACGAACTGTTAGTAATTTAATGATACATATGAATAAGTATTTTGTTTTAACAAATATGTAATCCTACAATTGTTATTTGATAAAATGTAATATTCTGTTTTTACTTTTTAAATATTTGAATAATAACTTTTTTTAAATCATTATAAATACTTTATTAATTAAAAGAAAACTTAATACTGCACATAATATTGTAGATCAATAAAATGTTTATAATTATTATAAAAATAATTCAATTTGAATAACTATTAACCAAAATATCTTAATTATAGCAACTCATATGCTTTTCCTAATACCAACCCCCATGTGATTTATAATATCCAATCAAAATAGATCAGTATTTTACTTTAAAATATGTCATAAGTTGTTTGTTTATCATTGATATAGATTAAGGATTCATGATTCTATTATATTATATACATACTGATTAATAACTAAATATTAAATAATAATATATACTATTTTAATATAATTACTATAAAGTTTAAATTTAAATTTAATATTACTATAAAACATAAATTCAATAAAAAATAATTGCTTGCATGTTATAATTAATTATATTTATGTATATCTACTATGTTGATTGGATATTATAATACTAAAAGTATGTATACCGCGATTATTTTAGGGGGTCGGTAATAGGGGAAGGGGGTCGGTATTAGGAACAGGTATCCGATTACCGACCCCCCTGTTTATTCTTGTAAATATAATTATATCAAAAATTTAAAATAGCCACATTATTCATTACTATAATATTACCATATTTACAAAATTTCAAATAAATATATTTAATATTGAATACGTTATTACAAATAATCATTTAGGGGTCGGTAATCGGGGACTTTCCCCTATACTTTTATAATTAATTAAATATATGATATATATATATATATATATATTTAGGTATATAAGTATATACAATTATGATATACTAACGTAAACATAATCCGTTATGTAATCTATATCCATTACTACAATAGGAGCATTGTGTCGTGTTTAAACACGTGGCGCAATTGGTTGTACACGTAGTACAACTTCCGGTTGTAGTTAAAGCCGTAGCAGCGTTACATTGGGTACACTGGGCGTTGTTTGTATTCGTTATGTTTCCAATGGCAACGGTACATGTGGACGCGATAGCTACAATAAGCATAAGATTTAATTTATTATTATTAAAATAAATAATATATACATAGATTATATATATATATATATATATATATATATACATATATAGGTAATATAATTTTATTTAATATAGTCCTATGTAATAGTAGAATATTATTAATATTATAGTTTGCAATTCTGTATTCCCATCATCGATGTATATTTAACATATCTCTACTCACGGAGGCAAGCCGATGACCCGGATCGACCGACATCGTTAAGCTGGTATCTCTGTGACCCCGGTTGACCCCGGTTACACGATACGCATTCCGCAGTACCGGTACCGTTATCTGCGCATGTCAGACAGTTCACCGGACACGCTAAACACGTGTTATCCGCCATCTTTAGCGTGTAACCCGGATGACAGAGTGTGCAGTTCGTACTGGTAGACGTTATGTAGGTCGGAGTACAGGTCTGGCAATTCGAAACTGAACACGCTATTTAGTATGTAAGTTTAGTTTTAATTAATAATTTATATAGGTATAATATGTACTAATATAATAATAACATATGTAAATATACTATCAATAGTATATTAAATATAAAAATTAGGGAAAATATATATATATAATAATGATAATATTTTATTTAGTATTACATATATTACAAAGGTTTATATAGAATGATATTGAAATTATTGAGATACCACTATTTCAGTTGAAGAACGAACTAAAAATACAACATTATAAATATAAAAAATACTAAAACATACATATAATAGCAATATACCATATAGATATAACTATAGTTAGATAATATAATAGCAATACCATATCTTATTAACTCTTATTAACAATGTGACAATAATAATCAAATTTCATAATAAAGTGGTATATATATACCTACTATAGTATCGACAGACTATATATAGTATGTCGATATGTATACTATAGTATGTCGATATATCCGTCAGATTTTAATACTGAAAAAAATAAGAAGTTAATAATAAATATTACCCAACTTAAACTAGAATATAAACTTTACTATGACAATAAAGATATGGATACAATATCTAAAAATAAGTAACTAACATTTAAATTAAAATAATAAAACATATATGTTATACAAATACTTATAGGTTCATCTATATTTAAAAATATATATTTATAAGAGTAATATTAAGTAAGTATATCACTTTTATTATGTACACTCTTAAGGATTAAGGATGTATACTTTATTAACAAATTATTAATATTAAATATATAATTATAAATATATACATTATAATGGATAATTAATAATAATTGATAATTTGCAATCACTAATTATACAGTATTGTGATACGAACCTAAACACGATGAGTCATTCTTAAGCGCGTATCCGGGTCGACAAGTATTACATAACGTAGCGGTTGTGTTGCCCTCCCATTGGCAGACGTCACAATTACTATTACAACTAGAACAGCCCAGAGTGACGTCAGACTTCATCAGATAGCCCGTAGGACAAAGGGAACAACGTAGGGGGTGGTTAACGCACGTGTCGCAGTGGTCGAGTACGCATGCACCCGTCACGCATGCCAGTAGCACGTGCAGCAACAGTACTATGGTACGTAACATCTTGTAATCGAACCTACTAGAACAATTCGGTACTATAGTATACTATTGGTGTGCGTGTGAAGAGTATATCGAACTATATTGAACTATTTAATTTAATTATACTTGAACTTATATGTTATATAGTACAATGGATGCGTGGGGACTATATTTAACTATAGTTATGATATAGTTATGATATATATATATATATATATATCATATAATTATAATATTAATAGTACAATTGTGGAGAACTTAAACGTTATATAGTAAGTGGGATGCGTGTCTGTATAGAATCGCTAGGAGATGTGTGCATGCGATGCATTGCAATGCATTGTAACCGTACAACAATGCTAACTTTAATTATGTGAGGTAAACTCGATTACACTTCTTGTGTACCTAGTAATTGTAGATGCATTGAATTCGATGTAGGTCTGTCTCGATATAATATGATATCATTTGTCGTGTGAATAATGTATACATTAATACTCTTTAAATGAACTGTTTTATATTTATTGATTGGTATTATATATATATATATATATATATAATATCATATATATCCCTATCAATAAAAATGAAACCTGATATCTACTTACAATGATTTGGTTATAAAAAAATACAAACATGTATATGCAAATGGTATTATATAAAACATTACAATTAGGTACAGGGGAGAATGCTCTAATATCGACATGGACGTAATATCGACACCCTTAGAGATCTCCTAAAATATAATTTCAATCAAACAATAAGTAATGTATGATATTTTAATCAATATAATTCTAATTCATATAAGTATACATTTTTTTTATACAATATTTATATTTTTTTAATTATAAAAAAAACTAATTTGTTCGTTACAACTCTAAATTTATGACATTTTTGAAATATATTATCATTACTCCATCATTTGAAAATTTAGATATTTTAAATATTTTAATTACATTGTATAGATCTAATTATATTTTACAATGTGCCGACAATATTTTGTATTTATATAATTTGTTACAAAGTTATTTACGTTTACCTAAGCAACATATGTTGCTTAGTAAGTATGTATATACATTTTCATAATACCGACACACTAATTGCACGTAATATCGACACAATCTTTCAATTATATAACCTATAGGTTATATAATGATATATCAGCGTTATTAGTTTATTAGTTCCATTACTCTAATAATTTACGTATCGTTGTGTTATATTATGTTATACATATTATATATTGTTTCTACTTGTAATTAAATAGTCTTTCAGAAACTATATAAAACTCTTATGTATTTACAATATTCGCATTATAATTAAGTAATTTCAAACTTTATATTTATAATATTTTTTTAAATTAATTATAGGAAAACAACGTATGAATTGCGTGTGTTAACTACAATTAACGTCCATTTAATTCTGATTGGATAGTGGATATTAAATAATATATATATTCCATATTCCATATATGGTATATCTAACTATCGATATATTTAGGGTGTCGATATTATGTGCCAAGGTGTCGGTATTTGAGGCAGTGCCTGTAATATCGACACCCCTGTTATCTCAGAATTAAACAAACTAAATTAAATTTTAAAATAGCTATTATATGTATATACCTACTTGATACTTATAAATAAATGTGGAAATATTTAATTGAGAAATAATAAAGTTATGATGATTTATTTTTAGGGTGTCGGTATTCGATTACTCTCCCCTATACAATGTTATTTATATATGGTTATATATGCTTATTTATTATATTAGGTTTATACATAAATACATATTTTTGAATTCAAGTTTTATTTTCAACAGGCTTTTTCAAATATTCTACAGAAAGTTTCATATTGACAGTGATGGGCACCGATCCTTTTTTCCTGGATCCTAATTTATTTATTATTGAATTTATGTTTTAATATTAATAATAAATGTAAATTTAAACTTTATAGTTATTATATTAAAATAGTGTATATTATTATTTAATATTTAATTATTGATCAATATTTGTATAATCAACTTGAATCATCAATTATTAATCTATATCAATGATAAACAAACAACTTAGGACACATTTAAAAATAAAACACTTATATATTTTAATTGGATATTATAAATATTGATTAGGGTAATTTAGGGGGTCGGTAATAATATATAATTAAGATATATTGGTAAGTTATTAAAATTAAATTATTTGTATTACTTTATAAACATTTAATTAATCTACAATATAATGTATATAATTACATTTTATTTCAATTAATAGAGTATTTACAATGATTTAAACAAATTATTATTCAAGTATTTATCAAATAAAAATTGTAGGATTGAATATTTATGAATACAAATACTTATTCATATTTACAATTAAATTACTAATATTTTATGTATATATAATGTTGTATATCTTTTATAGTTACCTAGAGAGTAGTAATTGGAATTTGAAATATAAATTATACATATATAACCAACCAAAATCTAAAAATTGATGGTAAAGATAAATCCTTACTTCTCCTAATACATTAATATATATGTTTAGTACTAATTTAGTATTCAATTGTATCAACTAATATATTAAAAAAAAAATTAAATAAAGTTATACACAAAGAAAGATCTAAAAAATTAAATGAAAGAAATTACGATTATATATTATAAAGATAAATAAAATAAGAAGAAATAAGCATGGCTTTATGGGAGCCAGATAATGTGCGATGACTGGGTGATAATACTGGCTGAACATATTATTTTGAAGATCGCTAGAAGAAAAACAGCATTTAACAGCATTTCATTTTAATTACATCTATACAAAATAAATTACTAATAAATGTTTATTATTATTATTATTATTTACAAAATGGGCGTGGAATAGAAAAATGTCTGACATGTTCATGGAGTGTGGTTGTGTGTGTGTGTGGATCAGGTGTGAGGGTGTGTTATCCTAGAAAAGTATAGAGTCGTCAATGTTGTCATGATTCATATCTTCGTGGAAATACTGTGTGGGCTCAGGATATTCCCTAGGGACGACGGCGGCGACCTTGGTTTGACCTTCGCGTGACCTTCTCGCAGCATTCCGATCCAAGCTTCCCTATTCATAATCGATGGAGATGTTCTTTATTTGATAATTGCTAATATCACCTGTTATATGTGTGTAAGGTATAAGGTGATGAACAGAATATTAGTATTGAGTATATAAAGAACAACAGTTAATTTAAAATTGTTTTATATATATACTAGCTGGCTACGGCCCGGCGTTGCCCGGGTATTATATTTTAGTGGGAAATGATAATGTCTGAAATGTTGCCCTGCCTATTTACATGAATATATCAAAATTTGAATGACATTATAATTATTACGAATTTTATTTATATTTCCTTATTTATAAAACATATATGTTTTTAATATAAGATTTTCATATATATATGAAATCTTTGGTCAGTATATATAATTTTTTTTCTTTGCGTGCTCTTGAACAGCCTACATATAATTGACCGTAGGCTAAGCATGAGGTTTCAATATATAAGCCCACGACTTAAAAAGATTGTCCTTGAGATTTGTTTATTGTCATGGAAAAACAAAGTTTTATTGGAAATTGGTGTCTTCTAAAATTATGGTATAATCTGATGGTATCAGTGGTATTTTTGGAAACATGACTTATTCACCCTTATATTGACCCGTTAGTATTTTAGCTTCTATCAAATTATTTTTTAAATTAGTTATGATCAATCTGGATCCATTACATAATTTTGGGGGATTTAAATTTCTTAATAGCATGATTGGCGCTGCTACTTTTAGTGCTAGTTTATTGTCTGGTAATCCGGAAAGTTTAATGAAATTCAGAAATTCGATGAGATAATATACAACTTCTTTTCTTTTGTACTCTGTCTATGGACCTATATACATTCATCTCTCTTGGAAATTTATTTAGTAAATTTTGATTTAAATTATATATACATTGTCATTTTTAGGTGTTAATATACATATTTCGCAAAGCAAATTTTCATCCAAATAATTGTCTTCTAAATTTTAATAAATTTTCGTGATGAGTTTATTCTTATTTTCCATTATATTTCCGCACGGGATAATATCCATACCATTATTTTTCTGCGTCATACCATTACCTATATCTAAGAGATTATTTTCGAATGTGGCTGTATCTTGATTGTTTGATAAGAATACTCTCATGTTTTTAGTTAATTTCATTACTCTTATATTTTTCTACATTACTGAAGTTTTCAAACGCGAATTTATGTGGTGTGTCTTTGTACCTATTTTAACTACTGGAAGGAATGGTCTGAAATCTCTGCTAAGTATTAATGTATGTCCTCCCATCGGATTATCTTTGTTTACTATGTCTCTTACCATTCTATCCACGGTTTCTAATGCATGCTTGTGAGTTATTGTGCATTCATCCCAAACAATAACTTTACTACTTCTAAATAGTTTCCCTGATTTTGAATTATTCTTTATACTGCAAATGGAATCTTCGTTTAACTGTATTGGAATCTTTAAAATGGAATGGGCTGTTCTAGTTGCTGCTATTCCTGATGATGCTACGTCAATATGTTCTTTATTTGCCATCTTCATTTTAGCTAGCAATAAATTAATCAAAAAAGTTTGTCCAATTCCTGCGGGGGCATATTTGAAAAACAATTTTCCATCTTCGTTATTTACACTTTGTAAGATTTTGTTATAAGCTATTCTTTGTTCATCATCCAATTTAATTTCTTTTGCTTGAAAAATTTTCCGGGCTACTTCCCGGCGTTGCCCAGGTATAATAGTAACTAATCATTATCAACGTAGATGTAAACAAAGATTTAATTCGAGAAAACACTTTATTTATTTATAACAAAGAACTTAAATTTAATTGTTTATTGGAAAATTTAAAATTTCTTCGTTAAATATATCGAAAACGTAAACGTTATCACCGTTTATTGCCATTTACGAATGCATTAATTATGGTAAAGTGAATATAATTACATTTTTACGAAACGCCTCACATTCGCATAGATTTTATGTGTGAAACATTTTCTTCTAAAATCAAAAGATTTCCCGATATAGGGAAAATAGCTCTAAAATGACAGTTTTACGTAATTATGATCGGTGTAGAGGTGGAAATAAAAAATTCATCCGAACAACCACAATACTTTTTTCGTAGAGAATTAGTAGCAATTTAAATTTTGTAAATCCGTCGAGCCGTTTTCTTAAACATCGAACGCCTATATATAAATAAATATTTAAATAGACTTTCTTTTATATGTATAGACTAGCTGGCTTCGGCCCGGCATTGCCCGGGTATTATACTTGTAGTGGTAATTATAACGTCTTAAGGGGATCCCGCACATAACACGCAATTTGCCAATTTCGTGTATAAATAGATAGGAAAAATATATGTCCACTAACAAAAATAGAACTTATATTCTATTCATTCAATTGACATAATTTTTTATGTCATGTATTCATAATATATACATGCATAGGAAAATAGAAAGTTATTTTTAATATTATTATTTATTATATTATATATATCTAAATTAAAAATTAGAAATACTAAAATGATGGTTTTTCTATAGAAATTATCATTTAATACAATGAATTCTATACATTTTATTAAATATCTCTCTATTTTACTATTCATATAATTAAATTCTATATAAAGCACAACAAATTAATATTATAATTATAATATTTTTTATGTTCTATATTTTTGAATGCATATACCTAGCGCGAAATAATTATTCTGAGAAAACAGCGTTTGAAGTTTGACAGCATAACAATGTAATATTGAATAGCATATAATAGCATTATCTTATCGTTAAAAAACACATTTTTATGCAACTTCTAGACTGAATTCATGTTTAATTTTTTTACAGATAATAAAAAACACTACAATAAGTATTATTATGTAATAGAATAAAATATTAAAAAAAATAAATTACCATCACTTTAAATGTGCGGGATCCCCTTAAATGTTGCCCTGCTATTACGAATGACATTATAATTATTACGAATTTTATTTATATTTTCTTATTTATAAAAAATATATGTTTTTCATATAAGATTTTCATATATATTATATAATATATATGAAAATCTTTGGCCAGTATATATAATTTTTTTTCTTTGCGTGCTCTTGAACAGCCTACATATAATTGACCGTAGGCGAAGCATTCGGTTTCAAGATCTAAGCCAACGACTTTAAAAGATTGTCCTTGAGATGTGTTTATTGTCATGTAAAAACAAAGTTTTATTCGAAATTGGTGTCTTCTAAAATTAAAGAGATAATCTGATGGTATCAGTGGTATTTTGGGAAACATGACTTCTTCTCCCTTATATTGACCCGTTAGTATTTTGGCTTCTATCAAATTATTTGTAAATTAGTTATGATCAATCTGGATCCATTACATAATTTTGGGGGATTTAAATTTCTTAGTAGCATGATTGGCGCTCCTACTTTAGTGCTAGTTTATGGTCTGGTAATCCGGAAAGTTTAATGAAATTCAAAAATTCTATGGGATAATTTACAACTTCTTTTCTTTTGTACTCTGTCTATGGACCTATATACTTTAATCTCTCCTGGAAATTTATTTAGTAAATTTTGATTTATTGTATATACATTGTTATTTTTAGGTGTTAATATACATCTTTCGCAAAGCCAATTTTCATCCAAATAATGGTCTTCTACATTTTCATAAATTGTCGTGATGAGTTCATTCTTATTTTCCAATTAATTACCGCACGGGATAATATCCATACCATTATTTTTCTGCGTCATTTCATTACCTATATCTAAGAGATGATTTTCGAATGTGGCTGTATCTTGATTGTTTGATAAGAATACTCTCATTTTTTTAGTTAATCTTATATTTTTCCACATTACTGAAGTTTTCAAACACGAATTTATGTGGTCTGTTTTTGTACCACTTTTAACTAATGGAAGGATTAGTCTGAAATCTCCGCTAAATATTAATGTCTGTCCTCCAATCGGCTTATCTTTGTTTACTATGTCTCTTACCATTCTATCGACGGTTTCTAATGCGTGATTGTGAGTCATTGTACATTCATCCCAAACAATAAATCTACAGCCCAGCAAACAGTAAGAGCAGCATAATAGCAGCATAACAGCAAATGCTAGAGCCTCAAATGTTTACATTGTGCTATTATGCTGCTATTAAATGTCTATTATGCTGCTATTATGCTGCTATTAATTTGTAATGATATTATGCTGCTGTTATGCTGCTATTATGCTGCTCTTACTGTTTGCTGGGAGCTTCTAAATAGTTTAACTGATTTTTAATTATTCTTAATACTGCAAATGGAATCTTCGTTTAACTGTATTGTAATCTTAAAAATGGAATGGGCTGTTCTACAGTTCAATAATAGAGCTGCTGCTATTCCTGATGATGCTACGGCAATATGTTATTTATTTGCCATATCTTCACTTTAGCTAGCAATAAATTAATCAAAAAAGTTTTTCCAGTTCCTGCGGGTGCATCTAGGAAAAGCAATTTTCCATCTTCGTTATTTCCACTTTGTAAGATTTTGTTATAAACTATTCTATTTTTGTTCATCATTTGCTTGACAATTTTCCGGGTTACGTCCCGGCGTTGCCCGGGTATAATAGTAACTAATCGTTATCAACGTAGATGTAGACAAAGATTTATTCATAGAAAACAATTTATTTATTTATAACAAATCACTTAAATTTAAAGTGTTTATTGAAAAATTTAAAATTTCTTCGTTAAATATATCGAAAACGTAAACGTTATCACCGTTTATTGCCCTTTACGAATGCATTAATTATGGTAAAGTGAATATAATTACATTTTTACGAATCGCCTCACATTCGCATACATTTCATGTGTGAAACATTTTCTTCTAAAATCAAAAGATTTCCCGATATAGGGAAAATAGCTCTAAAAGGACAGTTTTACGTAATTATGAGCGGTGTAAAGGTGGAAATAAAAAAATTCATCCGAACAACCACAATACTTTTTTCGTAGAGAATTAGTAGCAATTTAAATTTTGTAAATCCGTCTAGCCGTTTTCTTAAACATCGAACGCCTATATATAAATAAATAAATAAATAAATAAATAAATAAATAAATAAATAAATAAATAAATAAACATTTAAATAGACTTTCTTTTATATGTATAGACTAGCTGGCTACGGCCCGGCGTTGCCCGGGTATTATACTTGTAGTGGAAATGATAATGATTGAAATATTGCCCTGACTATTTACATGAATATATCCAAATTTGAATGACATTATAATTATTACGAATTTTATTTATATTTACTTATTTATAAAACATATATGTTTTTCATATAAGATTTTCATATATATATATGAATATCTTTGGCCATTATATATAATTCATTTTCTTCGCGTGCTCCTGAACAGTCTACATATAATTGACCGTGGGCGAAGCATTCGGTTTCAATATCTAAGCCCACGACTTTGAAATATTGTCCTTGAGATTTGTTTATTGTCATGGAAAAACAAAGTTTTATTGGGAATTGGAATCTTCTAAAATTAAAGGGATAATCTGATGGTATCAGTGGTATTTTGGGAAACATGACTTCTTCTCCCTTATATTTATATATTATACCAGTTAGTATTTTGGCTTCTATCAAATTATTTTGTAAATTAGTTATGATCAATCTGGATCCATTACATAATTTTGGGGGGGTTTAAATTTCATAATAGCATGATTGGCGCTGCTACTTTTAGTGCTAGTTTATGGTCTGGTAATCCGGAAAGTTTAATGAAATTCAAAAATTCTATGGGATAATATACAACTTCTTTTCTTTTGAACTATGTCTATGGACCGATATACTTTCATCTCTCCTGGAAATTTATTTAGTAAATAATGATTTATTATATATACATTGTCATTTTTAGGTGTAAATATACATCTTTCGCAAAGCCAATTTTCATCCAAATAATGGTCTTCTACATTTTCATAAATTGTCGTGATGAGTTCATTCTTATTTTCAATTATATTTCTGCACGGGATAATATCCATACCATTATTTTTCTGCGTCATTCCATTACCTATATCTAAGAGATGATTTTCGAATGTGGCTGTATCTTGATTGTTTGATAAGAATACTCTCATGTTTTTAATTAATTTCATTACTCTTATATTTTTCCACATCCTGAAGTTTTCAAACACGAATTTATGTGGTGTGTCTTTGTACCTCTTTTAACTACTGGAAGGATTTGTCTGAAATCTCTGCTAAGTATTAATGTCTGTCCTCCCATCGGCTTATCTTTGTTTACTATTTCTCTTACCATTCTATCTATGGCTTTAATACATGCTTGAGTCATTGTGCATTCATCCCAAACACTAAATTTACAGCTTCTAAATAGTTTCCCTGATTTTGTATTATTCTTTATAGTGTAAATGTAATCTTCGTTTAACTGTATTGGAATCTAAAAATGGAATGGAGTTATACAGTTAAATAATAGAGTTGCTGCTATTACTGATGATGCTACGGCAATATCTTCTTTATTTGCCATCTTCATTTTAGCTAGCAATAAATTAATCAAAAAAGTGTTTCCAGTTCCTGCGGGGGCATCTAGGAAAAACAATTTTCCATCTTCATTATTTATACTTTGTAAGATTTTGTTATAAACTATTCTTTGTTCATCATTCAATTTAATTTTATTTGCTTGAAAAATTTCCGGGCTATGTCCCGGCGTTACCCGGGTATAATAGTAACTAATCGTTATCAATGTAGATGTAAACAAAGATTTATTTATAGAAAACAATTTATTTATTAATAACAAAAGCACTTAAATTTAATTGTTTATTGAAAAATTTAAAATTTCTTCGTTAAATATATCGAAAACGTAAACGTTATCACCGTTTATTGCCATTTACGAATGCATTAATTATGGTAAAGTGAATATAACTACATTTTTACGAAACGCCTCACATTCGCATAGATTTTATGTGTGAAACATTTTCTTCTAAAATAAAAAGATTTCCCGATAGGTCATAAATAGCTCTAAAATGACAGTTTTACGTAATTATGATCGGTGTAAAGGTGGAAATAAAAAATTCATCCGAACAACCACAATACTTTTTTCGTAGAGAATTAGTAGCAATTTAAATTTTGTAAATCCGTCGAGCCGTTTTCTTAAACATCGAACGCCTATATATAAATAAATAAATAAATAAATAAATAAATAAATAAATAAATAAATAAATAAATAAATATTTAAATAGACTTTCTTTTATATGTATAGATAGCTGGCTTCGGCCCGGCGTTGCCCGGGTATTATACTTGTAGTGGTAATTATAACGTCTTAAGGGGATCCCGCACATAACACGCAATTTGCCAATTTCGTGTATAAATAGATAGGAAAAATATATGTCCACTAAAAAAAATAGAACTTATATTCTATTCATTCAATTGACATAATTTTTTATGTCATGTATTCATAATATATACATGCATAGGAAAATAGAAAGTTATTTTTAATATTATTATTTATTATATTATATATATCTAAATTAAAAATTAGAAATACTAAAATGATGGTTTTTCTATAGAAATTATCATTTAATACAATGAATTCTATACATTTTATTAAATATCTCTCTATTTTACTATTCATATAATTAAATTCTATATAAAGCACAACAAATTAATATTATAATTATAATATTTGTTATGTTCTATATTTTTGAATGCATATACCTAGCGCG
Source organism: Osedax fenrisi (assembly GCA_964019155.1). Lineage (NCBI taxonomy): Eukaryota > Metazoa > Annelida > Polychaeta > Sabellida > Siboglinidae > Osedax > Osedax fenrisi. Next base: position 70,379,383 of record OZ025241.1, on the reverse strand, counting down.
AAATAATTATTCTGAGAAAACAGCGTTTGAAGTTTGACAGCATAACAATGTAATATTGAATAGCATATAATAGCATTATCTTATCGTTAAAAAACACATTTTTATGCAACTTCTAGACTGAATTCATGTTTAATTTTTTTACAGATAATAAAAAACACTACAATAAGTATTATTATGTAATAGAATAAAATATTAAAAAAAATAAATTACCATCACTTTAAATGTGCGGGATCCCCTTAAATGTTGCCCTGCTATTACGAATGACATTATAATTATTACGAATTTTATTTATATTTTCTTATTTATAAAAAATATATGTTTTTCATATAAGATTTTCATATATATTATATAATATATATGAAAATCTTTGGCCAGTATATATAATTTTTTTTCTTTGCGTGCTCTTGAACAGCCTACATATAATTGACCGTAGGCGAAGCATTCGGTTTCAAGATCTAAGCCAACGACTTTAAAAGATTGTCCTTGAGATGTGTTTATTGTCATGTAAAAACAAAGTTTTATTCGAAATTGGTGTCTTCTAAAATTAAAGAGATAATCTGATGGTATCAGTGGTATTTTGGGAAACATGACTTCTTCTCCCTTATATTGACCCGTTAGTATTTTGGCTTCTATCAAATTATTTGTAAATTAGTTATGATCAATCTGGATCCATTACATAATTTTGGGGGATTTAAATTTCTTAGTAGCATGATTGGCGCTCCTACTTTAGTGCTAGTTTATGGTCTGGTAATCCGGAAAGTTTAATGAAATTCAAAAATTCTATGGGATAATTTACAACTTTTTTTCTTTTGTACTCTGTCTATGGACCTATATACTTTAATCTCTCCTGGAAATTTATTTAGTAAATTTTGATTTATTGTATATACATTGTTATTTTTAGGTGTTAATATACATCTTTCGCAAAGCCAATTTTCATCCAAATAATGGTCTTCTACATTTTCATAAATTGTCGTGATGAGTTCATTCTTATTTTCCAATTAATTACCGCACGGGATAATATCCATACCATTATTTTTCTGCGTCATTTCATTACCTATATCTAAGAGATGATTTTCGAATGTGGCTGTATCTTGATTGTTTGATAAGAATACTCTCATTTTTTTAGTTAATTTCATTACTCTTATATTTTTCCACATCCTGAAGTTTTCAAACACGAATTTATGTGGTGTGTCTTTGTACCTCTTTTAACTACTGGAAGGATTTGTCTGAAATCTCTGCTAAGTATTAATGTCTGTCCTCCCATCGGCTTATCTTTGTTTACTATTTCTCTTACCATTCTATCTATGGCTTTAATACATGCTTGAGTCATTGTGCATTCATCCCAAACACTAAATTTACAGCTTCTAAATAGTTTCCCTGATTTTGTATTATTCTTTATAGTGTAAATGTAATCTTCGTTTAACTGTATTGGAATCTAAAAATGGAATGGAGTTATACAGTTAAATAATAGAGTTGCTGCTATTACTGATGATGCTACGGCAATATCTTCTTTATTTGCCATCTTCATTTTAGCTAGCAATAAATTAATCAAAAAAGTGTTTCCAGTTCCTGCGGGGGCATCTAGGAAAAACAATTTTCCATCTTCATTATTTATACTTTGTAAGATTTTGTTATAAACTATTCTTTGTTCATCATTCAATTTAATTTTATTTGCTTGAAAAATTTCCGGGCTATGTCCCGGCGTTACCCGGGTATAATAGTAACTAATCGTTATCAATGTAGATGTAAACAAAGATTTATTTATAGAAAACAATTTATTTATTAATAACAAAAGCACTTAAATTTAATTGTTTATTGAAAAATTTAAAATTTCTTCGTTAAATATATCGAAAACGTAAACGTTATCACCGTTTATTGCCATTTACGAATGCATTAATTATGGTAAAGTGAATATAACTTCATTTTTACGAAACGCCTCACATTCGCATAGATTTTATGTGTGAAACATTTTCTTCTAAAATAAAAAGATTTCCCGATAGGTCATAAATAGCTCTAAAATGACAGTTTTACGTAATTATGATCGGTGTAAAGGTGGAAATAAAAAATTCATCCGAACAACCACAATACTTTTTTCGTAGAGAATTAGTAGCAATTTAAATTTTGTAAATCCGTCGAGCCGTTTTCTTAAACATCGAACGCCTATATATAAATAAATAAATAAATAAATAAATAAATAAATAAATAAATAAATAAATAAATAAATATTTAAATAGACTTTCTTTTATATGTATAGATAGCTGGCTTCGGCCCGGCGTTGCCCGGGTATTATACTTGTAGTGGTAATTATAACGTCTTAAGGGGATCCCGCACATAACACGCAATTTGCCAATTTCGTGTATAAATAGATAGGAAAAATATATGTCCACTAAAAAAAATAGAACTTATATTCTATTCATTCAATTGACATAATTTTTTATGTCATGTATTCATAATATATACATGCATAGGAAAATAGAAAGTTATTTTTAATATTATTATTTATTATATTATATATATCTAAATTAAAAATACTAAAATGATGGTTTTTCTATAGAAATTATCATTTAATACAATGAATTCTATACATTTTATTAAATATCTCTCTATTTTACTATTCATATAATTAAATTCTATATAAAGCACAACAAATTAATATTATAATTATAATATTTGTTATGTTCTATATTTTTGAATGCATATACCTAGCGCGAAATAATTATTCTGAGAAAACAGCGTTTGAAGTTTGACAGCATAACAATGTAATATTGAATAGCATATAATAGCATTATCTTATCGTTAAAAAACACATTTTTATGCAACTTCTAGACTGAATTCATGTCTAATTTTTTTACAGATAATAAAAAACACTACAATAAGTATTATTATGTAATAGAATAAAATATTAAAAAAAATAAATTACCATCACTTTAAATGTGCGGGATCCCCTTAAATGTTGCCCTGCTATTACGAATGACTATTTATTACGAATTTTATTTATATTTTCTTATTTATAAAAAATATATGTTTTTCATATAAGATTTTCATATATATTATATAATATATATGAAAATCTTTGGCCAGTATATATAATTTTTTTTCTTTGCGTGCTCTTGAACAGCCTACATATAATTGACCGTAGGCGAAGCATTCGGTTTCAAGATCTAAGCCAACGACTTTAAAAGATTGTCCCTGAGATGTGTTTATTGTCATGTAAAAACAAAGTTTTATTCGAAATTGGTGTCTTCTAAAATTAAAGAGATAATCTGATGGTATCTGATAGAATGTACTACTACTAATACTATTTTAAGTTAACTAACTTTTTGTATATTCATTACGATTTAGATCTATATATATATCTACTATATATATAGGAGCCATTTAACCACGTCAAGGTATCGTAATATTAAATGGTTTTTGGATTTTCACCAAGGTATTTTTACCCAGAAGACTATATATAATCAAATATATAGAATTCTTGAACCTGTTTTAATAATAAATATATTAGTATTTATAAAATAAATTGATATATATTATAAATATATATATATATATATATATATTATATATATATATATATATATTATATATATATATATATACATATATTATATACATATACTTATATAATAAGTATGTATTTGATATTAACCTAACAAAGTTGTCGGTTCATTTTCTTAAGGACGACACCCTTAAGCATCGCCGGAGAAATGATATAAGGAACCGGCTTATGCGGCTCAACTCTAATCGATTTCTTCGGCTGCTCTGGCGATGGTTCCGATAATGGCAAAATTGCCACATCTCCACACATCGCCCTGGGGCCTCCTCTTTTCAATCCGACACCTTTCAGCATTGCCGGAGAAATTGATAAAGGAACCTTACGAGGCTCAACTCTATCCAGTTTCTTCGGCCTTTCGGAAACAACTGTTTCCGAAACCTGCAGTGACGATGACCCAGATAATGGCAATACAGCTATATCCGCATCTATCGTCTGAGTGGCAGAATCCCGAGTGGATCTCCACGGAGTTGTTTGCGTGCTCATATCTCTTCGCAGAGACTTACGCACACGTA
>OZ025241.1:70370315-70372815 GCA_964019155.1 Osedax fenrisi | reverse complement strand
CACAAAGGATATCCTTATCCGTCTTGATAAACTAGATAAGATATTAAATAATATATGTAAACTAGTAAATAATACCAGTACGATATATAAACACATAATACCACCTACATTCACCCCTACAATACCCTATAACCCCCCAAAACAACACTTTCCACCACCTACTCATCCTTTAAATATATCATACTCTTCAGCTGTACGACAAAGCCCATACATGCCCATAAACAAAGTTAATACTACTATACCTGTAATTAATACTACTCCATATAATTCTCTTGTTATTGAACATCTGAATGAAGATGAAAGAAATATTAACTTCGTATATAAAATACTTTCATATTTAAATATGTCTACAAACTCTCTGACCTCATACAAATTTATAAACTCAATATGTGTAATATACTTCAACTCACCTAACTCTCTATACACATTTCATTCCAATGTGAACCATATTAAAAAAGACCCCCGATTCTCCCATCTTTATATACGAGAACAACGCTCAGGCAATGAAATATTCAGAGGTAGAGTTATATATCATGCCATAAAAGAAAGTTTAACACCAACTGGCACTAGGTGCACCTATAATAATTATAATAATACATTTGAACTACGTCAAACTAAGAACTCAAAAATAGATTGGTCCTGTAATCCCATAAATATTACAGAATATGATTTCAAAACATGGAAGACTTCTTATGAAGTATATATACAGACCAAACATAATACAAATAAAATTGACTTAGTCAATGACCAACACACACAATGACATATAACCACCCATGACACCACATCAGATCAATATCCTCGACCTTCACCATTCCTATCAGTATCATTCACCAATCTCATTCATCCTCACTACACATCATAAACCAACCATGTCCCTTACCTACCATCTCCAATATAAATATGTCCTCTGCACTATATAAAATTCCACACTTATCCAATATTAAGGCTGCAACACTTAATGTTTGCTCTATCAGAAATAAAGCTGATCTTATAATCGAATTATTTACTGATCTTAACTTAGATATTATGTGTATTAAAGAAACATGGCTTAATCTTAATGATACCCCCATAATTGCCACATTAAACACAAATACATTAAGCTTCGTTCACCTTCCAAGACCTAGTTCCCACTTTGGTGGAGGATTAGGTGTATTATATAACAAGTGTATTAAGCTAATAAGCTATAAAGACCTTTCTCTTGAACATTCCGAGGCTTTTTCATGCACATTTCATCCCAATAACTCACTTCCACTTACAATAATAACCATCTACCGACCACCGCATCAATCTATTCCTCATTTTATTGAAGAACTCGATACTCTACTTTACGCATTAACTCCTAAAACAATTCTAACCGGTGATTTTAATATTCCTATCACCTCTACTTCACATAATTCTCGACATCTCTACGATATACTTGAATCACACAATTTGTCCCAAAAAGTCACTACCCCTACACATACAGCAAACAATATTCTTGATCTTGTTATATCAAATAAATCATCTGATATAATTTCCAACACTGTAACTCATAACCTTATAACTGACCACTACATCGTCCTTTTTAATATCCATGTCCCTAAGCCAACCCGCCTATCAAAAACTATTAAAATTAGAAATATTGCTAAAATTGATATTTCAAAATTTATGGGAGACTTTATTAATAATATTTACATTTATGGTAACAACAAAACTTTATCCCATTTTGACTATATTCTTTCCTCTACTCTTGATGTTCATGCACCTATTAAACAAAAGACGATTATAGTACGTGATAACTCAAAATGGTTTAATAATAATCTTGTCACTGAAAAACGAAAACTACGAAAAGCCGAAAAATGGTGGCGTAGATCTAAATCTACTACCGACTTTAACATATTTTTACTATGCAGACAGCAATATCGTAGTTTACTCAAAACAGCGAAAGAAAATTATTATACTGATCTACTTACTAACGCAGGAAAAGACTATAAGAAAATATTTAAAATATCCAATACACTACTAGGACGCCTTAATCGACGTATTCTTCCAGATACTTCTATATTAGATAATATTAATAACTTTGATATATTCTTTACCGCTAAAGTAAATGACATTATTACATCTCTTCCCTCCCCTTTATCATATGTACCAACCATCCCTCCATATTCTCTTTCATTACTGAACCTTTCATCTACTTCGCTGGTTGAGAAGCTTCTCCTGTCTGTGAAATCAACATGTTCCCTTGACCCCATTCCTGTCACCCTCTTACATAAGCTGATACCTTATATTGTTATGTACTATAAGGAACTAATCGAAGAATCAATCATATCTGGCTCAGTACCTTCGTGTATGAAGTTAGCTAATGTTACTCCTACTATTAAAAAACCTGACTTGGATAAATCACTGCTCGCGAGCTACCGGCCGATATCACATCTCTCGTATATTTCTAAAGTACTTGAAAGAGTTGTAGCTATTCAACTTAATGACTATATACTCAGTAACAAAATCCTCAATA
>OZ025241.1:70135595-70363095 GCA_964019155.1 Osedax fenrisi | reverse complement strand
TCAATACCTATCAAGTAATGAGTAGGTAACCTACCATTGTTTTTTCAATTGTTTGGATTAACTTAGTAACCCACCCGCCAATTAAATTGGTTGTTAATAATTTATTCAGAATAATCTATTAAAGTTACAAAATATTATGAAACATTATTTATTTTACTCTGAATAGCATGGGCTATATGCATTGTATTTTGCAATATTAAATATATAAATATGACAAACCTTAATATTATTAAGTTGGTGATGAATATCACATATCGTAGTAGAATCGGATTGCATCTTTTTTTGATATCGAGATAATATAATTAGTACATCGGCCATAGAGCATAATAGATGAAGATTGTGTTCATTTCAAAAGTACGTTGAAAATCCACGGGCTTCATTGCATGTCGTTGAATTAAAATACACTAGTAATGAATTCAATGATTTTAATATGCTTTCAACTAGTTGATGAGTGAATTCACTTATAGTATTTCAAATATTTTTGGAAATGAGTAAACCAACTTATTTGCATCATAAATTATGATTCATAATACACCATGATCAATAACGATCCTATCTTATCAGCTAAATCACTATTTGCCTTTGATATTTAGTTTGCTAGTGGTGTTTTATCTGATTGTTTTATCACTTCAATATTTTTTTGATAAGCAATAATACATATTTTATGATATTCAGAACATAGATGCTTTATAATGTTCTCTTTTCAATATATTACACCACAATCTGTTGTTATTGGTGATCTTCTTGTGCTTAGTAATGTAACAATATCTGCAAACTCCCCCGCATGGCATGCATCTTACATAATGTTTCATTAGGTTTCAACTTGAAATTTTCAACGGAATAAATTATAAAATTTAATTTGAATTACAAATTAATTAGAATAATACACATTTTGTTGCTCAAAATTAAAAAATTGACTGCACAAAATTGAAAAATTGACTGCACAAATAAATTATTGACTTCCCATTTTTGCGTTGACTGCACATTAGCGCGACCCCTGCTACTACTACTACTACTACTACTACTACTACTACTCCTACTACTACTACTACTACTAAAAAAAGTTGTATTTATAGGTGGAGATTGGTGTATATTCACTATTTTTTATTTATTATATATTAAACAAGTTGTATTTATAGGTATAGATTGGTGTATATGCACTATTTTTTTATTTTGGGTATTCATAAAAAATTTAAAATTATAGTTGGAGAATTGTGTATATGCACTATTTTTTATTTTTTTTTACATTAAATAAGTTGTATTTATAGGTGGAGATATAAATAGTTTATTTGGAGATTGGTGTATATAAAATAGTGCATATATGCACTATTTTTTATTTATTTTACATTAAACAAGTTGTATTTATAGGTGTAGATTGGTGTATATGGACTATTTTATATTTATTTTACATTAAACAAGTTGTATTTATAGGTGTAGATTGGTGTATATGGACTATTTTTTATTTTGGGTATTCATAAAAAAGTTGTAATTATAGGTGGAGATTGGTGTATATATGCACTAGTTTTTATTTTCTCACAAAGCACCCACATTTACAACGTTGTAAATGCACTATTTGTATACTATTTGTTCACCTAATTTGGTTTCTATGGGCGTTATATCGGGAGCCGATCAAAAAGGACGAGTTGAGGGTTAACATTTATATTTGAAATACGAGTTAATACTATTAACTTAATAGTATATATATATATTAGTTGTGGTGAGATAACACCCATACTAGAGGCTCCCCAAGGTTGCGGATAAGGGCACGACCATTAGATATAATGGTTAACTGCGAATAAATAAGCAGTGCCGGACAAAATCCTAGATATCCTTTGGCAAGATATCATAAAACGAAGCCACCCCCGCAGGGTTACGCAAGCATCGGAAGCAGGGTGCTATCTGTGGTAAACCGAATTTGATTAATTGAAAGAATCGGCGAGGCACATCAATTATCAAAGAATACTGTTAGCAGTTGTATGGAGTGGCGACCGCATCTGCTATACCAGCCATTGAAAGAACAGCATGATACAACAACAACACCAACATTCATGCCGCATCGCTCTTCGCGCGTACAATCAAGGAGCGCGTCCTGTATTACCATCCCAGGGTACACTCGAAAAGTTAGCTACTGAGAAAACTAAAGAAAAAGAGAAAACTAAAGAAAAAGAAAAGGAGAAAACTAAAGAAAAAGAGAAAACTAAAAAAATTAAAATTACAAAATTAAATATACTACTAAAGACTAAACAGTTATTAACTATCGGAACACTTAATGTTCAAACTCTTCGAAAACAAGAAAAAATAGGTGAACTGATAGCCTCAGCCGAATCTACAAAACATGATATAATATGCATCCAAGAACATAGACATAGTCACGAGGACATAAAAGAACAAACGTTTGGAAAATGGATATTGCTGACATGCTCTGCTTGGAAAAACTCAATAAATGCATCAAATGTAGGAATCGGAATTATAGTTAATCTACAGACATATAACACAATAGCTAATGTCGAAATGATAACTATAACACGTATCATGGTAGCAACTTGTCATGGAAACCCTGAAACCACAGTAATATCGTGCTACAGACCAACAAATGTAAGTGATGAAATCGATACCGAAATATTCTACTCAGACCTATCCTCTTTGATTAGACAAGTCCCAAAACACAACGTACTTTTAATTGGAGGCGATTTTAATGCTCAACTAGGTCAAAACAATTTTAAACAAGCATATCATATAAACAGCAATAGGAACGGAGAAATGTTTAAAAATCTTCTTCTCGAGAATAAACTAGTTTGTTTAAACACACTCTTCCAAAAAAGACAAGTTCAGAAATGGACACATACAGCTCCAAACACCTGCACTTCACAAATAGACTACATTATCATTAACAAAAAATGGAAGAACAGTGCAAAAAATTGTAGAGCATACAACTCCTTCGCTAGTATCGCCTCTGACCATAGAATCGTCTCAGATCAAATAAAATTAAGCCTTAGAGCAAATAAGAAAAAAACGAGTAAGAACAATCCATATGAATGGAGCTGTCTGAAAAAGAATACTGAAATAAGAAAATCATTCATCACAAAGGTCAAAAACAGGTTTGAAATTCTTCTGAATACTTCATCCACAAAAACCGCTGACTCGACTTTTGCACATTTTGAAACATCATGCAAGGAAATAGCTAAAGAAATAATACCACTGAAACCAAAGTTAAAGAAAAGACTACCATGGGAAACATTAGAGATATCCAACAAACGAACTATTCTACAAGAAACCGCAGAAAAACGAAACTCCCATCCAACAATGGAAAATATCAGAAAATTTAAAAAAGCACAAACAAATCTTTTACTTTCTTATGATAAAGAACAATCTGAATACATCCAGAGTAATATTGATGAAATACAAAATGCTGTAAGAAATCAAAAATCAGCAAAAGCCTGGAAAATAGTAAACGAAGTAAGACGAAGGAAAAACTCATGCAGATCAAAAATAAAGGCAAAAAATAACGAGGAACGTGTTAAACTTTGGCAAAAACATTTCCAAGATCTACTTGGTAAACCCACAAAGATCAATGAGAATGAAGAAGAAATTTCGCAAATTGTAAATAGCGAATTAGATATAAAAAAAGGACTCTTCACACCTGACGAAATCATTATAGCTGTAAGAAGTATACAACATGGCAAAGCAGTAGGACTGGATGAAATCCCAGCAGAAGTCTGGAAATTAGGAGAATTCCAAGAAATTCTATTACACTTCTGCAATAGTGTATACAATCAAGATCCAATAAAAAGATGGAACGAAGGTTGTTTATTACCATTTCCAAAAAAAGGAAATCTAGCTTTGACAAAGAATTATAGAGGTATCACTCTTACATAAATAGCTTCGAAAATATACAATCTGATGTTATTAAATAGAATAAGACCCAAGATAGAAGATATCCTTAGAAAAACCAGAACGGGTTTAGAACAAATCGATCAACAACTGGGAAAATATTAACCATCCGTCGTTTAATTGAAGGAGTAAAATCGTAAAATTTACCTGCTATACTTCTATTTATTGATTTTTTCAAAAGCGTTCGATTCAATATACATATTAAAATTAAATTATATTCTATCAGCATATGGGATACCAAAAGAAACGATCAACGCAATAATGATACTATATACAAACACTCGCGCAATGTTCAGATCACCAGATGGAGATACCCCTTTCTTCGATATTACCACAGGAGTTCTGCAAGGAGATACTTTAGCACCATATCTATTTATTATCTGTTTAGACTACATAATGAGAACATCGATTGATAATAACTCACAATATGGATTAACTCTCACAGAAAGAAAGAGCTCAAGATACCCCGCAGATATTCACTATAACAGATGTAGACTATGCAGATGATATTGCAATCACTACCAATAACGTAAAAGAAGCCAATATCTTACTAAATAGTCTAGAAAAAACTGCAAAAGAAATCGGACTTCACATTAATCTCGCTAAAACAGAATACATGGAATACAACCAGAATTCAACAGATATGATTAAAACCCAGAATGTAGAAAATATCAAGAAAACCCAAGACTTTAAATACCTTGGTAGATTTATAGCATCCACAGAGCATGATATAAATGTCAGAATAGGAAAAGCCTGGGCCGCACTAAACCAAATGAACAACATATGGAATTCAAAGTTATCTAAAAATCTGAAAAAAACTTCTTCAGAGCAACGGTAGAATCTGTTTTTGTATATGGAGCAATTACATGGACTTTAACAACAAAATTGGAAAAAAAATCGACGGAGCCTACACTCGCATGCTACGGGCCGCTCTGAACGTATCATGGAAAGAACATCTTACCAACAAAGAACTCTATGGCAAAACTCCAAAAGTAACTTCTTCGATCCGTGAACAAAGACTTAGATTCACAGGACATTGTTGGAGGAGAAATAAAGAGCTGATTTGTGACGTTCTTCTCTGGTTACCTAAACATGGTAAACGCTCCCGTAGACGTCCAGCAAAAACTTTTGTAGATCAACTCGTCGACGATACCGAATGTAATGTAGACGAACGGATGAATGCGATGAATGATAGAGATGAATGGAAGTTACGTGTTAATGAATGCCGAGCAAGCTCGACCTGGTATGGTAAGGTAATATATATATATATATATATATATATATTATATATAATATATATATATATATATATATATATATATATATATATTGTATAGATATTTGTGGGTTATTTGGTTTAATTGGTTTAGTTTTGTACTGTTTGGTTTTTATTAGCTGCATTATATCCCAAAGTGAATCTATACAAATTTATTTCGCATTTAAAACTTAACCTTTAACTCTCAACTCGTCCTTTTTGATCGTAACCCATATATCTAACGACACACATTTTAATAAACTAGGACACTATAGTGTACCCATACACTTAAAGTTCTGTAGTAATTATGAATCTTATATTTAATATAATATTAATAATCACGAATGTTTAATAATTATTAATCATATGATTATAATCAACTTTGAATTACTGGGTGAGGAGGAAATGTAAAACATATAGATAAACATCTAGGAAATGAATTGAACAAATATGATATTCTATTTATAAAGTAGTTCGGGTAAAAGTGGATATGCACTTTGAAGGTCAAATTTTATCAGAGTACTTCTACAATTATTAAGCTACAATTACCTAAGTCTCAAATATAGATACTGCGTCAATATCGACAAGTCCATGAAATAGATTATTGGAAGTGAGAACCACGCCATTCAGGTTGATAAAGTGATTTAAGTTTGGTGTATCAGCATAGTAAGGACATAGATAGGACACATATTTATATTACATCTGTAGAATAATATGTTTTGTGAAATATTGGTGAACTTTTGATTTCGTATTACCAATGTAATTAATAACCTATGTATATTTACAATCCTAGAATTATATTCCATTATAGGGTGCATAATGATATATGTGCCTTTAGAATAGACACATAATCATTGTTAATAAGTTATTATTAATAACGCATCTACGTAATCTATTAATAAGTATATATATATATATATATATATATATATATATGCTTAGGTATATAGTATACTATATGTTAATATATAGATTAAAACTTAGATTATCGCACAAAGTTATGCTAAGATATTTAAAGTTGTTAACAATTGATAACAATGAAATATCATTTAACACACATACATATGTGATCGGTTAATATAACTACTTATCATAACAACATATATAGCTGACTCCAGTTAAAGTTCCCACTCAGTCATACAATTGAAAAAGATTATTTAAGCATTCTTTCATATAGTTCGAATCGCTAATCTTTATGATTTATAGCTAATAGCTAGTTTAGAATCATCTTCAAATAAATATATTATAACAAATGGATAAATAATTGTTAGGACATCATTTATATATATGAAAAGTAATGGACCTAAAACAGATTAATAAAGGACACCTGAAGTAATAGGTATACTTTGAATATATTATTAATTTAAATACATTGAGATCTATTTGATAATTAGTAAGTGAACCAATTAAGAACATCTCCTTTAATACCATAATATGATAATTTATATGATAGTTTTGATGAGATAATTTATCAAAAGACTTGGCCATCTATATAAGTGATATCAGATATTATAAATGCATTTCGTGATTTGAAGATTTTATTATAAAAATCAAGTACATTTAGTTCATTAGACTTACCAGGTAAGAAACCATATCGATGTTTAGTTAATATTCCATTAGAGCGTGAATAATATGTAAAAAAAATACGATGATTCATGTAAAATTAATGAGCTAGGAAGAAAACATATGGGTATAGACTAGTGATGTAAATGATGCTCAAATCTAAAGCATGATGCACTCTCAGTTACCTAAAGTTTCAACTCGTCGCGGGCTCGTTTTGTTAGAGTCTCGGCTCCGGCTCGTTTTTTTTTCTGAAAATGAAAGTCTCGACTTGGCATTAAAAACCAAAAGTCGGCATCATTTACATCACTAGTATAGACTATGCCGTATAGTCAGCAGCAAATGATGGATCACCTTTTTGAATATAGGATATATATGATTTATTCCATATATTTGTAAAAATACCAGATGATATAATATTAGTAAATATTACAGATAATTGATAACAATGTTCATACGAAAGTTTATTTAATATGGCTAGGTAAACCATCGTGGAGTTATTACATTTATTATATTGAAATACGTATTATATCACGTGATGTAAGTTGTGAAGTGAAGGAGGTAATATCAAGGACATTTACTTGGTGATATTAGTTGAAGGCCTTGTAATATATAATGTATATGTAATATGTAATATATATATATATATATGTAATATATGAATATTAGTATTTGTAATATTAACTAAATTGACAAGATAGGCAAATGACCATATAAACATAAAATGTTACTCTATTATTTATAAGAATACATACTAAGGGTGTTATAGAATTTGAAGAGATGAGCTAAGTTTCTTTATCTAAGTTAAGTTTAGATTTTCGACAAATATCATATCCATAGGTATAATTGATATGTTTATGCAATCATCTAAATTTATTTAACAACATTTTTAGAGAATGAGAAATTTGTAATTTTTAGAAAAATATAAATAGGAATGCTCTCTACAAATGCTGATAACTATATATAACGGAAAATGTGTTTAAGATATCTGATCCATCAATATATTGGATAAGAGTCCAGTCAATAGACATTACTTTTGTTTTAAGGGGATCCCGCACATAACACGCAATTTGCCAATTTCGTGTATAAATAGATAGGAAAAATATAGGTCCACTAAAAAAAATAGAACTGATATTCTATTCATTCAATTGACCTACTTTTTTTTGTAATGTATTCATGACATATACATGCATAGGAAAATAGAAAGTTATTTTTAATATTATTATTTATTATATTATATATATCTAAATTAAAAATTAGCAATACTAAAATGATGGTATTTCTATAGAAATTATAATTTTATACAATGAATTCTATACATTTTATTAATTATCTCTCTATTTTACTATTCATATAATTAAATTCTATATAAAGCAAAAAAAATTAATATTATAATTATAATAGTTTTTATGTTCTATATTTTTGAATGCACATACCTATCGTGAAATAATTATTCTGAGAAAACAGCGTTTGAAGTTTGACAGCATGACAATGTAATATTGAATAGCATATAATAGCATTATCTTATCGTGAAAAAACACATTTTTATGCAATTTCTATTTTCTTTTGACTTAATTCATGTCTATTTTTTTACAGATTCTAAAAAACACTATAAGTATTATTATGTAATAAAAAAAAATATTAAAAAAAAATAAATTATCATCACTTTAAATGTGCGGTATCCCCTTAATAAGAAAAAGCAGCTTTAATTAAATTCAACTTTGGTAAATGTTCAGAATACTTATTAGAGATATTAACGGTTAGATAAATAGAGTAATACATTTTATAATAAATAAAAATATGATCACTAATATAATTATCATATTAAATTGGATCGAGTGGTGAAATTAATGATATATATATGATGTTATTTGTAAGAATTAGATCAAGTAATAGATTTTCGTGTATTACAGTTAACAAGCTGAATTAGATCCAGTTATGGTGTATGTGTGAACATATTGCTCGGAGTAATACCAGTTCCAGCATTCCGATCAATTCCGGGGAGATTAACGACATCATAGATTATACATGATTTTGTAGAATCCATAATAATTACTCCATTTAGCAATACATTATAGTTGTATCATTTACAATTTATCTTCTAAAATCCTTTAATTATATTATTATTATAAAGATAAGTTATTGTATACTTATTTTTATACTATTTATAATTATAATATTATTATATATAAATAAATAAATAAATAAATCAGATTTATTATTTCATGTTGTAAAGCATGAAATAATGGAGAAGTTAATAAACAAATGAATTTGTTTTTGCGAGGACTTCCCCAATCATCATATTCTAGATAAGTTAGATTCTCATGAGTAAAAAATGTAAATATAAATAATTAAAATGTAAAGAATAACAAATATGTATCAATAAGTCAAGTTAAAATAAATGATGTAAAGAATAAAAAATATGTATCAATAAGTCAAGTTTAAAATAGATGATGTAAAGAATAAAAAAATATGTATCAATAAGTTAGGTTTAAAAATAAATATATAAAAAGTTATATAAAAAATCATAGAAACGAGTTGAATTCTGAATACCAAACTATAAATGAAATGAAATAACTAACCAAACAAAAATACAACATAAAAACTAAAATTAAAAAACTGAAAGATATAATAAATAGTAAAAAAAAGAAAAAAATTAGATAATTATTGATTACAATCAATTGTTTAATTAATTTTCATATTTTGATAAAAGATGTTTTTTTAATATTTTTTTAAAGTTTTTTATATAAATTTTTGTAAATAATAATATATATATATATATATTTTACTCCCTTACTGATTAAAAATATATTATGGTGATTTGTAATTATTTTCAATTCTATTTTAAATATCATTATATTAATTTATTTTTTATTTTATAACAATTAAATTAATTAAAAAAATAGAATATAAATAATATATTTACAAAGATCATAGAATTATATAATTATTATTAAATTGTTGAAGAAGAATATAAGATATCTTATATATAAATACTTTAAAATTATATGTATGTATATACAATCAGTTGACTTAAATTAAAATATATCATACGATTTATCATTTTCGTAGCCCAGATATCTACTCTGGGAGCAGCTACTTAGTTAGTGTCACCTACCTACCTTCAATATAAGGTTAGTTACAATTAATCATTAATACTAAATGATGAATCAAATTTACAAGAGTATAAATTTATTAAAATATAATAAAACAATAGTCAATGGTATACGTAGATAGACTCACACACACACACACACACACACACACACACGCGCGCACACTCACACACATCGAATCACTTGTTGTCGCATAGAGCCGCGACTCCCCTCAGAATCCAGTGATTCGTGTCGATATTACTCATCATGATCAGCGACGCTATGAAGTGTTCGTAGGTACGCGTGGGTCGCTTGTACAACGGGCACGCGTACAGGCGCGTGTAGTCGCGGTTCTGTTTCTGTATCGCGGACAGGTGTACTACCGGTAGCAAAGACGTGATCACCTAGTGAGTGTTTAGTGGCATATGTATTATTATTACCATTATTATTATTATTATTATTATTATTATTATTATTATTATTATTATTATTATTATTATTATTATTATTATTATTATTATTATTATTATTATTATTATTATTATTATTATTATTATTATTATTATTATTATTATTATTATTATTATTATTATTATTATTATTATTATTATTATTATTATTATTATTATTATTATTATTATTATTATTATTATTATTATTATTATTATTATTATTATTATTATTATTATTATTATTATTATTATTATTATTATTATTATTATTATTATTATTATTATTATTATTATTATTATTATTATTATTATTATTATTATTATTATTATTATTATTATTATTATAATATTATTACTATTATTATTATTATTATTATTATTATTATTATTATTATTATTATTATTATTATTATTATTATTATTATTATTATTATTATTATTATTATTATTATTATTATTATTATTATTATTATTATTATTATTATTATTATTATTATTATTATTATTATTATTATTATTATTATTATTATTATTATTATTATTATTATTATTATTATTATTATTATTATTATTATTATTATTATTATTATTATTATTATTATTATTATTATTATTATTTTTAACAGATGTATGCTTATTGCATCAGGGTAATAGTAGAAGCTAGGATTTTACCATTATATTTAAATATAGTTTTATTTTTAATATAAAATAATTTGATAACCAACTCTTTGATTATGTAACGATAATAGTGATTGATAATAGGAATACAAATTATTATTAATATTATCATTAAGTAATTAGAATTGACCTATTTATAATATTATAATATTGTATTAATTTTAATAATAAATAGCTAAATCACATTTTTATCTCTTAATCAAATCATTATTTATTGATTGATATGAAAATAAACAATGGATACCTTTGAACTTGATTCAATAAGTTTACTTTGCAATAGATTCCATCCGGCACCTTCTAGATATAGACCATGAATATACACACCTATGAATAAAGGTAGTTATATTATAATCTTTCGCTTTAGCAGAATTTCTGTCCTTGATTTAATTATATAATATATGATAAATTATAATAATTCTTTAAATGAATATAAACTAATAAAATTTAATATATAAACTAAAATAAATAATAAATGTATATAAAACCTTCTGGAGGAGGTATTTTAATTTCTTCTTTCATAAATATTGTCCAATCGTTATTAAGAATAACACTGTCCAATGGCCAACCTTTGTGCATTCTAGCTACTTCCTGTTTCATAGCCGTTAAGAAACCTGAAATTGAAATATAAATATCAGATTAATATAATTTTACATATTTATTATTCCATATACATATTCTTCCTATAAATTTAAATATGATTATTAATCTTAATATACAATTAAAATTTATATTTAAGTTTAGTATATATTATATTTACTTACAAATACTAAGGGTTTTGATTTAATCATAATAATAAAATTTACATTCATAAATAATAATACATATAATAGAAATAATGTAATTTAAAGATGAAAACCTTGACAATTAAACATTCCGGTTAACCAGAAGCAAACCGGCCTCTTAACGAACAGCCAATCAGAATACTCGGCGTTACGGTCCACCAGCTCGGTGAACCAGAATCCCAACGAAGCGGTCTTCCACGAACAGCGGTTCCAACTCAACGGAACCTTGGCGTCGTGTATGCAGTCGAGTGCGTCTTGTAATGCCTGCGATTACGCATGGTGAGGGCTAAGATAATAGTTGAAAGGTACTTTGCTAAGATGAAAGTTACGTAGCTATGATAATAGCTGAGAGTTACTTAGTTAAAACAATAGCTGAAAAGTGCTTAGCTGATGTTAAATATGGATCCCAAATTATATATTATTAGTCATCATATTTTAGTAATGTCGAGCCTGTGCACTTCTAAAATATACAATAGAAAATTAGCCTTCTGTAATATATAAGAGATTATATAGGTAAATACACACTAATACAGGCTCGGATATATACTGTAAGCTATTGTCATGATGAAAATAAACATTCCGAGTAGAGCGTGAAAGAGGGACAAAAATATTGTGTAGTTGTATTAGATGAAATATTCAATATATTATTGTTATCTAAATTATAATATTTATATACGTTTATTACTATAGGGAAACACAAATGATAACATATTCCATCCATAACTATCTAATTATGATCTTTTTAGGGGCATCTATATATCATAATGAATAATACCCGACTTACCTCATTCATTATGATGGTACCTTCGATAGACAACTTCAAGTCGATGAGGGTTTCTTTCACTAGGATCAGAACCTTCTGTATTCTGTCTATCTCTTGCTTCAGGAATATGTTCAGTGGTTTCGATGTACCCATCTTTGCGAGTTGATCTTTAACCTATCGACGATGATAACTAATATGTCATACTCTCACGCAATGGTCCTACTAGTTCTTATTATGTAATATAATACATATATCCTAATATACTCTTATAACAGGTAGAGTATAATGCTGAGGAGGCTACATTAGTTAAACTTCGCAACATCTAATATGTTTGATATATAAAAATGTGATTTTATTCGCAAATAGTGGCGAATATTTGTAATCGTGGCCTCTATTTAACATAGTAAAGTAAAATAAAAATAAATTAATTAAATACTCGTATATATACTATATATAGTTCTATAATCTCACTAATATTCTAATTGATAACACTCAATCAAGAAGCATCCGATACATACCTGGTATTTATCGTAGGCCACCGGAAGTTTCTCCAACATCTCCGATGCCTGTCTGTAGACCAAACTCTCCCTCGTTTCCCCGTCTCCCGATAGCGTCTCTTTCGGTTGAATAGAAATGATGTCGTCGAATATGTCCTGCGCGGTGTTCGTCATATACCTGCGTTTCACGATAATCAATAATAGTTAATAATAATTGTTAGCCTATTACTAATAATTAAATATAGGCATAAGTTATCTATTAAAAATGTAAAACATCTACGTAAAATATTTAAAAGTGGAATTAATAAGGATATTCTTATACAATAGATGATACTGTAATAGGAACCACTAATACCGATATAAGGAACCGATAATATGCTATAAAGCCGCGTTAATGAATACGAACGTGATGTCTGCATTACGATGGAGTCCGAACGTCTGCGGCGAGTCGATATTGGGCAACTCTTCGATGTAGTCGAGGAAGTCGGCCATCTTGCGGCAGTGCGGTATCTTGTAGCCGGCGTAGAACTGGAAGCCTTCATTGAATAACTCGTCGGAGAACCATACCTTGTGGGTTAAAGTTCATGTTATATTACTAATGTGTAAGTGCATATTTATATATTATACGATGATGATGATGATGATGATAATAATATGCGCACGGTTTATTGTCTCATAAAATAGGATATCGGAGCCCTTCGCTTATATCCACATTGAACAGGTTATACATAATAATAAAGAATGTACAAATTAAAAAAGAGTAGCGATAGTAATACATTTATAAATAATTAATGAGTGGAGATGACAAGTAAAACTGAAATGCGATCAATAAAACATTAATTCGATTTTATTTATTGGATTTGAGGAGGTATGGAGTTACAGATAGATTATACATATATATATATATATTTAAAATTATGTATATAATAAATAAAGGGTTACAACTATACATTATAATATTAAGGATATATACATATAAATATATATATATGTATATATATGAATGATGATTCATCATTGATGAATGAAATCAATGTAGTGGAGTAGTAGTTGTGCATACTGTATTATATTCTTAAGTATATACTATTCAAATACTATAACGCATATATTCTAGAGTCAGATAGCGGTTAATCACATACCCTGCAATAAGTAGTAAGCAGTCTTTTGTCGTAATCATCCGTGATTCTGCCTCCGTATTGTACTTCGCTGATCATATATCTCACAGTTGTCCACGATATAGGCTGTCCGATGAAATAGGCTCATTGTAAGTAGTTAACATTTAAGACAGGTATAGTATTGATTATTAATTACTCATTAAGTGTGATTTACTTATTTTTAATTGAGTTAATATAATATTTAATTTGTGCAATATATCAATAAAATCTTCTTAAGTATAGAAATCTTACTGATTATATAACTACATAAATATATATTATGTATTGGAAAGTAGAAATTGAGTAATAGAGTAATATCAACTCTATATAATAGAGTTTCTGATGGCGCATAATATCTAAAAATGTTATATATTTAAATATTTCAAATAGAATAATTGAGAAGATTGAAATAACGGAGGAAGTGTGAATATTGTGAAAGATTGTGCATTATTATCTTTGGGATATGAGATACATTGTCATGTTCACAGGAATAATTTTTGGTGAAATAATTACGTATTGTAGCAATTATAATTTTTGAATGAAAATCTGATGATAAAGTTTTTGTTCATAATACAAACCAATTAAAATGATATTTCATAAACGTGTAATTGTTTATGACTTCAGATCAAAAAATAAAATTGTAGCATAAGTTAAGTTATAAAAATGTAAAGCCTTCTCAATAGAAAATTAAACATATTTTTTAATTTAGAAAATATAAAATTTACATTTGTAACAATGATATCGTAAAGTAAATAACTTTAAATTGTATTTAATGTCTATGTTTTAGAAAATGATTAAATATGTAATAGGTAATGATAAATCTATAAACATATAAATAATAAATTAACAGTTAGCTTAACGTAATTATTTCTATTTTATACTGAAGATTATATTTAAATTATACAATTTATACAATTTTGATTACAACAAAATTGTTATCATATATATGAGAGGCTTTGATAACATACGAAGTCATGTATATTCACTCATTCTAAAATCTATATAACTAAGTATACAGTAAATTTCACACACACACACACACACACACAACACACACACACGCACGTACACACACCCACACACACACACACACCGCACACACACACTCACACACACGCGCACACCCACTCACACACACACGCACACACCACACGGCCTAACCCGCTTCGTGCCGATATCGTCGAGGTGGTTCAACACGAACAGACAGCTCGCGTACCAGTCCGACGAGTTGAACTCGTAGGCGATGTTCCAGCCGAGGGCGCCGAACTTACGTCGCTCCTGTACGCAGGCGTGCAGGAAACTCACGCCGTACACCAGCGAGCGCCACTGCAGGCTGTCGGTCTCCTCGAGGAAGTCGGGCGGCATCTCCGCGTACACTTTCTTCAGGCCGAACTTAATGCCCACCGGCGGCTCGTTCGTGAACTTTATGGATTTCTAAGCGGAGGCGGCGGTGGATTGAATTGTATTTGTTGTTATTGTTATTGTTATTTTTATTGTTATTGTTATTGTTATTGTTATTGTTATTGTTATTCGGTGGAGTCCTTTCATCCCATCCAGGAACTTAGATGAAGTTTTTCACTTTTAACCATATATGGTTCTAATGTCCCTTCGAAGCCGGGTATTTATAATATTTATTTTACTTGTATAATAAAAATAAATAATCAATACACGTATGGTATATGTATACAGTATAATATAGTTATATAATGAGTAAAAAAGGAACCCTTTAATAGAAATATGCTTTCGAGAAAAAAAAATTGCATCGTTATAGGTATAATAGGGAATCACATGATCAATATTATTATGATGATTTAAGTATAACGTAATATAAATATAAATTGAGAATTACATGGTAAAAATTACCTAATTAATATAGCATTGCGGAGATATCGATGCGTAAATAGTAGTATAATAATATAGTATTCGTATGTAGCTAAACCCCAGGGCACATATAGAAGCTAAAATATTATCGCGATATCTATAGCCTATTATGCAATAGCCTATTATTGATGTATATTGTTCCCAATTTTAATAATAATATAATGAAATAATACCCGACTTTCTGTTTACACCAACATCATAATACACAATTGGAAAAAATACAAAA
Source organism: Osedax fenrisi (assembly GCA_964019155.1). NCBI lineage: Eukaryota > Metazoa > Annelida > Polychaeta > Sabellida > Siboglinidae > Osedax > Osedax fenrisi. Next base: position 70,346,861 of record OZ025241.1, on the reverse strand, counting down.
TATTTAGAGCATACATTAAGTATAAATTATAACATAATATGAGACTCAAATGGAAATATTACACGAGAATCACATGATTACTATTACATGATAAGTTTACCATACGTTATACGATCATGTTATACAAGTTTATGATTTTTAAATGATAAATATAAAATGATTTAGTATTAAATAAATATAACGAGAAATGATAATTATTATATAATTATAATATGATAATTTTTATATAAGTATAACATGATAAGTATAATATACCATTAATATTAGTATTACATATATAAGTATTATAATAATTAGTAAAAGTATTATAGTAAATATATAATATAATATAATATAGGCTATTATATATATTATAATTTTAAACTAGCAGATATGCATGTCGATTCTAAATGTTATAATTGCGATTAATTCAATTTCTTAAAGAAATACACAATTAGGATTATTCGATAATAACATACAATAACAAGATGTGAGATGTATATGAACGTATACTTGAGATACAATGTAAACGAACATGTAGGATGCTGAACGGGAAGAGGTCGTGAACTTCTGTTGTCATCCAACAGCGAAAGTTAGAGTGAATGTTCGCTGTTTCGTTAAGCATCTGCTCTAGTTCTCCCATGAAGTCTAGGCCCAGGTGACAGTTCTGCAGTAGAGCCCATCCCCCTTTTGAGTAGTGTGTAATGTTATAGGTATTGGGTAATGTGGTATTATGTAGTAATATTGCTATTTATCAAAACTGTTATGGTTAATTTCGATAATTTATATAATAATTGAGATAAATATAATAAATCCATATATTGATATTTTGTAGTAAAAATCAAAATAAATGATCTTCCCAGATTAAATTAATAATAAATTTGTTATTTCATATTTCTTAATAATTACTATATTTAAAATAATATGATTCAGAGGATTAGTAAACTTTTAGAAAGACATATTTATTTAATTGCCAATAATTAATTTGAATACAATTTTAGAAAAATATATAGAGATCAAATTTACCTTATAGGTTAGGTTTTATAAAAATTAGAAGTATTTTATATTAAGAGAAATTCCTGATCACTATTTTTATCAATATTTATAATAATATATTAATGTTGAGTATTCCTGTATTCCTTATTGTTCGTTATTATTAGATTTTTAATTTTTTCGTTTATATTCCATTTATAATCTACTGTTTTTGTTTTGTTTATACTTTAGACGCTTGATTGTTATGGCACAGAGTAATTAATTCTTATTAATTATCTAAATAATATTTATTATTTAAAAAGTAATATATATTATATATATATAATATATAATATATATAAGATATACTATTTAATTTAAACTTACCTATAACATTTTAAAGGCATAACACATGCATAGATACTATTTTTATAGGACAAGCTAGGTATATATTTATTACAATACTTATATGTATATATAAATATAAAATCTATATTACCTATGCAATTTCTATGAACATTTAAACTATAATTAACAATACTTAATATTATCAGATAGCATGAAAAAGATGCGAATACAAACCATTTTTCATAAATGACACCAGTAGCCTATTAGCGTGAATTCCTTGTCCTTGACCCATGGACACGGCCTTGAAGTCGATGGAGAGCCGCTTTGCAAGTTGCTCTATTTTGTGCGTGGGGTCGGACCCAGTCGTCAAGAAACAGATCATCGGGGTTCTGGAGTTACTTTCCGTGAACGTTTTCTATAGATATTCATCATATTATCTCACACTTCTACGCTCATTATCTATTATCGCTTATTTCTAAACTGATTACAGTAAATTGTACTTATTTGTATAATTGAACTAATTATATTATAATGAACTACTTTTATTATATGTATACATTGAGGATGCATAGAGGAAATATAATTTTATGACTCATTTAGAGATATAATAAACAAGATGTAATAGTAAATAATACCATTTTTTACTTCATTGTAATTTATTTTGATATATCGTCTCAATAATGTTTATATGAAATAATACATATTTTACACAATTCGGACATATTACTTATGTCGAGACCCTAACTTTAGTCAATTTATTATATGTATTACGAAATTGTTATCATAAAATAATAAATTAATTCATATATTTTAACTGTTAGAATTTATATTAATCTATTATATAAAGTAATTAGCCGTACCCAGGCGTTGCTCGGTTTTTGATAATTTACCTATTATTTATTAATTGTAGCTATCCTGATTCTAATTATAGTTATTGCTAATTTTTAAATTTGTTCCTAGTTTATATTTATTCGAACTGTATCCGACATAGAGTTGTTCGTAAGATTAATTCGTAAAATTTTTGGTTAAATACAAAACATATTACAAAATATATTTTAAAAAATTGTCTAAATATTTTTTTAAATATAATAAATATTTCAACATTGCCTAGATTTTTAATTGTTTGCCTATCTATTATGTATTAATTATAGTAATTCCTGGTTGAGCATTGCTAGTATATACATTAAAATATATGTTAGCTTTATATGTTAAAATATATGTTAAAATACAACAAAAATTTAGAAAAATATTTTTTTTAATAATTCTAATTATTAGTGGAAAAATAATTAAAAAATATATTAAAAAATACAAAAAATATTTCAAAATATTACAAAATATATTTTTTTTAAATATTTATATCTTATAATATTCATACATTATAATATTTATATAATTATTATATCTTAAAATAATAATATTTCAACAATTAGTTACAAAAAAATTATTACAAAACATATTTTAAAAAAGTCAAAAAAAATTTACAAAAATATTTCAAAAAAAATGTCAAAATTTCAAACAAATATTTAGAAAAAATGTAAAAAAAATATTTCAATAAAGCGAGGCTGAAGATTTTACATGACAAAAATCATGGTAATGGCAAAAAGTAAATTTTGCGGGTTTTTCTCGTTCACTGGGTAGAATTTCAAAAAAAAAATTTAATATTTAAAAAATATATTTTGTAATATTTGTAATATATTTTGTATTTTTTAAAATATAATTTGAAATATTATAATTTTAAGATATAATAATTATATAAATATTATATATATATTATAAGATATATATATTTTTTTTTTAATATTTGTAGAACATTTTTTTAAAATATATTTTGTAATATTTTGAAATATTTGTTGTATTTTAAAAATATTTTTTTAAATATTTGTGAAATATTTTTCCATTAATATTTGAAATATTTAAAACAAATAAATGTATACATTTGTTTGTATTTTAGCTATAATTAATTTTATTGTATATACTAGCCATAGATTTATAGTTTCCAAAAATAGATTGTAAATATAGTTAAATATAGTTTGTAAAATATAAATCTATGATACTAGAAATGAATAATCAGGAATAGTTATAATTAATAAATAATAGATAGTCAAACAATCAAAAACTGAGCAACGCAACATAAATACATCACCGAGATGCTGATGATATATTACGCAAACCGTTAGATTGAACATCACCGGATCAACGTACTCTTTACCGAGGGATGCTGAGATGTATCTTCTGATCTGAGCTATCGTTCTGTCTTGGCACCAACATCTGCGAACATTGCGGGTATGTGGTGTTATAAGTCGTAGTAGTAGTGCATGTATCACGTGAATAAGTATGTAAGTCGACGTGTGGGATACCGAGATATGGGTAGCTTTAGCACGGGGAATGAAGGCGTTGATTGGTATCGATAGAACTATTTTTAAATGTAAATTAATTTTAACACGAATTTAAAGTATTTTTAAAAGATGTTTAGTAATACTAAGTATCAATAAGTTACTAATAAGTAATTATTATTACGTATGTATAGTTTTTTATAGATCTTGTTAATAAGTGAATAGATTTTAAAATTTATAAGTAATAATATTTTAGAAGTAATAGGTTGTTTTTGTATAATAAACACTGAAGCTAACCGTACAAAGAGAAGTTTGTAGAACTGAGTAAGGGAGGTGTTATACCCACACGGGAATGCCATCTCCTCGGGTTTGTTATTGTCGTACCATAACTTCCAGGACTTCTCATTCACCAGGATCTAATTAGAATGCGTAAATATTGTTAGTGTGTTATTTTTGTAGGCTCATTTCATCTTATGCAGGAACTTAGATGAACTATTTAACCTATAACTAAAAGGCTCTAAATTTTGAAGCCAATGTTAAGGAATCCATTGTTTTAACGATGGCATATCATTCGATAAACACAATTATAAAATTAACTTCTAAATATTATATTAAGACATATTGTATAGGTCCTGACAAGGATTGAATACATGTACTACTAGATTTGTATCTTATGCCAATTAAGCTACACAGTAACTTTAATATTATCATATATGCGTATACACATGTATACAAATGTGTGTAATACATATGTATGTTTACATGTATATAGGGGCGCTGGAACGATGGTGTGTATGTAGGGGGGACCAACCAATCAAAATAAATGTTGTGGTAAAATCGGGGGGGGGGGGGGGGCAAATACATAGGAGGTCCCCTTAGATTTTAAAGTGGGGGGACATATCCCCCCGTCCCCCCCTGTTGCAGCGCTCCTACATGTATACAATATATATACAAGTGTGTATATATGGGCAGTATATATTTAATATAATTGCAGTATGTATGCCTAGTACACACTGGTAGGTAGCCGATGACGTAACCTGTTGCGGAAGTGATGCGAACATAGGAATAGAGCTCAAGCGCACCAGGTTCAGCCAAGACGTGTCGGTGATCCACTTAAACGGATTCGGTTGTATGGCATTCTTATCTAAACACGCTCCTCCTACGTAATACATTACAACAATATACTCAAACATGTATGTGATTAAGGGTGATATTAGGAATACAAAAGTAGGTAGATTATAAGGGTACATAAATAGACTTTGCATACATATAGTGAATACAACAAAAAGAAGACGACACAAAATTGAACAAATTTGAAAAACAAATATGATAGTCGCCAGCCCTAATTTCCATATGAAAAAGATACAATTTTTATTGTCTCTAAATAAAATATGAAAATATAGATTTAAGACATTAATAGTGGATATATTTTGATTACATTGTATATATATATATATATATATATATATATATAGATATGGCTATTGATTGATCTGATGAAAACTTAACGGTAACCTTTGATGAAGATATCAAATTCTTGATAACTGAACATGTTTTGTTGCAGACCTATCTTGAGGGCCAGTAGAGTTTTGAACAAGAACTTATGCTTGTTGTAAAGGCCTCGACTAGTGTATTCATAGACTCGGAATGTTAAATAATCGATTATGCTTTGGATTCTTTTCTTCGTCAAAAGGAATTTCTGCGAACTATAATGAAATGGAAACAAATAATATTGACTAAGATTGGAGATATGTTCACATTAGAATATTAATAGTAATATGTTTAAAAATATATTTTGAATAGTATATTGCTAATTTTAACTGAATTCTAAGCTAGTAAAATACATATATATATATCTATATTATATATATATATTTATAATTAAATAAACTATATTACTCAAACATAACTTTTATAAAAGTAGTCTAACTTTTATAAAAGTAGTCTACTTTTACAATAGTTATCTATATTAATAAAAGAAAGTGTCAAAGATATTAATAATGATATAATTAATATATCAATAATTACTAATTATATTAAAGTACAGTAATATTGAACTCTGAAAAGCTGAGGTCATTCTTGCTTGCAACTCTTAGAGAATATTCGCAGTTTTTTATAGATCAAACATATCAGATATCATATCATATGATTCGCAAGGGTGGCCTTACACTCAAGAACAGTTAAATAACAAAAGTATTAACGAACAACGATAAATAACGCCAAGCTAAACCGCCGCTAACTTGGCGAGACTTTCGTCGAACAGCACGAGGAACTGTTTCAGCGACGTCTGATACATGACGTTCACGAGCGAGATCTCGACCAACAGGAAGTAGAGGAGGCTGGCTCTCGTCGCCACCGGTCGGAACTCCTCGCGAGCGGTTCCGATCTTCTTCTCGGTGTCGGCCGCGGTGGCTAGTTTGTCCGCAATCGACGCCGCAGTCGCTTTGTTCACCGCCAGCATCTTCACCAGCGAGTCGTCGTCCACCAGAGATCCCTGCCAGCGAATTAGAGATAGTTAGTATAGCAATAGTATAGCGATAGTATAGCAATAGTATAACGATAGTATAGCAATAGTATAACGATAGTATAGCAATAGTATAACGATAGTATAGCATTAGTATAGCAATAGTATAGCAATAGTATAACGATAGTATAGCAATAGTATAGCAATAGTATAGCAATAGTATAGCAATAGTATAGCAATAGTATAGCAATAGTATAATGATGGTATAGCAATAGTATAACGATAGTATAGCAATAGTATAACGATAGTATAGCATTAGTATAGCAATAGTATAGCAATAGTATAACGATAGTATAGCAATAGTATAGCAATAGTATAGCAATAGTATAGCAATAGTATAGCAATAGTATAACGATAGTATAGCAATAGTATAACGATAGTATAGCAATAGTATAACGATAGTATAGCATTAGTATAGCAATAGTATAGCAATAGTATAACGATAGTATAGCAATAGTATAGCAATAGTATAACGATAGTATAGCAATAGTATAACGATAGTATAGCAATAGTATAACGATAGTATAGCATTAGTATAGCAATAGTATAGCAATAGTATAACGATAGTATAGCAATAGTATAGCAATAGTATAGCAATAGTATAGCAATAGTATAGCAATAGTATAACGATAGTATAGCAATAGTATAACGATAGTATAGCAATAGTATAACGATAGTATAGCATTAGTATAGCAATAGTATAGCAATAGTATAACGATAGTATAGCAATAGTATAGCAATAGTATAGCAATAGTATAGCAATAGTATAACGATAGTATAATGATGGTATAGCAATAGTATAGCAATAGTATAGCAATAGTATAGCAATAGTATAGCAATAGTATAACGATAGTATAACGATAGTATAGCAATAGTATAGCAATAGTATAGCAATAGTATAACGATAGTATAGCAATAGTATAGCAATAGTATAGCAATAGTATAACGATAGTATAGCAATAGTATAGCAATAGTATAGCAATAGTATAGCAATAGTATAGCAATAGTATAGCAATAGTATAACGATAGTATAGCAATAGTATAACGATAGTATAGCAATAGTATAACGATAGTATAGCAATAGTATAACGATAGTATAGCATTAGTATAGCAATAGTATAGCAATAGTATAACGATAGTATAGCAATAGTATAGCAATAGTATAGCAATAGTATAGCAATAGTATAGCAATAGTATAACGATAGTATAGCAATAGTATAACGATAGTATAGCAATAGTATAACGATAGTATAGCATTAGTATAGCAATAGTATAGCAATAGTATAACGATAGTATAGCAATAGTATAGCAATAGTATAGCAATAGTATAGCAATAGTATAACGATAGTATAATGATGGTATAGCAATAGTATAGCAATAGTATAGCAATAGTATAGCAATAGTATAGCAATAGTATAGCAATAGTATAACGATAGTATAGCAATAGTATAGCAATAGTATAACGATAGTATAGCAATAGTATAGCGATAGTATAGCAATAGTATAACGATAGTATAGCAATAGTATAGCAATAGTATAGCAATAGTATAACGATAGTATAATGATGGTATAGCAATAGTATAGCAATAGTATAGCAATAGTATAGCAATAGTATAGCAATAGTATAGCAATAGTATAGCAATAGTATAGCAATAGTATAGCAATAGTATAACGATAGTATAGCAATAGTATAGCAATAGTATAACGATAGTATAATGATGGTATAGCAATAGTATAGCAATAGTATAGCAATAGTATAGCAATAGTATAGCAATAGTATAGCAATAGTATAGCAATAGTATAGCAATAGTATAGCAATAGTATAGCAATAGTATAGCAATAGTATAGCAATAGTATAACGATAGTATAATGATGGTATAGCAATAGTATAGCAATAGTATAGCAATAGTATAGCAATAGTATAGCAATAGTATAGCAATAGTATAGCAATAGTATAGCAATAGTATAGCAATAGTATAGCAATAGTATAACGATAGTATAGCAATAGTATAACGATAGTATAGCAATAGTATAGCAATAGTATAGCAATAGTATAACGATAGTATAGCAATAGTATAGCAATAGTATAACGATAGTATAGCAATAGTATAGCAATAGTATAGCAATAGTATAGCAATAGTATAGCAATAGTATAACGATAGTATAGCAATAGTATAGCAATAGTATAACGATAGTATAGCAATAGTATAGCAATAGTATAGCAATAGTATAACGATAGTATAGCAATAGTATAGCAATAGTATAACGATAGTATAGCAATAGTATAGCAATAGTATAGCAATAGTATAGCAATAGTATAGCAATAGTATAGCAATAGTATAGCAATAGTATAGCAATAGTATAACGATAGTATAGCAATAGTATAGCAATAGTATAGCAATAGTATAGCAATAGTATAGCGATAGTATAGCAATAGTATAGCAATAGTATAACGATAGTATAGCAATAGTATAGCAATAGTATAGCAATAGTATAGCAATAGTATAGCAATAGTATAACGATAGTATAGCAATAGTATAGCAATAGTATAGCAATAGTATAGCAATAGTATAGCAATAGTATAGCAATAGTATAGCAATAGTATAGCAATAGTATAACGATAGTATAGCAATAGTATAACGATAGTATAGCAATAGTATAATGATGGTATAGCAATAGTATAGCAATAGTATAGCGATAGTATAGCAATAGTATAGCAATAGTATAGCAATAGTATAGCAATAGTATAGCAATAGTATAGCAATAGTATAGCAATAGTATAGCAATAGTATAACGATAGTATAGCAATAGTATAGCAATAGTATAATGATGGTATAGCAATAGTATAGCGATAGTATAGCAATAGTATAGCGATAGTATAGCGATAGTATAGCAATAGTATAGCAATAGTATAATGATAGTATAGCAATAGTATAATGATGGTATAGCAATAGTATAGCAATAGTATAGCAATAGTATAGCAATAGTATAGCAATAGTATAGCAATAGTATAGCAATAGTATAGCAATAGTATAGCAATAGTATAGCAATAGTATAACGATAGTATAGCAATAGTATAGCAATAGTATAACGATAGTATAGCAATAGTATAACGATAGTATAGCAATAGTATAGCAATAGTATAGCAATAGTATAGCAATAGTATAGCAATAGTATAACGATAGTATAGCAATAGTATAGCAATAGTATAACGATAGTATAATGATGGTATAGCAATAGTATAGCAATAGTATAGCGATAGTATAGCAATAGTATAGCAATAGTATAGCAATAGTATAGCAATAGTATAACGATAGTATAGCAATAGTATAGCAATAGTATAACGATAGTATAGCAATAGTATAACGATAGTATAGCAATAGTATAGCAATAGTATAGCAATAGTATAGCAATAGTATAGCAATAGTATAACGATAGTATAGCAATAGTATAGCAATAGTATAACGATAGTATAATGATGGTATAGCAATAGTATAGCAATAGTATAGCGATAGTATAGCAATAGTATAGCAATAGTATAGCAATAGTATAGCAATAGTATAGCAATAGTATAACGATAGTATAGCAATAGTATAGCAATAGTATAATGATAGTATAGCAATAGTATAGCAATAGTATAGCGATAGTATAGCAATAGTATAGCAATAGTATAGCAATAGTATAGCAATAGTATAGCAATAGTATAGCAATAGTATAGCGATAGTATAGCAATAGTATAACGATAGTATAGCAATAGTATAACGATAGTATAGCAATAGTATAACGATAGTATAGCAATAGTATAACGATAGTATAGCAATAGTATAGCAATAGTATAGCAATAGTATAGCAATAGTATAGCAATAGTATAACGATAGTATAGCAATAGTATAGCAATAGTATAACGATAGTATAATGATGGTATAGCAATAGTATAGCAATAGTATAGCGATAGTATAGCAATAGTATAGCAATAGTATAGCAATAGTATAGCGATAGTATAGCAATAGTATAGCAATAGTATAGCAATAGTATAGCAATAGTATAGCGATAGTATAGCAATAGTATAACGATAGTATAGCAATAGTATAACGATAGTATAATGATGGTATAGCAATAGTATAGCAATAGTATAGCAATAGGATAGCGATAGTATAGCAATAGTATAGCGATAGTATAGCAATAGTATAGCAATAGTATAACGATAGTATAGCAATAGTATAGCGATAGTATAATGATAGTATAACGATAGTATAGCAATAGTATAACGATAGTATAATGATGGTATAGCAATAGTATAGCAATAGTATAGCAATAGTATAGCGATAGTATAGCAATAGTATAGCAATAGTATAGCAATAGTATAATGATGGTATAGCAATAGTATAGCGATAGTATAGCAATAGTATAACGATAGTATAATGATGGTATAGCAATAGTATAGCAATAGTATAGCAATAGTATAGCGATAGTATAGCAATAGTATAGCAATAGTATAGCAATAGTATAGCAATAGTATAGCGATAGTATAATGATGGTATAGCAATAGTATAGCAATAGTATAGCAATAGTATAGCAATAGTATAGCAATAGTATAGCGATAGTATAGCAATAGTATATCAATAGTATAGCGATAGTATAGCAATAGTATAACGATAGTATAGCAATAGTATAGCAATAGTATAGCAATAGTATAGCGATAGTATAATGATGGTATAATGATGGTATAGCAATAGTATAGCAATAGTATAGCAATAGTATAGCGATAGTATAGCAATAGTATAACGATAGTATAGCAATAGTATAGCAATAGTATAACGATAGTATAGCAATAGTATAGCAATAGTATAGCAATAGTATAACGATAGTATAGCAATAGTATAACGATAGTATAGCAATAGTATAGCAATAGTATAACGATAGTATAGCAATAGTATAGCAATAGTATAACGATAGTATAGCAATAGTATAGCAATAGTATAGCAATAGTATAACGATAGTATAGCAATAGTATAGCGATAGTATAGCAATAGTATAACGATAGTATAGCAATAGTATAGCAATAGTATAACGATAGTATAGCAATAGTATAGCAATAGTATAGCAATAGTATAGCAATAGTATAGCAATAGTATAACGATAGTATAGCAATAGTATAGCGATAGTATAGCAATAGTATAGCAATAGTATAGCAATAGTATAGCAATAATATAGCAATAGTATAGCAATAGTATAGCAATAGTATAGCAATAGTATAGCGATAGTATAATGATGGTATAATGATGGTATAGCAATAGTATAGCAATAGTATAGCAATAGTATAGCAATAGTATAGCAATAGTATAACGATAGTATAGCAATAGTATAACGATAGTATAGCAATAGTATAACGATAGTATAGCAATAGTATAACGATAGTATAGCAATAGTATAGCAATAGTATAACGATAGTATAGCAATAGTATAGCAATAGTATAGCAATAGTATAATGATGGTATAGCAATAGTATAGCAATAGTATAGCAATAGTATAATGATGGTATAGCAATAGTATAGCAATAGTATAGCAATAGTATAGCAATAGTATAACGATAGTATAGCAATAGTATAGCAATAGTATAGCAATAGTATAACGATAGTATAGCAATAGTATAACGATAGTATAGCAATAGTATAGCAATAGTATAACGATAGTATAGCAATAGTATAGCAATAGTATAACGATAGTATAGCAATAGTATAGCAATAGTATAGCAATAGTATAACGATAGTATAGCAATAGTATAGCGATAGTATAGCAATAGTATAATGATAGTATAGCAATAGTATAGCAATAGTATAGCAATAGTATAACGATAGTATAGCAATAGTATAGCAATAGTATAGCAATAGTATAGCAATAGTATAACGATAGTATAGCAATAGTATAGCAATAGTATAGCAATAGTATAGCAATAGTATAGCAATAGTATAGCAATAGTATAACGATAGTATAGCAATAGTATAGCAATAGTATAGCAATAGTATAGCAATAGTATAGCAATAGTATAACGATAGTATAGCAATAGTATAACGATAGTATAGCAATAGTATAGCAATAGTATAACGATAGTATAGCAATAGTATAGCAATAGTATAGCAATAGTATAACGATAGTATAGCAATAGTATAGCGATAGTATAGCAATAGTATAACGATAGTATAACGATAGTATAGCAATAGTATAGCGATAGTATAGCGATAGTATAGCAATAGTATAACGATAGTATAGCAATAGTATAACGATAGTATAGCGATAGTATAGCAATAGTATAACGATAGTATAGCAATAGTATAGCGATAGTATAGCAATAGTATAACGATAGTATAGCAATAGTATAGCGATAGTATAGCAATAGTATAACGATAGTATAGCAATAGTATAGCAATAGTATAGCAATAGTATAGCAATAGTATAACGATAGTATAGCAATAGTATAGCAATAGTATAGCAATAGTATAGCAATAGTATAACGATAGTATAGCAATAGTATAGCAATAGTATAGCAATAGTATAGCATTAGTATAGCAATAGTATAGCGATAGTATAGCAATAGTATAACGATAGTATAGCAATAGTATAGCGATAGTATAGCAATAGTATAGCAATAGTATAGCAATAGTATAGCAATAGTATAGCAATAGTATAGCAATAGTATAGCAATAGTATAATGATAGTATAGCGATAGTATAGCAATAGTATAGCAATAGTATAACGATGGTATAGCAATAGTATAGCAATAGTATAGCAATAGTATAATGATAGTATAGCGATAGTATAGCAATAGTATAGCGATAGTATAGCAATAGTATAACGATAGTATAACGATAGTATAGCAATAGTATAGCAATAGTATAGCGATAGTATAGTAGTATAACGATATAAAAACACGTCTAGCCCGCCCCCGCCCGCCCTTAAAAGATTTTTGGGCCGAGTTGCATTTCGCATTTCATCGAATTACGATTAATATCGCGTTATTTATTTATATCCTATATCGTAATCGTAGCGTATTTTATTACTACACGACTTGTAATAAGCGCATCGTAATGCGGTACCTTCGATGATTACGTGGGTCATTTATTACACAGATTATATGATAATTTTATTACGCCGATGAAACCGAAGAGTCGTCATCGACTAGGAAACTCTACTTACGCGAGAGATAAGTGCATGGTTACGTGTGCTATTGTGCTATTGCGTAATACTATGTGTGTGTGTGTGTGTCTGATGAAGTCACTATTATAATGTGTCGATGATTACGTACTAATTGAATTTTTATGATAATAAATTACATGTTTGCTATGCAATATATATTATAAAGTTTATAATGATCACTATTATATGTCTTATATATTCAATAAATTCAATAATGCCCTAAATGCTAATACTATAAATGACCAAATTAAGCATTCATTACTAAAATTGTATTATTAAATACACTAGAAATGATATTTAAAAAATTCAAATCAATTATTTTTATATTCGAAATATATACCCTGGTGGAAGTTAATTTCAAAAGTAGATTATCTTCTAATTCCTTTTGCTTTCGTTTATTCAGCGTGATCTCTTGCACCAAAAGCAAGCGCTCGGTTTCCAGTTCGTTCTTTTCGGTGATAATCACTCGGCTCAACAGTTGATCTTCTAGACCACTTTGCGTGACGGTGAAATCTATTATCGAAGTCTTAGCGAATATCTATGAATAGAAATTATTTTAAATATGTGTCTTAATTTATATTATATAAAATAATCAAACCTCGGGACTGAATTTTGGATTTTGTAATTTCGTTGTCATGTAGATATAAAATCCTTTGAAAACATATACCTCTTTATCACCAAATTTCACCTATAATGCATTATATATATATATATATATGTATAATAAATATTATTTTAAGGAAATTATATATATATTTTTATATATTACTTTGAGATTTGATCCCGATTTAATGAAATTTTTCGTTAAAATATTATCGAGAATTGGATCCAAATCTTCTATAATATCTTCTATGAGTAATGATCTTCCCAAAGACAACGCATCTTCAACATGGTTCCGGAAATATTTGTGATTTAATGAAGTAACCTAGATAATTAAGTTAACAAATTTAAATTAAATAAATGAATAATAAAAAATATAAATATAATTATAAATACAAGTTAAATTTATGTTTTAATTATATATATATAATAATGTAATTATGAATAAGTGTATATTTAAAAAAAAAACCTGAAATTCATTATTTGATTCATAATTTCGAATCCAATTTTTAGCCTGACCTTGTGGGTCTATAATCAAAGGAAAACGTTTCGCCTGCGTCACTATAATACCGTTCTGAATAGACAATTCATCTTGCGGTAAACCTTGCAGATTCCATTCGCATATCTATAACATAAATATAACATCAAACGAACGATTTAATCAATAAGAAATATAGATATAGATACTATATAGATACAAACTGTTGGATTATCGACGAGCATATTAATGATATTCAGATCATGCGATAAAGGTAGGGATATATTAGTCACGTCTTGTTTCCATTCTAGAATCATTTTCGTACGGAATTCGTGATTAAACGGACCAGTATAAGAGATGAACGCAGCACACAGACAAACGTCTCCTATTAACCTAAATAGTGATTTATGTAAACATATAAATATCGTTCAATTATAGATAGTTTACATATAGATGAATGTTTAAAATTGACTAATTACACACATGAACAACTTTTAACAAGAGTAAACTATCGTTAATAATTAATATTTAATACGAAGATTTCATAAATTAAGACTTGCTGCCCATAAAGCTATTTCATATAAAGATAAACTAGTTCTATGCATGCGAATCACTATTTCCATCGCTAATAACACTTCCAAGAATAATATTTTGTATATATATATATATAACGATAGTATTTTTAAAATAATTACAATATATCTATATCTATATATCTATATCTATCTCTATTTTAGTCGATGACTCACAGTTTGATGTTGCTCTTGAACGTGACGCTTTGTTCGGTCCAGCGTTTCTTCTCCGAGCCGAGTCCTAGGATGAGTGCTTCGGCGGATTCCTTCTTGTATCGGCACATCTCCGCGTCATCCATCAGCGTCTAAGCGATGATGTTACGATGATGTTATGATACCAGTCATTGTAAAATCAATGTTAATACCGTTGTTAATCCCATACTAAGTGAGACATATAGACACTATTATTGATTGATTGATTTTTTATTTATCAAATATATAATCTAACAATAAAATATATTTGATTTTTCGAATAATGTATTGTATTTCTATTTTCAATTTTTTTTACGATTTTCATAATATATTTTATTTCTATTTATGGATTTTTTATTTTAGTTATTTTATAGTTGTATCGCAAGTATTATCGAGTAATTATTTAGAAAATAGTATATAGTTATCCTGTACATAACTGTAAGATGGTATAGATTACCTATATCGAAATTAAAGGTTCATTTATTAATGTATTTCCATTAAACCTGATGATCACTTTCATGCGAGAAATTTACAGTGAAATCAAGAAATATAATATATATATATTGTTATATCTATTTTTATATTATTCTTTGTTTATTTTAATAAGGTATTTAAAAGAAAATATATTTTACGAAAAATTATAAATTATACTTTCGACTATATATTTCTTAAATAAAAAAATCAATTAATTTAATTCCATAAAAATTATAAAAGTGAAATATTTTCTAAATTATTATTAATTATTATTAGTAAATATAATTAATCACAGATTATTACTCATCATATATAAAATATAAATAAATTACTTGAATATTTGATTATATTCTATTTTATAAAAAAAAAATAACTGCAATAATTATTAAATATAAATTACCTGTATAGATTGTCACTAGTATGGGTTCATTATTAATGGATCGTGTGAAATCCATTCAATATTTAAAGATAAGAACATGCCTAAGCTAAGATAATATAACCTTCTTCTCAGACATGGCATTATCATATCTCTCCACCGCACAATTCAAATCCTTCTTACTGTCGAACAAGATCTGTTCGGCATTGCCCAGCTCTTGTTGAGCTACTTGTAAAAGTGCGGCTTGTTTTGATAGATTGTGCTGCGGAATATTAAATCATTATGTTTAATTATATATCGTTTATAATCATGTATATTTCAATGATGTTTATTATTGTGGGCTTAATTCAAATATGTATGAATTTATGTCGCAAGAGAGTTAATTAAGCTCTACATTAAAGTTTACAAACTAATAGTAAATAAATTATACTAAAATATATATATATATATGAAAATATAAATTGAACATCTATAAACTGTATATTTATTGGGTAACCTTTAATGGCAAGACTTCCTTATTGATGGAATAGAAGACAGCCATAGCTCTCGTCCATGCTGCTAAACCCGCTACATCTCCGCATACCTGCGTTAACATTATCGGCATATTCATTAATGTATTCACATAAAACTTGATGGTCACTTACATGCGACACATTTTCAGTGAAATCAATAAATATATTGTTAGGGAATAAACTAAGTTTACTAAATTGTTGATTACATATAGCATGATTATAGTATAAGCTAATTAATGATACAACCTGTATAGACTTTATAAAGTATAGAGGAAGATAGAAATCAATAAAACCTAGCTAACATACACACTATAATACCAATACTACTACTACTACTACTACTACTACTACTACTACTACTACTACTACTACTACTACTACTACTACTACTACTACTACTACTACTACTACTACTACTACTACTACTACTACTACTACTACTACTACTACTACTACTACTACTACTACTACTACTACTACTACTACTACTACTACTACTACTACTACTACTACTACTACTACTACTACTACTACTACTACTACTACTACTACTACTACTACTACTACTACTACTACTACTACTACTACTACTACTACTACTACTACTACTACTACTACTACTACTACTACTACTACTACTACTACTACTACTACTACTACTACTACTACTACTACTACTACTACTACTACTACTACTACTACTACTACTACTACTACTACTACTACTACTACTACTACTACTACTACTACTACTACTACTACTACTACTACTACTACTACTACTACTACTACTACTACTACTACTACTACTACTACTACTACTACTACTACTACTACTACTACTACTACTACTACTACTACTACTACTACTACTACTACTACTACTACTACTACTACTACTACTACTACTACTACTACTACTACTACTACCACCACTACCACCACTACCACCACTACCACCACACCTTCTTAGCGCTGAGCATATTGTAGTCCTCGTTGCGGAGGTACGGCTCCAACAGTTCCACGATCTCTTCGTTAATCAGGTCCTTGTTGAAGTTCATCAGGTTCTGCAGGAACTGGCTGCTGGCCATCATCTTCAGAGACTCGGGCCACGAAGGTTTCGGACTGGGCGGCATCTTGGGTTCCACGACTACCGGCGCCATCTTGCGACGGAACAACAGTAGCACGCAGTCCATGATACGCATGATCAGGTGCGGCGGTTTCGCAAGCTTGCGGATCGTCGCGATGTTGGCGGCTTTGATCGTCTAAGAATGGACGTTATTAGATTGGTTATAATGGTGATATTATATATACATATATATATATATGTATATATATATTAATACTTAATTTAAAAGTATATATATAAGAGTAAGTATATTTATAAATATAATATTCGGGTAAAGCCGGACTCCTCTAGTATATTTTTACTTTCATTATTTTAGATGAGATATATAAATTTATATTTGGCTATTATTATAACATACTTCAAAGCATAGTATTTTGGAATTATTACAGTTTTGTAAAATTTATATTATTTACTTAATATATTTAAATATATTTAAATTTATATATAAATTATTAAAATGAAATAATTAGATTAAAT
Organism: Osedax fenrisi; assembly: GCA_964019155.1. NCBI lineage: Eukaryota > Metazoa > Annelida > Polychaeta > Sabellida > Siboglinidae > Osedax > Osedax fenrisi. The sequence goes on along the minus strand of OZ025241.1, from coordinate 70,328,701 downwards.
AAATATTTATGTAATTTCTAATATCTATATTATAATATCTTTGAAATACCGAATAATTCCCCTAATAAGGAGCTGAAATTTAAATATTATTTTGATTTCTTATGCAGGTATAGAATTAGGCTATAATATAAACATTATTATAATTAAATATATATATATATATACATGACTACATTTGACCTTGAGAGCAGCCTCCGCCGCATCTAGACCGGGCTGAGCGATGGCGAGTTTATCCGATGCGATCGCCTTGTCAATCTCGATGTTCACCACGATGTGCTCCTGTTTCTGTTTCACTACTTCCACCACGTCTGTCTTACACTGCTGTTCCACCTTGAAGATTGTCACTTCGGCCAATACCTGCGATGGTATAGAGCGGTTAAGATGCCGAAATGAGATTAAATAATAATTCGTTTTCTAGTGATAAATTTATTGATGAATAAGAAATATATTATCGTTAATTAATATAACCAAATATTCACAAATATAAAATATTCTTTAATTATAAATTGAAAATTCAAAAATGAATATCGATTATTTAAAATATTAATATATTCTCACAGTGGAAACATTTCATATAGCCATTTCATATAGAGAAACCTTATCGGCGATGGCGTTCGCGATGTTCAGGTGTTTCTCCTTGATGACGAGATCCTTGGAGAGGGCGTCGCAGTTGATCTCCGCTTCGATGAGTTTATTGAGGCCGGTCAGCATACGATTCGACTGATCCACGTAGAAGTTGTGCTTGTCGTCGTAGATCTTCTTGTAGCCGCTCAGGAACGCCAGGTAAGACTTGGGTGTCACGTAGGTCATTCGTCTGTACCTAAGACGATGGTGGTGGTGGTAATACTTCAACATCTTAGCAGTGACTATACTCGACGTTGAAAGATAGGACGTATGTTATTGTGAATAGCGAGGGAAATTTTGTTTAGCGTTGAATGATTTATCATTACATATCATATTTAGGTGTCGGAAAGAAAATACGGTTGTCTTAATTTATAGCCATTTAAGTTATGAAAATTATGCAACTAAATGATATGAAAACTATTATACTTTAAAAACTAAATAAAAATATTCTATTCTATTCTATTATGTGATTGATGTACATTTTAATACACAATTAATAGATTGGTGCATATGATACTGGTGTATTTGTAATCGATCATTAAATAATAATTGAACGCGAATACACCACTAAAATGTATAGATTAAATCTATCATATTACGCATTAAAATCACAGAATGAACAGAAAAACACCAATTTCTTGTATCATAAATTAAACTTACAGTCGCGGTTAAACTAATAGCGTAACTTGGCGTTACCTTTGGAAATATTCTTCGCATGACTGCGCCACCTGGAAGTGAATGGAACCGATCAAGTTGACCAGCTTCACCTTGTTCTCGGTAGTGGCGACTATGTTGATCTTGCCGAGGAAATCGTCGGCTACCTCGATGAGGGCATCTTTAGGCCAGTTGCTCACCCAGTCGATGGTGCATCCGGACAGGAGGCCGGGGAACTTTAGCACTCGAGTTCGGAAGTTCTCGTTAGCCTGTCGAAGAAAGTGAAGACAGTTAATATATATTTGGCTGTTATTATAACATACTCTCTCAAAGCATGGTATTTTGGAATTATTACAGTTTTATAAAATTTATATTATATTTTTTATTATTTTTTATTTTTTATATAAATTCTAAAAATTTTTCATTTACTCTATAAATATTGTTTCACACGATTGTGTACAATACCTAGATATTTGCGTATACATAAAATAGAGTGCGATACAATACAATTACTTTAACTGTAAAAACGTTTTAATTTCTTTAATTTCGTATTATTCTTTATTTATTTTTATAACATATGTTATTGTTACAAATATGTATACTTTATACTTTCGATATATAATTTGACTATATATTTACTTAAATAAATTATCAATCAATACATATTTATTTAAATATTTGAAACTAAGTAATATATACTTTAGAAAATAACATTTATTAAACTTTAAATAATATAATGAGTAATAGTAATGAATATTAGCATCAATATTTTGTGATCAAATAAAATGTATTTATATAATATTCAACTTATATATATAATATCTTATATTGATTTAACAAATGTTCATTTAATTGTGGAACTAAATGTTATCATAAAATAATTCAGTATATTATTAATTGAAAATATAACAAGTTTTATATATTATATTATCCGAATAGAATAGGTTTCTTGGTATATATCTGTACGATGTATTAGCAAGGGTAACAGTGCTGTTAGTGGAATACTTACAGGAGAGAAACACAGCACTATGTGAAGATTTGACCACACTTGTGAGATGAACAACTCCGTGAGGCTGTCTTGAGAAATCACAGCTTTATGTCCATACATCTTACGAGCGATCGGATGCAACAATAGTAGAATTTCATCCACTTCCTCTTTCGCGAACATCGTTAGAATCTGAATATTCGCGATATAGATATCTATCAATTCCGATGTATTTAAATGCGATTTATTAATCGAATACTATAAGAATGAAAGCATTACAATTATATGAAATACAAATTTTTTAGAACATTTTTATGCAAACAATTATAACATAATAATATAATATTCATACAATATATATTACTATATATGTTGGTATGTTAAATTTACTAAATTAGTGTAACGGTTGATTAATGTGTGATTAAAGTACCTCTCCCTTATTGAGAACATTATTCAGGTACTCCAGGATCGTATCGCTGGTGATATCAGTATCGCAGAACGTGAAGGTTATGCCCTCGCCTAAAGCGGCTATCTTGAACATATACTTGAGATCGTCGATGAAATTCTGTACATTATAGAGCCTGCAGGTTGGTAGAGGATGATATTAACGAGAAGCTAGGCAGTGGAGGAAATGGAGGCTAATAACTAGATTCAAGGAAGATGAATAGTCTGACCTAGTTAGAGTAATCCGGAAACGTTTGTGTCCGACTATGAAGGTCGCTAGTTTAGTTAGCGAAATCTTGCCAGAACCACCGATACCTAGAAAGCAATGAGATATATGTATATAACTCTATTTATATATATATTATATTCTGAAATAGAAATTAAATTTATTTATTTAATGTCATTATTAAAGATAATAAAAGAAAATATGCTATATTATTTTGAGCCCTTTAGGAGGACAAAGTATATTATTATTATTAACAAGAAAATGACACAGAACACAAACAAATATTATTCTAATATATATTATTATTATTATTATACAATCATAGTAATACAGGCGGCATACAACATAGATTCTCAGTGATCGTTTAAGTCGATCGCAGCACTCACCGACGATCATGATATTGGCTCCGGGCGTGTTCAGGATACGGGTGAGTCGGAGGATGTGGTTGATGGCGTCGCAGAAGAACACCAGGTCCATGTGAGAGCCGCGGATAACCGAGTTGTACTTGTCGTTGAAGTGCTGAAGACGCTTCTTTAAAATACGCGTGTCCGTTATCTAGGTTAGTGGAGATTAGTTGAGAAGCGGAGATAACTATAGTGTATACTATAGTTTCGGAACTCACTAAATGTGTATACAATGAGTTAGTTTATATTATACCAAACAAGTGAATATAAATATCTTGAATAATAAGCAGAGTACACAAATAATACTAAAAATAATTTAAAAATAAATAAAATAGTATAATTTAAAAGAATAATTTTACAAATAAGTGCAAAATAAGTGTAGTGGAAGGTATGTAGTGTAGCACATATAGGAATGTATGGACTGAATATATAAAGGGAAAGTATTCAATAGCGATGTTACTATATAGCACAATGATGACAAATCTACCATTTCGTAGATTATGGGCTGATATTTATCATCCTCTTCCTCGACCACGACATCTGCGTACATGTCGTTGTTTTCCTCGACAACCGAAGACGCATCTCTCATGAAGTCCACGAAATAGACGTCGTCTGCCCGAACTAGTCGCTGGATTCCCTTGTCGAGGTGTTTGCGCATGTTTAAATCGATGCATTCCTTGTACCATTCGCGGTCGTCATCATTAGTGAACCTATCGAGGGGCGTGAGTCATCTTCGTTATCGTTAGTCATTGTTAGTTATAGGTAGGCATTATTCATTATTATTATTAGTTATAGTTATTAATTATTATTATTAGTTACAGTTATTAATTATTATTATTAGTTTTTAATTATTAATCATTATTATTAGTTATATTTATTAATTATTGTTCATCATTATTAATTTGAGTACTTATTTATTATTACTTGTTTTCATACTTTTAATTAGTAATCATTAATATTAATGATAGTTAATAATTTTATAAAATTAATTAAATTGAATTAATTATTATAATTAGTTATAGCGATTTTTCATTAAACACGTTTTAAAATTATTATTATCATTAATTAAGAGGAACTTAACCTCAATAAATTATAAAATAAAATATGTACTAGTGATGTAACATTTTAAATAACTTGATGTTCTTAAGAACTTCACATTTTAAAATTATTTTTCTGAAGATAAAAATTGTTTATATTTATAAAAAAATTAACTAAGAAAAAATAAGATATATTAATATATTAATTCTAGTAAATTATTAATTAATTAATAAATAACTATTATTAAATAATTAATTTTATAAAATAATTAAAGACCTGCGAAAGAGGGCATTTATTTATATGCTGAACATAAGAGATTTATCTATAATTATTATTGATCAAAAGCATCATATTTTAGAATTACATAATATAATTACTAATTTGTTGTTGTATCTTTTCTAATACATTTAGATATATATATATAACAACCAACAAATTGTATGATAAGTATAATCCCAATAAGACCTACATATCATCAATTTATAAAAATAATAAATATTGCAGAAATACCCATAAATGTTATAAATGTTATAAATCAAGTATTATATTATAGGTTGATTATTATATCTGAAGAGTATCATTTATGATGATATTATAATATAAATAAATTATGAAAGTTTCATATAGTTAGATCAAGTTATTCTAAAATTATAGATATAAAAGATATAAAATTAGTTTAAAATATAGAACATAGATATTTACAGACTTTTACAAATGTTAGTTTGGTTTTGTATCAATGTAAATACAGTGTAAGAATAAATCAATTTCTCAGAAACTCTATATATTATGCAGTTTCATCGTTTCCTTGAAAAGATATATCCTTAAAAATATCATGAGTGTATTTAAAATATTGTGTATAATTTATTTATTTAATGTCATTATTAAAGACAATAAAAGAAAATATGCTATATTATTTTAAAGCCTTTTTACAAAGAAAAAGCATATTATTATTAACTAGAAATCGACACAAAACACAAAAAAAATTCTTCTAATATATATTATTATTATTATTATTATTATTATACAATTATAATTTAGTTTCTCATACATATCTTATTTTTAATAAATATTATATATATTTCAAATATCATCTGTTTCTACTCAACAATAATTAAATAAGTAATAATTATAAAATAATTAAATAACTAATAATTAATAATTATATAAATAATATAATTAATTTAATTATATAAATAATTAATAATTAATAATAAATAATAATTAAATAACTTATAATTTATAAATATATAATAATTATATAAATAATTAATAATAAATAATAATTAAATAACTAATAATTAATAAATATATAATAATTATATAATTAATATAATTATATAAATAATTAATAATTAATAATAAATAATAATTTAATAATTATTATTTATTTAATAATTATTAAGTAATCAATAATAATTAATTTGTTTACTATTGTATATATATTATTAAAAGATTTTAAATTCTCTATAGCATACATAAATATGTGAGATTTTAAGTAGTAATACCATCATTTTAAGATTTAAAGTTCTAAAAATCAGCAAAATATTAAATTTTATAGCACTAATAAATGATATAAAATAAAATGTATACGATAAATTCGTTAAAATTGTAGCAATTTTCAAATTTATTTTTCTCTTACTTATGTGAATTAAAAAAAATGTTGAGTTTCTTCAGTGAGTATTTTATTATAATTGTAGTTATATATTATAATTATAGTTTATATTTTTATAGTATATATATATATAAGTAAATAGTTCTTATTCTATAACCAGAATAAAGGTTTCCTGCTGTATAGTTTATGTAATACTGATTATATTCATGAAATTGTTAACATTATTACCTTTTCTAAACATATTACATATATGGATTATAGTTATATTTATTTATAGAATATATAATCTAAGTATATTACCAAGAAATATTGGCAATTTCCCCACTGAAACTTAAAAATCGTTTCCATAGTGAGTATACATTCATCATTCTAAATACATATAAACGCTCACAACGGTAGATTTCGCGAAGAAAACTTAGTTATATTCATTAATCAATATTTATTAGTTTTCTTTAATAGTTAGATCGTTCATCTATAGTAAATACCTGTCGGCGATAACGCGGCTCATCTCGTTGACCCACAGATTGATGAGAACCCCGCAATCGGTGCATTCCGCCGGTTGAATCCTCAGCAGTCCCTGCCAGATCCGCGACAGATCGCGCAAGTTGAAGATGTAATGGAACTTATCCGGAGTTGGCAGCATGCGCGACTTGACGGCTTGCCAGACGACTCGGGTTAACACGATAAAGTTGCGGGCGAGCGAACGCACCGACTCTTGCGAGAATCTTTCTTCGCAGAAATAACCGCTACCGATGATTCCTATACGCGGACGATGAATTATTTAATAGCGTCGTCGTTGTTCAATACTTAGTTTGTGTTTTAAAAAATGTCATGTTTGAATTAAAATTGAAATAAATGTATTATTAAAAACTATGAAAGTTAAATATTATAAATTATATGTCAATTATTAACAATTAAACAATAATATGATCTATAAATAATAAATATATTTATTTTAATTAACTATATATAATGAACAACGCTATTAAAACACATTCATTATAAAACATTGATTGTAAACAAAGACAATTTAGTATATATATATATAATGATATAATTTATATATAAATTATAAACAAGTATTTCTTTATTTTACTATATTAAATATATGATACCTTATATTTAGATTCTTTAATTTTATTATTATATTATTGTATTTTTTGCTAAATTACTCATCTGTCCAGTTAAATATATCAATATTAAGGATGAGTTGGATACGGCTGAATGGTACAGAAAGGGCATGGAAGCGAACCGAAGATATGATCGATACTCTTGTCCGAGGGCAGCGTGCAGTTGAAGATGGAAAAGTGTCTCTTCAGTCTCTGAGGGATGTCATTCCTGCCTCCTCCGGGATGAATCATGGCCGCCAGCAGAGATATGTCTACTATCTGTGTGTAGTCGCCCGGCTTCTCGATGCTGTAGAATCCCTTACTTTCCATCACTTGGCGCAGCAATTCATTCGTCACCTTACATATAGAAATGTGATTAATATATATATATATATATATATATATATATATATATATATATATATATATATATATATATATATATATATATAATTTATAATTATAATTAATATCAATGATATCTGAATATAAAAAAAGAATACTTCGATTTATGTAGAAATGAAAAAATATAGAATAACTTTTTTAAAATTAGACAGTTATGTATGTATGTAAAATTTAGAATATTGAAGTTATTAAATAAAGGCACTCTTATATAAGAAGTTGCATTATATTTCGGTTAAAAATCTTACATGTTGTATTAATCTAAACTCATAAATCTATATACTCGTATATATGTATGTATGATACGTATTCATCTTAAAAAATAATTATTGATCTTGATCTATTACTTTTATATATATATATATATATATATATATATATATGTAGTTCTCTACACCTTCTGAGTTATATAATATACATATATATTTATTATTAGATATCATATTTAAATTTTGTATTCTGTAATATATATAAGCCAAATTTACAGTAACCCCTTAATAAAACAAAACCTGATCTCCCCATTCGTTGATCACCGGCAGATTGATGTCGTCCACAAAGATAGTGAGCTTCTTACCTTGCAAAGGTCCGTACGTATTGCCAAGTCTTTTCTCTAAGTTGTTCTCTATTTGCCTCTGTTAATACACAGGTGTGAATCACAGCATTAGATATAACATCACACAGTTACGAACCTGAAATAATAGAGGAGTTGTTGCAGATGAGAAATTAATTGATTTCGAGATATCGGTTTTTTTATTAAATTTCCGTAGGTGACTTTTCATGATTACAGTTTTAGCCGTGCCTTGTTCTCCGATTATCAAAACTCCCTGCGATATTTAAATATTTATTATATTATGTTAATTATTAAATCACATAGAAAAGGGGTTTCATATTTAATAAAAGGATATTTTCAAGAAAATAATATTTAATTTATATATCAGATTTAATTTATATATTAAAATACTCATGATAATATTAGTATGGTGTAAGTTATATTAATAGATTAAATAATAGATTAAGTAATAAATTAATTATTATATATTTTTAATTTAAACCTTATTTTGTTTCGATATCAAGTGAATTAGAAAATTAGTGCGAATATTGTCAACATTTGGAATTAGAATAGTACTAAATGGAGGAACGCTATCTGAGGGGTAGATATATTCCGGAACTAATTGTGACCACAGCATCCAATCTCCTGTTTAATATAATAACATATATATATATATATATATATATATATATATATATATATATATATATATATATATATATATATATATATATTTATATATATAATAAATTAATATTTCATATATATAGTTCATAATAATAAGTTATTAAGTTTTAATAAACCATTGTTATTCACACAATATTCAAATAGTGTATTATTATCAGTTAAATCCGGATATTTCAATTTAGATTCGTGAGTTAATAAAAATTCCTATTTGGATACAAAATATTTATTAATACATATTATATAATAGATAAAATCATAGGAATGAAATATTTAAATAATCATAACTATATTATGTTGGTATGTCTAGCAAAATTTAGTTCTAATTAAAAATTGAACTTTAGATAAATTTACTTATATATTGTCAGAATTATATGTAAAAGTAAATTTATTTGACTGAAATATTATTATTACTAAATTTAATACTCGAAACGATTTATTAAATATAGAATCTATGAATATATATTATATATGATATTCATATAAACTACTAAATATAATACCTGTAATTTTAATCTGTCATCTAATTCCAATGTAGCTCCAAAACTCCATAATATGCTAAATATAAAATATTTTTCAGCGATATTCGTAGTCAATTGTTTATCATCCTTTTGACCAAATAGTCCTTTAAGGATATTACATGTCTGTGTATATAAATATCACAATTACATAACGTAATTAAAATTCAAGATATGAAATACAACAATACCTAAACAACATCACTATAGTAATTTAATGTATACATTAAAGAATAGCAGGATATAATTGTTATTGAAAGTTCCGATAATAAACACAAATTAAAACCTTTAGAACCTGTAAACTATAACTTATAGACTATAAGCCATGTGTAATCGACATTATTGTGAAGGTCATGATAGTTAAATGAAATTGAATCGCATGATATCAAACTCATATATCAATCAATCATAAACTAGTATCAATTGATATTAATATAGATTGAGGGTATATAAATAGGGCTAAATATATTACATATGGCAACATAGTATACATAATATAATTAAACAATCACGAGACTACTGTACGAATGAAAACTTGTCTGATGAGTTGACATTCGAGTAGTTTCATCTTAAACGTCACGTTGATCATGGTAAAGCGTAGTAGATCCGTGTAGAGGGCGTTGAACAGCGGCATGACGAGCGTGCTTATACGGGCCGTGGAACGATTCAGTAGCCACGCCCCCAGTATCGGGAGCCAGCCGAGCGACGAACTCGACATGAATATCATGCCGTTACGCGACACGGTGGCGGGCGAGGCGTTATCGATGTTATCCACCTGTAGATGTCATCGTCATAGAATATGATACATACAATGAATTTTTTAGTGAATTAATACTATTATCGGTGTATTTAATTTATAGTTATTATCATCATCTATTTAGTCGAATTACATATTATTTTATTAGATTTATAAAATTATCCGAATATTTAGTTAATCCCGACATAGATATGCGAATATGATTATATAATGCAATTACGATCAATATTGTATAATAAAATAAGAATAATTTAAATATTGAAAATATGTTAATACAATATTAATGTTTTAAAAGAATAATCCCCGAATTCGATTAAGGTAAAAATAAAATTTTAATTTACCAACTTAATTTATTGAAAATAGATAAATATTTACAAAATATAATAGTAGGATATCGTATCACCCAATGATGTATATATACTTGCTTATTATCAGTAACCCTTAGAGGATCTATAACATTTAAACTATACATTAATACATTACATCTATTGGCTAATGTTACTAACTTCGAATATAAGTTTACAAGTTGGGGCCATCACTATACGATCTCCGTTAGCTAAAGTCAGGGTCTTATTATCATCTAGGACAGAGTTCAGATTCTCAATCCATATAGCATCAACTGGTCCATCCAATATTATCCACAAATATTCATCTGAGTTAATATAGCGAGAGTGAGTAGTCCATAGGTTAGATTATAAGTATTTCTTGTTATTCTCGTGTGTTAATCAAGAACTTAAGAAATAAAAATCAAACATACAAATTTCTATTATTAGTGTTGTCCGGCACCAGGTTTATTGGTTTTTTCGTAAAAACAAAAAACCCAGTTTTTAATGGTTTTTTCAATAAAATCAAGTACAAGTTATAATTCTTTCATAACAAAAAAACTAACTAAATTGTATTATTTTTATTATAATTTTTAAATATATAGACATATCACAAAATGGAAGAGTTGGAATCGTAGAATATATTATTTTTGGTATTCATGTTACGAGTAAATTATATATATTAAAAAAATATTAAATATTATCAAGTCTATCATATTATTTATTTAATATTATATTATTAACATATAATAAAATATATTATTATATAAATGTAATCAAAAGGGTTATGATGATATAATACATTACTTCAATCATTTATTTAAATAAGTAGATATCATTTTAAAACCTAAAATATATTTTTGAATACAAAATAAACATATTAAAATTAATACTATTCAATTTTTACATTGAAAAACATTATTCCTTACACATCTATTTATATATCACAATGTGAAATTTATGTTACTTATTATATAAAATTATAATAATGTTAATATGTTCGTAATAGTTTGTATGTTAATATAAACCATTATTTTGAAATAATTATAAAATATAATATTTATAACATTTATATAATATTATAATAATATATTTTTTATTAAAAAATAATAAATTGTATTAAAAATATAATTTTAAACATCAAATTTGATGATAAATGGATCATATTATGTTAGGATAAGTTACAATATACTAAAACAGTACTTTAATTTATATTATTTAGTAATATTTAATATTACATATAAATAACTATTATTAGTAATTATGTATTACTACTAAAACGATATCTTTTACATTTAAATATATAAACAATTCATAATTAGAATATTCAGCCATATAACAGTGGCGTAATTAAATTTTTAATCACATAATCATTGTTTCATAGGCATAATCGTAGGTGAAATTAGATGAATTATATACCTTCTCCCTTATAAAACAAATAATGTAAGTAACTTATATTATAATTTATAATTTAAAAGATAAATTTATTTTTAAATAATAATAAAACCGAAAAAACCATACAAACCAGAATAACCCTAAAAACGAAAAAAACCGTAAAAACCACACAAAAACCCAATTGAAAAAACCAAATCAACACTGGGTCCCTCAGTTATTTATAACATGTATGTAACTAACACTTTTTAAGGGTCTATTTATATCAGTAATTTATTTTATATATATATATATATATTTAAATATTAATATTGAGATACAATAAAAGGAAATAGTATAGCGAAATTTGATATATAAATTTATAAACTATATAATTTATAGAAAAAATATAAAAATTCTTTAAATAAGTAAATATGAGTGTAAACTTTTTCTGAGTTTATCAGTAATTTATTTTATATATATATATATATATTTAAATATTAATATTGAGATACAATAAAAGGAAATAGTAAAGCGAAATTTGATATATAAATTTATAAACTATATAATTTATAGAAAAAATATAAAAATTCTTTAAATAAGTAAATATGAGTGTAAACTTTTTCTGAGTTTGAGACTTCTCCTCCATATTATACTGAAGATTCCATCCGTCCAATCATTGGTGGCAGTATCCAGTCTACCAAACATTTGTGATGCAGTAATCGCTTTTGGATTCATTCTAAAAGATGATATTTATATATGATAAAATATATGTATAAGTATAATATATATAATATTTTTAAAATATTTATTCTTGTATATTATATATCTTGGCTGGAAAAATAAAAAACCGAGTAATACTGGGTATATCTACATTTGTTTTAAATATTTATGAAATATTTGTTATAATATTTATCAACATCTAAAAAAATTGTCTTTAAAAATTATTTCAGTTTAATATTATGTTTTATATGCTGAGGAACAATTAAAAATAAAGCAATGGACAGTAGAGCGGCTTGAAAAATATAAAATTTTCAGATAATTTATCGCTTCAGTAAAATAATATTAGAAAACATGTAATATAATTCAATACAACAAAAATTAACTTAATTCATAAAATATTGAATAGTCAATATGACTTTCAATTTTAACATAGGATTTATAGGAAATCTTATAATGGAGTAGATACAAAATTAATTCAATACATTTTTTAATATACTTCCTATTAATGAATATTGTCATACGATATATATGTACTAGAATTAAATATTATTAACAGAATAGCAGAAAAAAAAATTTTTTAAATAATAATTTCTTTATAATTTTATCATTTCTATGGTTGAACTTTTTATATTTATTATTTATTGAATATTTTTTGTTTTTTATTTTTAATCAAAAATAAAATTCAGATCAAGTTTTTATATTCTTAATAAATGTATAATATATATTTACTATATATGATTATAAAAAAAATTAAGTTTAAATATTTTTCTAGGAATTATTTGAATTTGAATGATTTCTATAGAAAAAATAAATATTTTCAAGGAAAGATGAATACAAAATTTCTAGGACCTAGTCAATTTTTTTTTTTTTACCATAATATAATTTTAATTATCATTGAGATGACCGCAATAAATTTTTTTTTATATTATATTTTTTTCTAATTTAAAAAATATTTTTAACTATACAAAATTTAAAATCTGAGTTTGTTAAATCCATATTTTGATTTAAATATACTTAAATCTCTTAAATGCATATTAAATATATAATTAAATTAGAAGAAGATATAAATGAATTGGTTGTCAATGTAAAACTAAAGATAAATAAATGCTTGGCATGCGCAGTAAATTTAATTATAAACAAGTATTTTTCATATAAAATGTTATTAAACATCAAATTGACAGCTCAATTGAGTATAACACAATTTTTAGTTGTTACACTACTGTTTATATATATTATATGTTTATAGTTTTTACTGAGGCAACATATTTAATGACTGACGAGCCACCCTAATGGACAAGTCAGGTATAGCTAGAATTATTAAATATATTAATGACCTAATTTCTTTATGAGGTTCTCCCAGATCCGAAAGAGCTTTCATGAGAACCGTGATGCAACAACTCTTTCCAGTTCCAGTTGGTCCTAGCGTCATTATGCCGTGACGAACCATTTGTGTTTCATACAACTATCGTACATCACGATTGATATTAATATGGGAGGGGGTTGAGTCGGTTAGATAGTGGCGAATACCAGTTATAAGCAATAATAATACATTCGTTAGCAACAACCTGAAAAGACAGAGGTCTTATTTTGAAGCCATTTAGATAACAAAGAAAAAAAACTAGAATACAAATACTAAATGAAAAAGAATGAAATTAAACAATTCCAATAAACTATATCTATCTACCAATCTATATTTGTATTATTAATGTAAATAATTATTTATAAATAGTAGAAGTTATTACACTATGCACGAAATCACCGCACCTCAAGAGATCACTCCACACGCGAGATCACTGGTTACAGACCGTGGCTATGGGTAAACCTGCAAGATCTTCAGATTCCAAGCGGAGTGATTAATGAGTTTACGCTTGTCCACGCACGTGTGAATAGCCTTCTGAAGGTTGTTGTACACGGAATTCTCGAGGGTTATCGACGGGAACAAGTCTCTGATCAGCGAGAGGAAGAGTTCCTCGTCTTCGTCGATCTAGATCATGCGACGTGTGTTGTGTGTAGGGTAGGGGTTCACGGGGTTATCGGTGTCAGTAAAGGGTTAGCAGGTAGGTTATAATTTATACAAATAATAATGAATGTGTTGTCGGGTGTTCAAGTATATGCTTACAATAACTGATATATTGACTTGCTATAACAATTAAAATAACTAATATATAATACATAAATATATATATTTCAATAAACACAAATAAACATACAATTTACTAATTAATAACAAATTATTAAATTGTCTTAAGGTATCTATAAATAATATCTAATTAGTATATATATTGATTTATTTGTAAATGAATATATATCACATTTATACACGCGCATATACTATATTTTCGATATAAAATGAAAGTAACGCATGGCATATAAATAAGTGAATGTCATATACTTAATTTGATTATTGAACAATAGATATAACAATAAGTATAAACATTAAACATATCATTATACGTATAGAATGCATGCATATCGATGACTCACCAGTTTAGATATATTCATGTCCCTAAGAACGCGCATCACGATCGTGAACTCGGAGTCATTTACCCGAATCCGCTTCACCGATCCGAGACTTCTTAGCACCGACAGAATGTTACGCAATCCAAAATCGTAGTGAATCTACATGATTATTCATATGAAATATATACTAATTATATATATTACGTTGTCCCTATATAATATACATACATGTATGTCATAAATCTATGTATGTTATATTACGCGTAATATAAATAAAGTTAAATCATTTTTATTAAACATTTATTATCAAACCTGCTTTGAGAGTTGCTCTTCGCATAGTTTATATAGGATGTAAAATTTCTGCGAGAGTTCTATATTATTGATGAAACCGCAACTCGCTAATTTCACTCTTATAATAATCTAAAATACAATTATGTATTAAAATTAGTAAAAAATACTCTAATTTTACGATTAGTATCTAAATTAATTGAACTGTCAATTATGATTGAATGACCTGTCTATCGGGAACCATCATGGCTATTGTTCTGAATTGAACTTTAAGATTTTCAGGAAGTTCTTGTCTACCGGCGTACCCTGGGTTCATCGTTAGAAATAATCCAAATTCTCGATTCAATGTGACATTATCACCATCGGAGAATATGAAATTAGTTTTGTATTCTTTTTTAGCCTGAAATTATGTAATACTATTACTTAATTATACTTAATATAAACACTCCTTGGTTTCTAATAATTATTTTATGAGTACATTTATTTTTAGAAAATTATGTATAAAAAAATAATGTGTTAATTTATAAATATATTTTGAAATCATGTTTTCTAATATAATATATTTTTAATTTATTTTACTATTCCTGAAAAACCAATGATACAATAATACATTTTTTTTTCTATTTTAATAACATTTAATAACCTGTAATATTATATAAATTTGTTGAGCTGCAACTGATAAAACAGGAACATCAATTCTATTGAATTCATCGAAACATCCCCAGGTACCGGATTGGGCCAATCCTGATGTATTAAATAAAGAGAATGTTACATATGAATTTTTTTTAATTCAATAATAATAATTATTTATTAAAAGACATTTTGGTTCTATTTTCTTGATGTTTTCATTATATATGAGGGTTATTTCTCCTAAATGGCTTAAAAATAAGATTGCATCTTTTCGTTGATTGTCGCCCATTATTATATATCATATTATTTATTGTTTACTTAAATAACGATAATATTATCACTAGAAAAATTTCAATTTATTACTTTCAGTTATATATCAGCTTAAACGAAAAATGTAATGATAAAGCAATTATCATTGTTCATTTGTATCCGCCAGTTGTATACGTCGATAAATTACTAAACTACAACTCGTAAATAAACAACGTCGCAACCTTTAAATATACGCCCCAATCCTCGGAAGTCCATTTGATCCGAACAATTGAAAACGACCACGTATTTACCGAGAGTTTTACCCATGTCCTTAACTGTTTCCGTTTTACCGGTACCGGCGGGACCAGCCGGAGAACCTCCCATCGACATGCCGAGTGCTTGGGCCAACGATATATAACACCTGGGTTACGTTAAGCGGTGAGTTACTAAGAATTAAATTACGATGGTATTTGATATGATTACGTGATGTATAATATACATCTTATAGTTGTATATAATATATGATGTATATAATATATAATTAATAATTATTTATTATATATAATCCGTTACATATAATATATATGTGAATTATGATATCTTCATACGTTAGCTAATGATAAATACGATGACCTATTGACCTTAATTCCACTCGCCCCCCCCTCCCCCGCTATTAACCTATCAGTGAGCGGAGTGATAACCAGACGTTCCGTACAGCCGAGGAATTCGTTCTGATACGTGAAGTTCACGTCTGATATCTGAACGAGGCATATGTCGCGGTCAATCTTGTAGTAGAACCTCGACTGCTTTATCCACTGAAAGTCGGTTACGGTTCGCACTTTCATTTTCACCTACGATTACGATTGAGGTTAATGGAATACAAATGTATGGAACTACATTCTTAAATAATAATTACATAATATATTATTATTAATAAATTAATTAATACATTTTATTATCATGAATATTAATATTAATATAAATCTAATTAATAAATATGATAATTATCTAAAATTAACAACAATAATATTATGATATTAATGATATTAATGTCATAATTAACTCAAATTCACCATTTTCAAAGTGTATTGATCATATAAACTTTTGGATACTAAATAATATTCTTCTGTTAAATTATCTAATTTATATAGCTATTTTTATATATATATGAAAATTTATTCTTTTCGAAAATTTAAAACTAAAAAATATTATTCTATTAAGAGTAACGTTACTCTCTCCTCTGCTATCTACCTTCTATATAAAAATTATTCGTATTATGTGTGCTTCTACTAGACTTACTTTTAACCTATCTTATTCTGATTATAATACCTCTGTCTCTTCACTTCTTTCCTCACTTAAATAGTAACTTTTAAATATTGTTGCTTATAAACTTCTATATCTTACTCATAAATTATTACTTATTCACCAACCAATTTACCTATATAACCTCCTAGATCAAATTTATCTGCTACACTTTCTTAGGTCTACTAGTGAAATTCGATTAAACACAGCTAACTATAATCAAATAGATTTGGAGGTAGATCTTTTAAATACATATATGTCCCCTATAAATTAGAATTCCATTCCATTCAATATAAGTAATATCTGAAAGGACTCTGAATTCTCTGAATGCTATATAACTCCAACACATTACTATTATTATCGTTCATTATCATTACCTGTTCTTTTTCTATTTATTATTATCTATCATTACATTGTCTATACATTTTTTAAAGATGTTTTATATATTTAAGTGTTTAAATAAACTATTACAATTACACACATGCACATAAATATTATATATAATAACTCTATTCGCTATTTTTATCTATATGTGATGTATAATGTTCGAAAATTACGCATTATAGAATTATTATAAAAGATGTGTCTAAATACTCTTAACTTTCACCACATACACACACACATACACATATACATACATACATGAACATATACATACACATACTCATACACACACTATTCACATACGCACATACACACACATATCAACCTAAACAATCACACACACGCATGCTATTTATATTATTATTATCTTGTTTATTTTTTATTAAAAATGTCGTTATAACATTATAATTACTTCCGAACGATCTATTCAAAATTGGATTTTTGTGAATAAATAAATTATAATACTACTACTACTACTACTACTTCACACACACACGCCCATACGTTACCGACCAGTTCATCGAAGATGTCTCGCTGATGCACGTGTATCGTGATGAACATCTCGTACTTGACCCTCTCGTAGCGGTCCAGATGCATGGTGGTCTGATCGATGAGCTGGGTGAGGATGTTCTTGAAGGCGGTGTTAGTGTAACGCATGCTATGCTTGTCGTACTTCATGCCCGCCATCGCTAGCTCCGATTCGCGCGTCCAGTAGATCTGCAAACTCAGCAGTCCAACCTGGGCGGAGGCGGATATTGAATTGAAAGTTAATTTAGAGTCAGACTATTTCTATAATTTTAATACTTATATAACTTTTATTACTTATATAACTTTTATTACTTATATAACTTTCAACTATTGTGTACAAAAATAGTATAATATATAAAAGGAGTATATCAGTTAAAAATTATAAATTTAAAAATACTAGAATAATTAGTTATTGCAATACGATACACAATGATTTTGGTGAATAGATTTGATGAATTGTAGTACATTTTTAGTTATCAATGTATTTTATTTTATATTATATATGTATATATAATATGAAAATTTCACAAAATATCATATTATTTGTCAATACCTCATATAATAATAAATTAGAAAATTTGTTTATATTTTAAAAATAATTAATATAATAAAATAAATATTTTCTGATATATTATAAAAAAATATTTCAAAATATAATTGTTTGATAGAATTTTAAATCTTAAAGAAATGATTCTTCATTTATTAAAAAAAAAAAAAGTGAATTTTTTATTTCATATAATAAATTATTGATTAATAACTGTTTAAATCATGTATTAATTCAACATACAAATGATATATGAATCATGTTTTATATCACCATGTAGTAAATATGAATAAATTATATTATTATATTAAATATTAATAATAATATAATATTGATAATTTGATAAATTTAATATAATAACTATATAAAACTATATAAATTGTCTATATAACATAATGTATAGATTATTAATGTCATTATAACTAGATAACAAAAATATGATTTTATAGAATATAATTTGTTTGTATACCTACACACACTAAAAACTACAAATTTCAATTATTATGTTCAACGTTCATAACTATATTTATATATTGTTTAATCATTGATTTTTTTTTTATTTCATTAAAGAATATTACAAATTTTTAGCATAATTAGATATAATAAATTTAAAACTAAATAAATGAATATAAATAAATAATTCTAATGTAACTATATATTATTAGATATTTAACAATTGAAATAATTGAAATATTAATATTACTGTAAATTAATATTTAATAATAATTTATAAATTATAAATTTTAAAATTATCTACTTATATTTTTAAAATTCAAATTACCTGAACTATACTTTCCTTAATGAATTCCAGGAAGTTATATTCATTTTCTTTGATGACTATGTACATTTCTCTTATCAAAGATTGTAAAGACTCCTGTTGACATGTCAATAATTTTCCCAGCCAAATTTCAACATTTTCTTGTGCAATAACCGGCTTTAAAAGCTATTATTTAGTGCTTGTATTAGATATATAAAATAATCAATACTTTATAGAATATTTATTTTATTATATATAATATATGTTTTATTGATTATTAATTAAACTATATAAAGTAGATCAACACTAACATTCAATACTTCTCCTTCTCTCGATAATACGTTATTTATAACATGATGTTTATTGGGATCAAATTGTACTGAAGCGATGTTTTCAAACATTCCGAGAAGATGAGGCTGTAATAATATTTCTTTATATATCGTTATCGTGTAAATTATCGATCTATTATATCACGTCTTATATGTATAGTGTTGGGCAGTGCAGCACTATATAGTGCTGTAATTACCAGTGCTATTTGAATATAAATTGCAAGTACTGAAATAAATACAGCTGATAATGTGCATATACAATTAAATGTTATATAAAGTGCACATAAGAGTGATATATATATATATATATATATATATATATATATATATAGTATAGTATATAGATAGCTAGTGCGAGTGTAGATTAGATTTAATAGCTGCCCAATACTGGTTATTTGTATCATGAAACCTGTATGGTATGGGGGTCACTTCCTTGACCTAGTATTTCAAGAAGAGTTGGGTCGGACACGAAGAAAAATCTCGGAAATAGTAATCTCTTCGCTTCTAAATATCTACGAGTTAATTTTATTGTATAAATATTTATTTATTAATTATTAATATTTGTTTACAAATATTTATATATATATATTTTACAGTGAAAATAGCATAGTAAACTGATCAGTTCATGATATTTACAATATAGATACCATTGTATATATGAAATGTAAGTGAAGACTAGAGAATTTCAATTGAAATTATGCAAGTAATTAATATACACATATAAAATACCACAATTCACGAGTTTATATTCAATTATAATTATTTATATCATCTAATACTTTAATGTATATACATTAGTTGATTAGAAACACTCTATGAATAATTATTAAATGAACTTGTATACATATTTACTATGTCGAATGAAAAAAAATCAATAATCATGTAAATATAGTTTACTATACAATTAGAAATTGAACAAGGTTTTAAACAGGTTTACTATATCTTTTACTAAATGTAAATTATCTATTTCAATTTATATATGTAAATATATATATATAACGAATAATATCAATCAAACCCTGAAAGTGATTTCTGACAGATCTCAAGCTGTTCTAGAAGATGAGGTAACAGTTCAGTGAGAATATCACCAGCCAGACAACAATTAATCACAGTCGGTTTCTCATTGGCTGTCGTCATAATCCTGACCCACGCTTTATCTATCAACGTGAAACGTTTCGACTCCTAGGGGAAATATATATAAAATACATTAAATATTATTCACAACAAAATAGAAAGCGCAATATTAAGCCCTATTTTAGTGCTGATTTTAACCAACTGATATCATATTTAATAATAATTTATTTTTATATTTAGTAAAGGCTATATTCCTAGATATTTTAAAACACTTTGAATATATCGTCATATATATTATTGCCGGATATTAGGTACTATTTATAATCATTCACAGCGAAATATCGACCAAATATCAGTTTTCAAAGATAACTGTTTGGTAAAATCAATCTAATATTTGGCTATAAATGTGTTTCGAATGCTGCTTTATATATACATAGAATAGCAATGATTTTGTGTAGCAAAGATATAACACTCCCTATCTACACAACGTTATTAATATTCATGCATCTCGTTGCTAGCAGTAGTATAGAAATCACTAAAATATATTTAGGTTTGGTATACTACAATGTTTTCAATTCTCGATTAAATTACCTGGAATATTAATAGCTCTTAACTCACCACATATATATGTATAGCATTTAGAACCAACACATCATATTTCTTTATCATATATTAGTAATGAACACTTAGTTTTCATCGTATATATAATAATTAAAAACATATTATTGTACATTTTAAAAGTGTATAGTTTGATATGAATTTACATTAGAAACAACACATAGTGTATAGCATATGTAAACCTTTGGCAATTGTTTTGCTATATCTCCACCGATGAAAACCGCTTCCAAATATACCCATAAGTTCTGCACGCTTATCCAATTGTGTAGAATCTCCGAGCTATTTGATAGCTTCGTCATCATCTCTTGAATTTCATTCTTGAAATATAGATTATATCTTTTCGGTCGTATGAAATTGTATTAAAATATGATCGAAAATATATTTATTGATAAAAGATGATGCAATAATAACCTATTACTTAAAAGGGAAGTTAATAATATCAATGAATCTTCCATTAGGATGATAATTTCAGAAGTTTCGTTTCCTTTCAAAAGAAGATTTCCTCTATTCCTAAATGAAGTGAATACCAACGACCTTAAATCCCATTCGAATTTGAGTTGTTTTAATCGCTCGTTAATTTCCTTTTCTTTAACGGCGCATATGCAAATATCCTATAAAGTATTGGATGTAAATAACGTGATAATTAACTAATTACTCGTAGTCTAATAACTTCAATATCTTCTTTGAATTTCATGAGCGGTGCTTCGAGGATGTCTTTCAGCAGAAGATGTTCACTTATTCCGTTCAGGTCGTAATGCATGGTTTCGCTGATGGACGCCCAATGACGCTTCTTCATCGCGCCTTCCGCCAATTGTTGAAGCAACGGACACAGATCTATGAGATCGGATATCTGGCTTTCGAGGTTCGTATAGGCCGACCAATGTTTAAGTCCTTTCGGTAATTTCTTTAGCCTGTTAATGGGATTTTAAACTAGTGAACGTGAGGAGATCAATATAGACGCTGGTATACATTATATAAAATACTGATATCTTCAAAACATCACTAGAATATTATTTTATAATATCATATCCAGAAAATATTCACAATCATCAATCATTAACATCCTCAGGACATCATCAGAACATCATCATTTTATTAAACTAAATATTAGAACATCTTCACAATTGACCTGAGAGCATATTCCGTTAAGTTATTCTCCAGTTCTTCAATGTCTAAATCAAGCCAAGGATTTGATACAGTTTCTTTTATGAAATATTCAACTTGATTGCGAAGTTTATACAATTTCTATGTGAGTAAAAAAATGTATTTATTAGTAATTTGTATATTACATTATGTATTTTTTGCACAAAAATATAATTTTAATAAATTATATATAAATAAAAAATGTCCAATACATAACAACCATTTAATTTCATATCAATTATATAATAATTTCATAATAATTATTATATAATATATTATTGAAAAATTACTTTAAAATAATTTGAAGAACATGCTATTATCATAAAAAATTATATTATATTATTTATATTAATAAATAATTAAAAAAACTTATTAACTTATAATATAATTTATGCAAGCATAAATGAGCAGTTAATAATATTTAAAAAATGTATCTAATATTTGTAGTATTTAATAAAATTGTGTTTAATTGGTTAAAATGACAAGCGATTATAAATTTGGATTAAAAAGATTGAATATTTTAATATTTATCGTAATTGATATTATTTAGCCTTTACATAGATTACAAATCTAAATTTATAGACATTTTAAAACCATGATATATATTATTATACTCATGAGTACATTTTTAGTTAAGATTACATACCCTGATTACAAGAAATAAAATGAATTCTAATTTGGTTATTTTGCAATTTTCATAGAAAATATGCATAATTTATAATTGAGATAATATAATTAAATTATATTAACCACGTAAAAAGTAATACTAATAACAATAATAATATTCACAATAAATATATTAATAATTACAATAAATATAATAATAATAATAATAATAATAATATGACAATTATTATTTCTAATATAAATATAAAACCTGCATCATGTCAAGTTCTAGTTTCACATTGTTTAAATCATCGCAAGTTGATTTTTTTTGTAAAAATAATTCCTCTGCTATTAGTAAATCGTTGAATTTAACCAGTAGACTATCAAACTTCTGTTGGAATACATTCAATCTATCATTGGCTTCATCCGCAGTTATTCCATCAGCCATGGGACCGTCCTAATTAAATATATTACTCATTAGAAATACAATTATAATTCACAACAAAATATGACCTCCTTATAAGTATGCAAAAAGTTTGATAATTTATCATCGTATTGTTTTTCGTCAATCTTATATTTCACATATAGAGAGTCCTGTATCCTTGATAAATAATCTTCTATGGAAGCCTGCGTATAACGACATCATTTAAAGCAAATAGCTCAAATAGAATGTACTTAGCATTAAGTAGTACATAACAGTAAATAGAAAGTAACATTAACGACAGATTTCATACGAACGGATAGATTCAGAGACTGCTGATACGAATACTTCAGAGAGTCGATCGCCATTTCGAGATTCTCCTTATCTACTGATATATGGCTAGCCGTACACATCAATGTGTTCACATCCTAACAGCGTGATAGGGGTGAGATAAGATCATCAATAAAATATATATATATATATACGTATTATTTGCTAACTATATTCTGTATTATTGTTATTATTATTAATTGCATTTTAGAACGGGGCCTGTGAATTATTGTTGTGCTAAAATAATCCTACATAAATATATATATTTATATATTCCATTTATAATTATCTATCTAATTTATAAATTAAATCATTGGTTATAATTACATCTGCTCTTAAAGTTTTCATTGATTTGTTTGTATCGAAGTACAAATAAACGAGGGGAAATATAATTTAAATGATTTTCTAAAGAAACACGTCATTTAAATAAATAATGAACTAAATAAATGAGAAATAAATAAAATAAAACTATCATTTCCTTTTTTCAAATTTTTGAATAAATATTATTATCGCATAAGTAATTTAAAGTAAATTATATTAATTTGAATCACCTGATTTATATAACTATAAAAATAAGGGTAAAAATTGGGCCACATTTTTGGTGTGAACGTGGCTTTATATAAATCAATCAACATCTCACCTACATAATTACCAATCTATATACGCTAACTTCTATCGGAAGAAATATGGATTCGATGTCGAACTGCTTCAAGCGCAGTAGATTCATGGTATAGATCGCGAGCCGGATATCCTGACGATCGTGAATCTTGCGCTGAAGGACCTGCGACGTGTCATTGAGGAATGTCGTCATGTCAGAGATTTGCTTCGTTTGCTCGTTGTGCAGACATTTCAGGTAAGCGTTACGGTACTTCTTTAGCTCTCGCGATAGGTGCTGTTTCAGTGAGTCTGTCCGGGAGCATACTCTCGTTATTGAAATAGTATATATTTTAACTTTACAAAATTTTATTTGTAAATATTTTCGATATTAATTAATAACTAGGAGAGGATATAGCTGATTTATTTTACATTTATTTTACACTTAAATGATTATAATTTATGCATTTAAATGATTTTAGTGCATAGAACTATAGTTGTAGACATCGCACATGTCTAATAGTACAGTAAAAATAATGAAAATAAACTTTTTTTTTTACTATATATTTATTATTTATTATATTTATTATATAATACTTTATGATATGTTTTTAGTATCTGTCAACAAATTATGAAAACAGTTTAGAAATAATATCAAAATCTGTGATTTTTGAGTGTATTATGAAATGAATATATATATTTTTTATTTATTATAAAATAAATAAGGTATATTTATTTACCAATATATATTATTTTATAATGTTTTATAACTTTTAAATTTACGATTAAAATAAAACTAGTAATTATTTTATATTTTATATTAACTTTAGTATAAATATTGTTTCATGCGATCTTGTAGACAAATTAAAGTGCTTCATTTAAATAAACATAATTATTATGAATATTACAGAATACTACATTTTTATCCTATAGTACAAATTAAATTCTGTTTACTAAAAATAATAATGTCATGCTAACTATGCATGTATAAATATATAAACAGAAAAAACTTGTATAATTATAATATATAAAATTATTATAATTATTATAAATATATAAAAATATATAAATATTTATATATATGAAGAACATATAAATAAATAATCAAATAGAATAATATTTTCATAAAAATATATAGAAATAATTATAAACATATAATAATTATAGAACTATCATAATCAATTAGATGGGCAGAACAACAGAAAATATAATATATTACTTTGAAGCCTTTTAGGAGGAACAATTATATAAATATATTAGATAATTAATAGAAAACAAAATTCAAATCTACTAATAAATATTTGTCTATTATAATTTATGTATATTATAGAATACAAAAAAAAATAGCTCAATTCAATGAATAGAGTTTGTTTATCAATCCAAAGAATTATGTGTGCTTAAATTTGAAGTGACCTATACATATCAAATCTATTCACATGTAAATGTGTCAAATGGCATGTATTTTAGGCAGACCTCTCTAGATGCATGCATTTTGAACGAATGAACGAATTTTCACTCATTATATATATCCAAAAATACACGTTTTATTGTAAATTCGTGCTTAATATATATTTAACTAATAACAATTATTATATAATTTTCATAATCTAATTTACTAATATATAATATATGACTAATAATAAAGACTATACAATATATATTATGGAGTTTATACAATTTGAATGAAAATAAACTTTATTAGTATGTTTTAGGAAAGTATCTATGTTTTAATTATTAATTATATTATTTATTTTACATTTTCTCAAAAAACTTGAAATAAAATATGCACTAAAAATAGTGAAGGATAACCAGAAACTGGTGAAATTATATCGGTTTTGAGTAAATTACCATTACCATTATAGGAGATAGAAGTAAGATGCCCTGTCCTATGTAATACTAATGAATGTATATATGTATATATGTTATTGTTATTGTTATTTTGCTGGAGTCCTTTCATCCATTCCAAGAACTTAGATGAAGTTTTCACTTATAACCATATGTCCATTTGAAGCAGCTCCAATGTTAAGGCATCAATGGTTTTAACGAGAGCTGATCATTTATTTATAATTAATTATATACGATCACTTCTAAATATTATTTTAGGCCTATTTGAATGGTGCGGACGAGGCTCGAACCCGTTACCTATGCTTGTGCGTCTGATTGTTTAGCCAACTTAGCCACACAGGCAGTTAATATATATAATTTACATTATAACATTATATTGTGTAATCATATAACTATTATTCATTAATCAGTATAGGTAATATAATAAATTAAATCATATATGATTATTCTATTATAGCTATAGCTAAATAATATTTAAAAAAAATATAAGCATATATAATTAATGACAAACCTGTATTCATTTGTATAGCTCCCATATCTATTTCTGTTTGCATTTCACTTATATCTTTTAGTAATTCATCAATATTATTTATTTTTTCTTCGTAATCGGAAGTATGTGGAGCAGTTTTTAAAAATTTCTAATAAAATACAGTAGTAATAGTATTAGTAAAATAAATATATTCAAAGTATATTATTTTTTTTCAGATAAATATTATTATTAAATATATTATATAATATTTTTTTAAAGTTAAAAAAAGTAAGCTAAATATAATTATATAAATTATGAAATATATCTATATATATATATAGATATTATTTTTAGGAAATACAAACTAATATACACTATATTAACTAGATGTCAACTACACATACCTTGACTTCTAGTTCAAAGTTATCCTTCCAGATAATATCGTATTTATCCGGCAGCACTAATTTCTCTTTGAGGATTGGTTTGAAGCCCTTAACGCAGGTCGTTAAGTAAAGCATCGACTTCGCTACCTCTTTATCACTCAAGATCAACTGATTAAACGATACCACAGACAGCAGACTGATCGTAGAACTAAATAAATCTGTAATTATCATATACAAATTATTAATCAATATTGATTATATAACATTTCTAATTTATTTTGTGGGGAGTGATATTGTGCGGATTGGTGATTTCATTCGTAGTGTAAATTCTAATATTTATAAATAACTATTTATATTAACATATATTATCAATATGCACGAGATCACTCTCTACCAAATCACTGGCATTCAATGATTCTATTATAACTTTATACGAGTTAGTTATACATAAGTCAGGAGTTTGGTTTCGATGGAAAACCTTTTCTGATGTCTTTGATGCCGTCATCAGGCTTTGGCCATATTATTATTGATTTGCTAACGTCTAATATCATATAGGTTACTTTAGTTAGCGAATCTTGAAGTTCCACCAATGATGGTACCATTTCCTAAGAATCGATAATGAAATAATATATATATATATATAAATAATAATTATTTATTAGATGAAAAATGTATTACTTTTCTTTTTTAGTTTATATTATATTAATTTGTTTCTCCTAAAGCCTTCAAAATAGAATATTTTCTTTGTGGTCTTCCATTATATAGATATACGTAGATCTAAAAATATATTAGTAAAGTTCTATCGTACAGTCGATATGAAAGCAAGCGTAACAACGGTAACTCGTGACTCGGAGGAACGTTGACGATCCACACATTCGGATCAGACGAATAACTTCTAGCGACTTCTAGTTAAAAAATGCGTGGAAAATGAACGGAAGCGGAACGAAACGATCGCGTAACGCTAGACTAACGGTTACCTCCCCGTTGAGTATAAACTCGGTGAGGAACAATGGTTTAATTGTTTCCACGACGCACGCAGATGAAAACATCGTCTTTATATAATTTAGGTTTATATTTCTGCATCGGGTATATATTTATTGATGGGATTAGATATTAATTTTTAATTTAGAAATTATACAATTAATATTCAGTCTATATATATATAGTTATAGTAAAATTATGTTTGTAATGATTATAATTATAATTAACATCATATGGAAAATTTAATATTTAAAATGATAATTAATTTTTTTTTATAATATCATGCAAATTAATCTAGTAAAATACCTCTTTACCATCATAGAATGCATATACACATATGGAATTATCAATATATAATGTGTATTATTATTATTATTAATAGTATTATTTATTTAGATACCGTTTAAATATACAATATATTAATCGCACTGTTTGATCGCTAACATATCTTGAGGAGACGCCCGTTTACGCAGTTTCTCGAGCGAGTTATACGTACATTTCAGTATCGCGTTGTAACACTGAAAGTTGTACTTTGCGTAAATCTCAGCCATGCACAGTTTTAACCAAATTCTCCCTATATCGATTGGCTTTATTATAGATAGTATAAATGCATAAATAAATAAATGAATTTATTAAGTTAAAATTATGAATGTAAAATTGTGTATGTAATATATTTGATCCATAAGTAATAGTAGTACATCGAAATGTATCAATACCCTATAAACATCAATAATACATATATTTCATTTAAAATAGTGTGTCTACTAAATTGATATATTTATAAATACAATATATTAATATATAGTTTTAATTCAATCATTATTTAAACTTATTCTATAGATTTTAAAATTATTAATAAATAATATACAAATATATTCATATATTAATGATATCATTTTATTATAAGTCACATTTATACAAAAGTGATACATTATTGCCATATTTGGTGAAAACCAAATTGTGTACAAAATAATCATGTCTACCAAATATTATGCTAGTAATGTCTACCAAAACTGATATATTTATATATATATTTTTTATTTGGTGGTGTCCTTTAATCCCATCGAGTAACTTATGAATTTTTGTTAATTTAATTATAACAAATGGCTCTATTAATCCTTTGCAGCCCCTCTAATTTTAAGGCATACATTGTTTTAATGAGAGCCATTCATTATTTTATACACAATTATATAAGATCATTTCTAATTAATATTGTATAACATATTTTAATGGTCCGGACTGAGCTACACAGGCATTTATATATATAACAACAAGCGAGCCTATGAAACATTGAAAATGCTAACTAAAACAACACCCAGAAGCACATCTATTATTGAAGATAGAAATGGAGTACCGCTAGCTGAAGATACATTGAAACTAAATCGCTGGACTGAGTATTGCAAAGAACTTTATAACTACCCTATTAACCCTGATCCCAGTGTATTAGCCCATAATGAGAATCACAATACAGATACAGATGATGAACTGCCAATTCTTGAGTCAGAAGTCGTTAACGCTATTAAAACATTGAAGGAGGGCAAGTCACCGGGTATAGATAACATACCGAGTGAATTAATCAAACATGGAGGAATAGCTATAATAAGAATGCTCACAGCAATCTGCCAGAAAGCATGGGTATCTAAATCATGGCCAAAACAATGGACAAAATCATTAATAATACCTATAGCTAAAAAAGGTGACCTTAAGAAATGTAAAAATTACAGAACACTAAGCCTAATCTGCCATTCTAGTAAAATACTCCTAACCATAATCCTCAAATGATTAAATCCTCAAATTGAACGAGTGCTATCAGAGGAGCAAGCCGGTTTCAGGAAGGGAAGGAGCACAGTTGAACAAGTGTTTAATTGCAGAAATATTATTGAGAAGCATCTAGATAGCCAAAAAGATCTCTATCACAATTTTATAGACTTCAAGAAGGCTTTTGATAGAGTGTATCATGAAGGGATGTGGTCAGCATTATGCAAATTTGCAATTAATAATGATATAATTATGATGATAAAATCTTTTTATGCAAACTCCACAAGTGCTGTACTACTCAATAATATGGCAGGCCCGTTCTTTAACACAACGGTTGGATTACGTCAAGTTTGTCTGCTCTCACCAACATTATTTAACTTATTCCTTGGAGAAATTATGAGTGAAATTGAGATAAAACATGCTACATCTATTTCTGTAGGCAGTAGACCAATTTGGAATTTAAAGTTTGCTGATGACATCGACTTACTATCCGGATCCAATGCAGAACTCCAACATCTCACAGACGAACTAGCAAAGAGTACATCACGTTATGGAATGGAAATAAGTGCTGAAAAAAGCAAAGTTATGATAAATACTAACAATGCAAAATCTGTAGATATAACACTGTATGGAAATAAGCTAGAAGTGGTAGATACATTTGTTTACCTTGGCTCCACAATTACAAGAGATGGAAAAAGTGATAATGAAATTAGAATAAGGCTTGCCCAATCTACCTCAGCGATGATACGTCTCTACACAATTTGGAACAGCAAACACATCAATTTTAAACTTAAGTACAATCTATATCGATCACTAGTGCTCTCTATCCTTACTTATGGCTGCGAAACATGGACGATTAGTGTGGCAATGCAAAAGAAAATATCTGCATTTGAAAGCAAAGAACACAGAAAACTACTTGGCATCAAATATCAAGATAGGATTACGAACGTGTGTGTGCGCAATAGTATAACCATGCTGTTAGGAACTTGCGAACCTCTACTAAAAACGATAAAGCGTCGCAAACTGAAGTGGTTTGGCCATGTATCCAGACACGACAACCTGTGCAAAACTATAATGCAAGGTTCTGTTGAAGGAACTCGAAAACAAGGACGACCCAAATCTCAATGGATTGATAACATTGCTAAATGGACTAAACGAGATGTAAACGATCTAATACAAGATGTGCACAAAAGATATGGCTGGAGAAAACGTGTTGCTGATGCCTCTTCGATTGATTTCCCTTACGATTTACGAGTCACGGGATAACAAGTAACAAGTAAGTATATATATATATTACTTTCAGTATAACATATGTTATTATAATATTATAATAAAAAGTAATAGGGTATAAATGGCATACTAATAATAATGTCGCTTACCATCGACACTCACGATCCTTCCTTCATAGTTGCCTAGTTTATTATTATGTACTTTAATTTCTCTGTGGCCGTTTTCAAGCTTTTCTCCTTCTTCGAGTTGCATCGAAGGAACTGTAAATTGTGTAATAGTAAACATTTCTATTCCTACCTACGTGTTTACGTGATATGCTAAAAACATAAATTGTACATTAGATTCTTGATAATATGCAAAAACAAATTATTATATTTTAATTTATAAATATTATTATTATAAACTATATATTATATAATTAATCTTATATGATTATAGTAGTGGATAAATTATCATAACTGAAATATGCAATTAATTTAGTTTTGTATACACTATAACGTTTATAACAAATATTAAAAATAAATTTACAATAATAAATAATAGGTTTTAAATATCCTATTTTGATGATTATTATTAGTAACCTTTAACTTTATCCCAAATATTGAAGATTACTTCAGATAACATATCATTCAAATTACAAACTGCAATTTCTACCGAAGAAGAAATATCCTGTATCTTTTTTTTATATTCGATACATCTATCCTGAATTAGTTAATTTTTCGTTATAAATATATTCAATAATATATTTTACTATTATTGTAAATTTCAAAATTTTATATTTTATACATTAAAAATTAAATTATAACAGAATAATTATAAATATGGTTATTATTTATATAATGTTTAATATATTCTCAAGGTACATAATTGTATTCGTAATATGAACTTAATTGTATATTTAATTTATGTTAGATAATAAATTTGAATAATTATTTAATATAGAGTTCTTTTTAATTGTAAAAGTTTTAAATATAAAAACTTTATTTATTATATTTAAATCATTATCATTATATATTATATAGCTATTTATATTTTCACAATTAGATATCATATAATTAATTATAGTAATTCTCGTCATTAGACATTTATAATTATTATTACATTTCATATTATTCACTTTAATTAAATAATAATCGTAGGACAACAATTACTTTTGACTTTATAATAAGAATAATAAATAATAACCTGATTCTTATTAGTGAACTCATAAATTTGCCAAGGTTCGTTATCATTATCATTATCGGGTAAATCACAGATAAACATTTCATTGATATTTTGTAGTGGAATATTTATTCTAAAGTGTTCTAAATCATTGATCTACAATTATAGAGAATACATAATTCTATAATGAATATTTATACACCTCTGTACTTTATTAAATATTATTATAACCATTTAACGTAATAATCTAGTATATTAGTATAACAATATTTTAGATTAGTTAGATTTGTTAATATTTAATTCATATGACTTATTTAAGAATAACAACACATATTTATGAACTCCAATATATAAATAATTTATATTAAAATTATATCACTAATAATTAGATGAACGTTTCAGGGGGTTTATCTCTAAATCAATTAATTTATATTTTATTATTTTATAGAATAAACATAATATGAATCTAAGTGTTTTTTAAATATGTTCAAAAAATATCTTCATACATATATATATATATATATATATATATATATATATATATATATTTATTAAGCAAAACCTTATAAACAAGATTTTGAAATGTATATAACTCTTCTTGAATAGTATCAAAATATTCCTGAATATTAAGAGATGTCCAACAAATGTCTATAAAACCGGGTTTTATCGCAAAATTAACTTTCTGGAATATTGGGATCATTATACACGAATAGATCTCATTTATGTTCTTCTTTATTTTCTTATATGTATCTAATAATATCTGTAATAGAAATTATTTATCAAACAAGTTTAAGTTTAAGTTATAATATATTAAAAGATTTAATTTGCAAAGAATAATAAATATAACCAAATATTATATATATGGTTATAGAATATATAGTATTAATATTTACTACAAACAAATTATTATAATATAATATACTAGTATTAAATAATAATATATGTTATACTAGTATTAGTTTTAATATATAATATTAAATATACTAAATTTATATAGGATAATATATATATATATATATATATATATAATATGTAATAATTAAATCATATAACATTATAGAATCTGAGTTATAATACCTAACTAATAAATAATGATAATATATAATGTCAATAAGCTATGGTAAGAAAAATTAGTAAATTTCAGGTAATATACATTTTAAATTAATATCAGTAACAATTTTATTATTTAAACTTTAATTTGTGATGAATCCTTCATTAATTTATCATCGAGTTCAAGCATCATAACAGCTATCTTGGGGATGTTTAAATCTAATCTTTTCATTATTCTTGTTTCTTGGATAATTTCATTAATCAATATATCAAAATTTATAACAATTTTACCAGTTTTTTTTTGTTTTATTAATATTGGATCATGAAGACCTGTAGAATATATATTTATATATAATAGTATTACGAAAAAATATATAATACTAACAAATTCGATCATAAATGAAATATACATTTAATATATTTATAATTATTAATTTACCTACTAAATATTAACTCAATTTAAATTATGACAAATGTAATATTAATACAGTATAATCTATTAATATGATAACTAATATTATTAGATAAATAAAATATGTATGATGCACAAACAATCGTCGATGGCTTTGATGGATTCTACCCAATGATTGAATTGTACTTTCTCGTATTGCCTCAGTGTATTCGTTATATTATAATACAAATTCGTTACCCGTTTCGCAGATTCAGTATAGAGTAATTGTTGATAGGCCTAGTGATTAATGACAGGTTTATTATCAATTACAAAAAATGAAACTATGTGTATTTTAGGAAATAATAATTATTAGTATATATATATATATATATATATAATTTTCATATTAATAACTATATACACATATAAACGGTAAATTTTTTCATGGGATCGGATAATTTATTCTTTAAATTTCTCGCCCACAGAATTCGTCCCGCTATTTTAGTACTATTTCGCTGGATAGGCGGATTATCTTTGTATTTCTGATAAGTCTGCGAATCAATGTATGAATGTTATTCACAAATAAGTGTTCATGAATAGTAAACTCACCTTGGCAATGAAAATTATTTCTCGTTCGAATTTAAGATATAACGTATAATACATTTTGCTTATTCCGATATCTTTCAAACCAGTTTCTTCGTAACTTTTAATTAGAATTAATTTATATTTTCATATTATAAAGATAAATATATATATAATATATATTAGATATTTTAAATTATATTAATTTTCACGTAAAACATAGATATATTTTATATATAATATGAAAGAATATTCTATTATATATATGTGTATATTGATTACGTAAAATTTTATATTCATATTCCCATATTACATTAATAAAGTAGTAAATACAAGTATCAAGTCGAATTACTACATAATGACTTGTTATCTTAATACGTAGCTTAATTATAATTTAACATCTATTAATATCTATAAAATACCTTTCCAATAAAGCCAATGCTCTATGTACGTTCGGTGAACTCTTAAATGCATCATCGATATTCTCATAAATAATACTCTAATTAAAATAATTATATATTACACAGATATTATGTATTATATATATATATATATGAAATTAAATTAAATATACGTATAGCAATTAATTCAAGATAAATATTATAAATATTATTTTATTTAAAATATTTCTCTACACAATTAATTACAAATATTAAATTGATATAAACCTTAATATCATTAACTTTTTTCTTAAAATCAATTAAATATTTTTCGAATTGTTTATCACGATAATCCAATACAATATATTTAGCATTCTTTAAATTGTTAACAATATTTTTGAACATTGAGAGTTGAGAAGATATATTATCAATTTTCAAATGATAAAAAAGCATAAATTCCGATATAACATCAATCAAACTGTAGATCTATATATATATATATATATATATATATATATATATATATATATATATATATATGTATATATATGTATATATTAAATATTATGCTTCTTATATTATTATTAAACAAATTTCATACAAATTAATTAAATTAACAATATTATATAATAACTATAATTAAATTATTATTAACATAATGATTATCAAATATTATGTGAAAATATTTTGATTACAAATATTATATTTAATAGTTAACGTAGTATAATATGCATTATTATCAATTATAAATACAATTGTAATAAATACTAACTGCCTCCAATCGTTTGCTGAAATTAATAAATTTTCCAAAAATATAAGTATCTGAAAAACTAAACGTTTTATCGTGTTTCGACATCATAATTTGTAGTTTGATATTAGCGAAGTGTAGCTTATACTGCGCGTATAAATCCAATGCGATCTGTAATGAATATACCTTTATTAGAATTATTTATATTTATATTAAATTCCTCATGAAAATTCACTCTATATTCTCTTAAATCGATTATAATTATCTTTAGTTTTAAGTATTATAAAATATGTTGCATCGATTATAAAATTATATATTAAAATGAAGAACAATTTATATATAATATATTATTTTAATTTAATATATATTATATTGTATTTTATGATAATAACCTTAACTCGTTTCTGATACTTTACTAATGGTATAGTCCACAAATCATCAACTCCTCCATTTGTTATGTAATTTTTACAATTTGTAATCAATTGATTTGTTACCTATATAAATATTTAAAACTTATCAACTAGGTTTAATTCGTAAATTATACAAATAATAATTATAATTTAATTAAATCAATATATTTATGGTTATTTTTATTTAAATTTGCTAGCTATTCTATTAATGTGTTTGAATTCTTGTGAATTAATTGAAATTGAAACTAGGAGTTGAATTAACCTTGATAAATATATTCGAAATATGCTGGCCGTCGTTAAAATAAGACGATATATTATTAATCATACGAATGCGATTTATGAGAAGAGGGATTTGTGGCTCGAGTTCGTATGGCTTCATCGTGTAAAGCGGCCTGTAATACTTCTCCAACGACTGAATGAAGCGAGCATTATCTTTCGCTTCGTTAGATTTACAAGTTATCTTGTCGTTAGTATTGTTCCATAACTATAGATAATAGTTTTATGATATATATTATAATAGTTAGTTAATAATCATTATATTAAACCTGTAGTATATCCTTGCATTTCGCTATTTTAAGAATCACAAGAGCCATTGAACAACTTTTGCCTGTTGTTTAATTAGTTAAAATATACATTATAAAGTATATATATATGCATTATTAATAAAATAATAACTATAATATTCATATCTATCAATATTACGTTTAATGTATATCTATGTATGTAAATAACATAGATACGATGCATACGTAAATAAATATGAATGAAATACTTTTTATTTGTTCGATGAGAAATGAACAATTAGACTTTCTCCTGCGCCAATAATCGAGTTCTACAGCCGGTCCAGCTTCATCGTCCTCTCGGCGGATCTGATCCCCGATATCGCATAACTACATGATTATTAATATTATATCAATACATATACAGTGCACCTTAATGACTTACTACTTATGTATGTATATTGTCTACGGGTATGTATGTATCTCGTATCCCAAGAAATAGCAATACAATTAGCGGAAAATATACTTTCACAATGATAATGAAGTTTATAAAGTGTTGTTTATTAATACCCAAATATTTTATACAATAATATATGAAAATGTTATAATAATCATTTAAAATTTGATAAACTAAATTTGTAAATATGATAATATAACCTATATAAGTTTTAACAGTTTTTTACAATAATAAATTGTATACTTTATACTATTTAACAAAATTTTTATAGAGTTTGAATCAAAAAAAATAAAAATAAATTTGATACATAAATATATTATTAGTAAGGAATCTCTGGTTGAATTTAAAGAAATTTGATGTTTTCATTAAGTCCCAAGTTACATTATTTTTATTTTACACAAATTAATTTATAAAAATATTAAAATATAATTATTTATCTTTTAAATGATATATAAAATGTTATTCAAATGTAGATAAAAGTGACTAAAATATGTATTATAATTATACTATACAAAATATGTTTTATTAATTTATTAGTAAAATTTACTCGAAAGAAGCTTATATTTAAGGATTTTTTTTACCATTTTTATGCTATATCTAAAAACCATAGCTTTTATTCCCTGTGATGAATAGTTATACAATTTTCAGAGTAAATATCCGATATATAGCTAATAAAATGTTAGGTTATTTTATAATGTATTTAAATTTTACATACCGTATAAATACAATTATGTTTCAAAAACAGGCAATAAAATATATGTTTTATTATATTTTCAGTAATAATTAATGAGGAATTATAATATAAAACATATTTATACTATTATTTCATGTAAATTATTCTAGCAAAAGAATTAGTACATTTATATTATAGATTAGCATATAATATTACAATCAAATTATTGAATTTTTAATTTAAATTATAGATTATAAATAAAATGTTATCAACTAGGTAGTAGTTCTCGATAAATAGACACATCTTATAATAGTAGTTTTCATATATAGGCTAATAATTTGTCATATAAAAAATAAATTAAATCATTATATATATATAGTATATGTTGATATTAACTTTTAGATGATGATAATACCATGATATAAATGAAATAGGATAAAACAGGCGTCCTATTATATAAAGAAGTTGTATGTTATACTAAAAATATAATAAATTAATATCACGGTGAGCTCATTTCATAGTTACATAATACATAATTATACAATACTAGTAATTATTAGTTATTATATATAATTATAATCATCCAGTTGATTGATAATTTATTTAAGCAAATACATAGCCGAAAATATAATCGATATATAGAATACCAGTTGCGAAAAAATAATTAATTATTTTAAAACAATGATACATCCGCATGATTATGATATTGTGTCATTATTAATTATAGATTTTATTTTGTAATGATCAAACTAACTTAGCTTATCAATAATATTAATTCCTTAATCAAGAGAATATTATTCATTTTAATGACATAATATTATTTATCAACAAATGAAAATATTAATTTCATCCGAGATCAACTTATAAGTAAAATACATATTTGATGTATTATAATATGGTATTATAAAGTAAATACCATCATTGATGCAATGAAATCATGTGTTGTTAATTTAAAACAAAATTTAATTTAAAGTGAACCACGGCCAAATATTAAAAATAGAAATATAAGTAAAGAATAGGTATATCTATGAAATACAAAAAACTTATAAATATATAGAGGTGAAAATTGAATATTATACTCAGATATATTAGATTATTGTAATTACATTAGTTGCTTAGCGATATATTTATAATAATTAAATAACCCATGTTATTTGTCGACACCATTCTTTTACTAATTCTTCGAGTTTTTTTACGTGTTCCTCGTTCTTCGCAAATTTCTGACATTCTATTAACGTATGAATGGTATCTAATTTCAAAATATCATTCTTCGCCAAATGTATATCGCTCAGGCTATTTGCCTCTGCATCTAGAATTATTAATCGTTGTAAAAATAGAATTATTAATGATTTTTAGAAATACATTTAAATATTACATGCATAACATATTTAAATTAATATTTTTTAACAATATATCTAAAGTAAATACAGTTCATCCTGTATATACCGGCATCCTGGGTTAATAAATTGTGTCATTATATCGAGTTACAAGTATATCAAGTTATAGGAGATATATCATGTTATAATTCAATATACTGGAAATCCATTATAGTTAACTATGACGGGATATATAAGATAGCGTGTAAACATTGAGGGCCAGTATATCCAGGATATACTGTACATAAAATAATATTTAATATGTGAAAATATATCAATTTATGTTCATTAAAACTTTGTTAATTTATTGATACTTAAAAATATGTCTATAGTAAATAAATTGAATAATTTGTATAATATTTCATTGAGAAATTTAGTATAAATTAACTATATATATAAATCTAACTTTCTAAGGCATCTCCAAATCCTATTATCTTTTCGAAAAATTCATGTTTATTCTTCGCGTCCACCAAATTGAGTTTATTCGTCAATTTTATTTGAGGTAGAAATACTTTAGTAATTACTTTTTGTAAAGCTTTAGCAACTCCAGGCGTATTCTTATTAACCTTTTTAAGTTACACAAATAGATTATATTTAATATGTCCTACAATAAAAAAACTACATAATTAATTGGGTACTAAACAATGGTTTCATTGGCACTTGATCTATCTTCAATTGTTATTGTTAAAGGATCAATTGTAAATGAACCTAACTGTATCTAAATTAAGAAATATGTACGCAATATTATTAGTATTAAATTTATTTGTAAATTAATATTTAATATGATAAACCGGAAAAACTATATTTTTATCGTAAATATTTACTAGTATTCATATTTTAAATTATATTAAATACAAACTTCATTGACATTATTGTCTGTAATATCGAATCCAATATTAATACGACTAAAGTAAATACATGAACCAGTCATTTGTTGATCTGTTCCCTTTGTGGCAAATAATTTCAATCTCCTATCCGTTTTTGAAGTACCAGGCAAAATTCTACCATTTTCTATAAGCATATTTAATAAATATATTATGTAATTTAATAAAACTTTAATGCTAATTAATATAATGAATATATTAGATTATGAAATTACTTCACTGTATGACTACTTATATAATATTTTACAACTGTGTTATAGAAAAGCATTTATATATTTAGATGTCAAGTGTATTAATATATTTTATAAAATGAAAATAATAATTAATATAAATTATATAATTTTGAGAATTTTTAGGATCATATTACTTTTTAATACAATTGAGAATTTTGTTTAATATCTTTATTACTAATATATAAGTAATATATATATATATATATATATATATATATATATATATATATATATATATATGTATATATATATAATAATATATTATTTGTATTAATGTTATTTTTTTATATAATTTGATAAAGAACTATAGAAAATTCAAATTACAATTTTTATTATTTTTCTATTTATTTAAATATATCACAATAATTAAACTTAAATTATGAATAATATATAACCCTCAATATTTTGTACATTTTCCATTTGATAGAAAAACATAATACAATGACTACCATTCTTTGAGTGAAAGTCGCTTATCAGTGGAAGTTGCTAAATAAAGTGTAATGAATTATACAAATTTAAATATATTAAAAATTAATATGCTCTACATTATTTATCAATAATAAGAGTTTTTTCAATAGATAAAATAAAATTACATTAATATAAAACATAATATTGATAATATTGAAAAATAATAATAATAATATTCAGGGTTGTTCGTTTTATATATGACTTTTTTGATATAAAAAACCATGGTTTATTTGGTTTTTTATATAAAATTATTGTAAAATTATATATTAATTTCAATACTATTAAGGTTATCATTTAATATTATTCAATATAGTATAAATATTATATATAATAGTATAGATTATGTATATTATATAAATATACCATGTATAATATCAAAAAATATAATACGATTAATAACAATTTACTTCACAAAAATCACATCATTGATAAATATGTTTTCATTTAATAAACATGCCTATTAGAAAGAAAAATATAATTTGGAAAGAATTTACTAAAATAACTAATAAATATTTGTATATATTATACTATAATACTTTTTAATATAATATACATGAAATATCTAATAATAATCATAGGAGTATTTATTAATCTTAAAGGGGTTACTATATTTTTTAAAAGAGGTTTTACACCTACTTTTTTAGAGTTAATAATTTCGTTTGAGTTGGTGTGAAACCCCTTTTACAGATAAGCATTTATTGTATTTTAAATATTGGATTTAAATAATAAAGTTAAACCTTAATCTCTAATTATTAGAGTTAATAATTGCGTTCGAGTTGGTGTGAAACCCCTTTTACATTCAATATAACAATGTATTCATACAAATTATTTAATAAATAAAAAAACCAATATTCTTCACAACAAAAAAAAATAATCGTTTTTTTACAAAACCAAAAAATCCTGATAATAATAATAGATTATAATCTAATAATTATTAATAACAATAATAATATTAATCATAAAGCAATAAATATAGTACTTTAATACCTTCATATTAATAATAATTATATATTTCAATTTAATACTTTAATAAAATGATATATTAGATATAAGTTTGCAATTCACTATTATATATAACATATATAATAATATAATTTTATAAATATATATATATATATATACATACTTACAAATTTATCATCACAAATAAAATCCATAACTTCTGCAATAGAAATTTTACAATGATGTGCTAATAATTTAAACATGTGGTTATAACATGATTTAAAAGATTCGTATATTGTTATTCTATTTTGTCTAGCTTTCGCCTAAAACATTTATATTTATTAGCATATTATATTATATGGCATAGAATTTAAACAAGAATATTACTAGAACCTATTGAAAATTAATTATTTTAAAATATTTATTAGAGCAAATTAATTGAAGCCTAAAATATTCATTCTTTATAATTAAAATATTATATATAATAATGATAATGTATTTCTTACTTGTTTTTCCTTCAAAGCTTCAGTAACATTATGCATATGGGACATTGCAATAGTTCTTCTTTGTAATTGAGTTTTACCATGGCCATTTCCATACATAGAATCTTGCATCCCTGATCACAAAAATAACACAATATTTGTTAAAAGGTAGTTATTTATTTATGTGTGATAAATTATCACTGATAATACAACAATTTAAAATCAAGTTATATGTTGAAAATTGGACGAAAGTATGATTATAATTTAATACAATAATTATGTGTATTGATATATTATCTATTCTAACCCGCATCACATTCTCCTATAAGATGTTCATGACCTAGTGTTAAACATCGCAAAGTTCCCTTCGATGATGTTGTTAAATGATGTATTGACATAGATAATTTCAAATCTAAAGAATAAGTAATGTTATAGTATAATGACATTAAGAATCATGTTATTTTAATAAAGCGTTAAATCTTAATTTAAGATTTAATGCTTTATTCAAATAACATGATAATTTCCATTTATTGATATCATGCAATATTTTTTACATATATAAAACTTGCAAATATTTTTAATAATATAATAATTATTTTTAATAATACCAAATCATTATCATTTACAGGTATTTAATTTATTAAATTTGGTACCAGTAAATAATTTCTTATATATAAGATACATGAAATTCAATAATTAATAAATATACATACACAAAATTAATTTAACAAATAAATTAAAATATTAAACTTTCTATTTTAAATCAATTAGATATACTTTAACTAAATAAATACTATCATCATTAACAGAATATTAAAATAAAGACGATTATTTAATATATTTATAAGTATGAGGAGTATAAATATTTCAATAGTGCTTAGATTGATAAGGGAGAATCTAATGAACCTCACAAGTATGTACCACCTAAATAATGTTTAAAAATTATATAAATAAATATTTTATATAAAAAGTATAGAAATTAAACAATTATGATTGTTTTATAATAAAATTTATATAAACGATATCCTTTACCTGTATATAATACATCTAAATTAGATGATATAATAATTTAAAAAATTATTCTCTATATACGTAAGAAAAGGATTGAAATGGATATAATAAAATTAGTTTAATAATTATTATCACAGGTTACAAATTTAAGAATAATTCAATTTATTTAAAGTAGAAATCAAATATTTCAATGCCCTCATTACCAACAAAATATATTTGATGTCTATTTTCGATCAATTTTCGTTTATATTTACAATATAATTTATTTCTTTTTTCGATTTTACGGTAACTGAATTTAAATTCTTTATTTTTCTAAGTTTGTATTATTTTT
This sequence comes from Osedax fenrisi, assembly GCA_964019155.1. Lineage (NCBI taxonomy): Eukaryota > Metazoa > Annelida > Polychaeta > Sabellida > Siboglinidae > Osedax > Osedax fenrisi. The sequence goes on along the minus strand of OZ025241.1, from coordinate 70,285,275 downwards.
ATGTTTATCTTAATAACGTATGTTATCGTTAGCAAATATTTATACTTTATACTTGAGATTATATATTTGCTTACAAATATATTATAAATAAAGGATAACAATAATTAAACTATAGTGTATCTTACTATAATAAACCTTTAAAATATGAAAACAACTAACTGAAATTTTAAGTTAAATTTAGAATATGAATACTTATTCAAATTTAAGTATATTATTTGTTATTTATAAAACTAATATAATGAATATTATAATGTGGTTATATACATATTATATAATAATTTAAATGTATATATGCATATATATATATATATATATATATATGAAAATATGAATACTACTATTATATTTCAAGTTGTCAATAATTTCAATTATTTTTATATTTCTTAATATTAATATTTATATTATAATATAATATTGTATTAAATATATATTAGTACATATAACAGAAGTATTACTGAGATAATTTAATAGTTTAATAAAATGTAAATTGTAGACAAATAAATGTAGAATATGTATATATAATATATTATATAAATATAATATTGAATATAAACTTTATAATAAAGTATACTTATGTATATAATATATAATATATACAGTATATTATATAGCGATAGCATACTATATTCGTTTTCGTTATTTATTAACGTTATTTATTAATAATGTTTATAATTAGGGGAAACAGGGGGGACGGGTATATGCCCCTCCCAACTATAAAATCTAGGTGGACCTCCTATGCATTGGTCCCCCCCACTTTTACCACAACATTTATTTTGATTGGTTGGTCGCCCCTACATACAAAATCGTTCCAGCGCCCCTAATTATAATACACCTAAATCGTATATATATATAAATTGTATAAGTAATATTTATAATAAAAAATATTTCAATTTTGTTTTTTAACATTTTCAAATCTAAACTAAATATTACAATTTATATTTATTAATCATTAACTAATGTATATAACATAATTATATTTAATCTATCAATATAATATAATAAATATATATAAAAATAATTGTCTAAATTAGTAATGTTATTAATCATTAAATTATTAATTTTTAATAAATATGAAAAATTATTTTTAAAATGTATAAATATTGTTTGTGAAAAATATATATAGGCTTTTTAAGTATTAACTGATATATTATGATAACTATTAGTTAGTATGTGGTTATTAATTAATACATATATAGAATGTTGGTAAAAATTAGACTAAACCGTAGTAAATTAGTTTAATTATAATTAAATTATTAATTTTATATACAAAAATTAATATTTAGTAAACAAAGATATTTAACGGATGTTTACTAGGGTTCTAAAAATGCTTCGATGCGCTTCAATACGAGCCGAAGCTTTTAGTTTATTGATACGAGTTGAGACATTCAAAATTCTAAAAAAAGCGATCCCGAACTGTATTGATGCATTACCAAGAGCGAACCCGAACTATTAATAATAGTTCGGGATCGTATCAAGATTTAAATAAAAGTAAAAATTTATTTACATCGATGGACCATATACATGAAATTTAAAAACAAAAAATTATATATTTTGTATTATCAGTGGTTATTTTACTTACTCAATAGGTGGATTTTGATGCAAGATTATTAAAGTATAGCATTTTTTCCTGATTTACAAGTTAGTTATGGATTTTTTCCCTTAAATTAATTAATTATATTATACATTTTATATAAAATATAATATATATATATATATATAAATATCCAAGGGGTGTCACTTCCTATCTTACAATGTTAATATGTAAATCTGAGTTTATTTCGTCAAAAATGTAAACAAACTCCATCTCGGCAGAGATTTAATTATTTAAATAATTGTTACGTTTTTATAATAAAGATTTAATTATTTGAATAATTTTTATGTTTTATAATACACTATATTGTAAATAATTCAATGTTATTTAATATACTTTTATATATTATTTGATCTAATAAACTATTATATGTATATACTTACATTTATATATTTATTAAATATCTAAATATTGCTTACTAATAGATTTTCCAGCATTTAAAATTAGTTTTTAAATATTATTTATATATTATAAATTATATTTTACGCCAAAGTATTAGACCTTTTTGTTAATACATAATACATAACTAATACAATTATATAATTAAACTATTATTGTATATCAATTAACTCTTATATTATATTCATATATTGTATGGTTACTGAATCAGTAACTTACTGATGACGAGAATTAATTCAAAATATTACTACACTACGACATAGTTTATTGACTATGAGGCGGGCGCCAAGCGCGCAATGCGCGTATCGTAGTAAGTTAAAAATAGATTACATGTTTATATTCAGTGAATACGTCACGCATCATTGCTTACCGTTATTGATAACTCCCTTTTAATACATATTTAGTCTTATATTATATATAAAGATATTAGTATTATATTTATAGATAATAATATAAGTATTATATTTAGAGATAATAATGTAAGTATTATATTTAATTTAAATAATTTATGTTTCATATTTAAATGTTTATTATTATATTTACAAAATAATATCTACAAATAATTCAAGAAGTAATTTAATTTAATAATTGTATTGAAATTTAACAATATATATATATATACATATATACTATGTTATACATAGTTTAGTTTGAATATTTAACAGTTTTAGATATATATATATTTTATATTTTATATATATAATTTTTAATGTTATAAATGCTTTAGTTTTAGTAACTTACGGGATTTGGTGATACCAGTTTTAGATACTATATCTATAGAATCTAAATTTTCTTTTGATAAAACTGGTATCAACTTGCGCCGTACAAAATAATTAATAACATTATTATGAATAAAACATGTATCGCAATAATCAAAATTAATATTATTTACAGATACAATATGAATAAATACTTTACAAATATTTTCTTTATATATAATATCACTTATATAAGAATTAAATAAAATAGATAATAAATTAATATAATGTAAGAATTTAGTTGTCGGTTGAATACGATTATCTACATTTTTAGATTTATCCATGCTATATAAAAGATTATTAGTAAAACAAGATGATACAGGCAAGCAAACGAGATTATAACAAGAATTACAATATTTAGTACGTATAAAATCACATATATTAATTGTTAGTTCTACGATAGAATTATCTAATAAAATAGAAGAAGGTAAAGTTATATTTACAATGTTAGGTAGGAATAATGTGGGTGAAATACTAGTAGGTATGCATTCTTGTAATTGGGTTAGCTTAAGTAAAAACTCACCTGCAAATATTTATTATAATATAATTATTATATTAAATATATATTAATTTAATTATTAGAAATAAATAATACGAATATATAAATGGTATAGAAACATTTATTAATATTGAATTTGATTATAGGATATAGATTCTAACAACTTAGAGACAAATATGGACGAAGAACTAAGTGATATGGATATGTTCCTATGTGCAAAAAAAGCAAAGATTGATACTTCTGTTTGTATTATTTAATATCTGAAATTAATCATATTAAGAATATGCCCCATAGCTGAAATTTGATAAAATCTATATAAAAAAATGTTTTTTAAACTATACACCAATAGAATTATTTAGTATCTGTCAAAAAAATAATTAACAAAATCACACTAGAACTGTTAATAAAAGTAATTGTATTAAATATATATAGAATATTATATTCAATATAGCATATATTTAATATAAATATAATAATTATAAAATAATTTGATTTATGTATTGAAATATAAAATAATATATATTTATATATCAATACATTTTCTAATTCATAAATGTCTTAATACATTGATTGACACATAGTATGTGTCAATCACAGAGGATTCATATATTATGATATAACTTAATAATATATATCATTATAATAATATATGCTATACTATATATATATATATATAACAGCGTATATATTATGTAGATTAACTTATAGTTATTTTGGATCAACAGAACTCAACGATATAACGGCAAATTATTAAAATTTCCCCTTAATTCATATTATTCATATAAATTCACTGAATTATATATTTCAGATAAATGAAGAAATAACTAATTATGTGAAGGGGACTGGGATACAATTCCACTCATGTCCAATCGAATGGTGGAATATCAAGAAAAATATATTTCCGAAATTATACCCTATCTCCAAATTATATATGACTGGTCAGGCGACATCTGTGGATTCGGAGAGAGTGTTTTCTGTGACAGGACAGATTTTGACATCAAGGCGTAATCGCCTCTCTGATGAAACTGTTGATATGTTAACCTTTTTATATGCAAATAAATCAATTTAAATTATTATATATATATATTGCTTAATTTCGAGGATGATATTGATCGTCTACTCGATTATCAGTATGAATCGACTCCCACCAGACATCTCTATCGAGCATGCTGGTTCTTATCTTTCCTTCTCTAGGAGACCAGTGTCCTTTCTTAACACATCAACGTAGTTCAAACTTCTGTTAGATTTACCTTGTGTGAGTTCCCATAAAATGAGTGGGTTGCTGACAGTTCAGGATGCCGTATACAGTGTCCAGCCATTTTCATCCTTCTGGATTTAATTTTGCCATTCTCATGTGTGTGCCATCCAGTGATTTCTGCTGTTGAGCGTTCATGACTCAGATCCATAGGTTAGTATATTTTCTACATTTGCTACAAAGATTCTACTTTTAAGTGGTAAGTTTATCACTTCCGTATAATGTTAATGCTATGTAGTGCGTTCCATATATATAAATGATTATTATTCTGGTCATGTCTGAAACTTTCTTTATTATAAATCGACTTCGACAGGTTTTCTTTTGTGTGAGACGACTTAGAAGTTTTTTTTTTGTATAGAGACGGCTTCGAAGCTTTTTTTTGTATAGAGACGGCTTCGATGCATTTTTTGTGTATAGAGACGGCTTCGATGCTTTTTTTTTTTAGACAGAGACGGCTTCGATGCATTTTGTTTTTTAGACAGAGACGGCTTCGATGCATTTTTTTTTTAGATAGAGACGGCTTCGAAGCTTTGAAAAATGTGTTCATTTAGAACCCTAATGTTTACTACACGTATGCCACATATGCCGCAGGATCTTGTCATAAAATATCATAGAGGAATCAAGGACATTGGAGGAATGTTGTGATTATATCATAGATATAGAGTTATAGAGAGATATAGAGTCCTCACTCTAATGTCTGGATTATATGCTTATGTATTAATCCATGGCCTCCTTTAGCTTCAGAAGCTAAAGGAGGCCATGATTAATCACATATTCTTATAAACTACAAATCTAAGAGTAATGCATATACATGTATACAATAATATATTAATTATAAGTTATATCAGGGAGTCTCCCTGGTTATATTTAATATAAATGTCAGCGCAGTTATAAAATATCGACAATTTGTCAACTAGAGAATAACAGAGAATTTCTCAAATGTTTTTTTAACAAATATTAATATAGATATATATCCACCATTTAAGCGTTAATTAAATCGACCACTACTCCGTTCCGTCCCCTATTAAGTACTATATATATACGTATACGAATAAGTATTGTTGTGTATTATCAGGGATCTCCCTGGTATTATACGTCCTTATAATGGTTGAGTGACTGGTGTATTGTTTGACTAGCATATGTTACTTATATGTATGTAGGTATGTTGTTATGTCCAGATATAGACAATGAACTCTTCTAGAAAGCTAACAGCAGAACACTATATATCAGGTATACCTGCCTACTATAGTACCAACCAATCAGGTAGTGCTAACCTTTATACAATGGTAGATAGTGTAGACAGCTCCCAGATGATGTATTAGAAACATATCCCAATATGATGTATTACGATATCGTTAATTAACTATATTAAGGTTAATATACTTCAGTAAAATGTATGAAACCTATAGGTAATCTACGTGTGACTTGAATAAGTATATGTATAAAATAGTTCTATGTTTTATTATAATACTATTTCGATATTATAATATTTGTATAGAGTTAAATGTATAACCGATATATAGTGAGAAACACGTCTGTTAAGTATGAAAACAAAACAGTAAGTGTGTGTGTGGAATGGTAGGGGGAACAGTACGCCTTGAATCCCTTTTATATTTGTCACAAACTCGGTAGCCTACATGTTTTGATACCTCTATAGAGGTTATAACGCTACTGTGCCACCTGGTGTTAGGCAATAATAGCATCCGGTCACATCATATTACGTCATCACTATTTACACAGCGGTATCTTTGATATTACTCGCTAATCACCGTATAACATTACGTAATGTGTTACGATGGTCGTGAACTTGTAGGACATATCGAGCCTTGTATATATTGAGGATATCGAGTAGATTCTATTTACTGATCTATATACATAGATATTGAGTGAGGTCACTCTAGTGTCTATGGCTATTTATGATGGTGCTTTTACTTGATATTCGATGAACATATTTACATAGGCTATATATAGGCTATATCCTATAGGTATACCTCCCATCGTCGCATGCATGTAGTGAATGAATTGCACGTTTTTCGTACAAGCGTGTCGATTCCTAGATAATTAATATAGAGTTATTACCTATATGTCATGTCAAACTGTAAGCTCAGGTTACTAACCTACCTATTTACAATACCTCCTATAACCTCGAGGTTATAGGACGTATTGCTATTTATTTAAATATAATTATAGTTAAATTCGAAAAGAACATAGAGTTAGGATACTAATATATAGTTATTCATAATTTAATAATTAATAATTATTAATAACTTATGCTTATAATTATGAAAACCAATTTTTTTTACATTTTTACGATTAATATTAATTGTATTACTTATTATTGAATATTTATCTATATTTATATTTTATTTACTTCTACATATATTTATTTATACTAAATTATATAGGATCATATAATTGTGCATGTACTCGTTTAATAAAATATAAATTAATTATTATAATCTTTGTTTAATATTGTCAAATTCCAGGGTCAAATTCTATTTAAAATTTAAATATAATTTTTTTAAAGTTATTTAATTACACTTTTAGATAACTACATTTGTATATATATATATATTATATATATATATATGTAATAATTTATATTTAACAATGGATTATGGTATGAATACTTAATTAATCATATTTAATATGATATTTAATATAATATGATATTATATATTTAATTCGAAGTTTTTAAAATAATTTTAAATTGTAATTTTTTTTAAATATAATTTTAAATTAAATTTATAATACGTTTTAATAAATGGTGTTTTAAATACAAATAATATTTATGATTTTAATAAAAATGGTTTTAAAATATGCATTAATATTTTCGATACTATATTAATGAAATTATTAGATCCAAATATAATATTTAATATTTAATATTAATTCTTATTTAATTTTGAATAATTGAAGTATTAAATATAATTTAATAAATACATAGTTACTATGATAGTATTAACAAAGATTTTTCTAAGGAAATATGTAAGCTGAATACTGACATCGGCCCACAATAAGTTAAGTGTCTAACCGAGTTTTCAAGTAAACATTTATCGGCAGACGTTATATTTCTCTGTAAATTATTCAGTAAGTAGTGAATGTTTTTTTTATATATTCATAGATATCATAATACTGTATGCTTATATTATATATTATATAATATATAATAATATAATATTATATAAGCCCTATACGTAGTGTTGTGATTTAATAAAAAACACGTTTTAAACAGACGTTTTAAACGCGTTTTATACCGTTTTAAACATAGTATAAAAAACGAAAAAAAACAGAAAAAAACACGCGAAATCAATTTATACATATATTTATTTAATTGTTAATATTTAAATTTAAATTTAAATTTAATTTGACAAATAATAATTTCTCTTCTCTTTTTTTGATATAATAAATTGTATAACAATTGAAAAATGAATGATTATTTAATAAATGTATAAAATAAATGTATATAAATATAATATTATTATTATAATAATAAAGTTAATTTAGATTTATTGTATGTTTTGATATAGTAAATTGTATAATAATATATATTATGTTTAATATTATAAAAAAAATAGTATGAATTTTCATATTTTTTTAATAATAATATTAATTAAAAGAAATATGAAAGTTCATAATATATATTATTATATAATTTATTATATCATAACATAAAAGAAATCTAATTTTACTTTATTATTTATAATAATTTATTATAAAATAAATATGAAAGTTCATACAGCTTTTATAATATTAATTATATAATGTACATATATCTATAGATTGTGATACAATCTCCATGTCTATAACATTAAATAATACAGAAATACTCAGTGTTATATTGTAACAAAATAAATATTATAATAATTATAATTGTCATACTAATGTATAGTTTGACAATATGATTTAATGATGCTAATAATACAAATAATATATTATTTGAATTATTACTGATTATTCATATAATATGTACTTACTTTATTACTATTTTATTATTTAACAACATATTTACTTTATTTAAATAATTTTATTTTTTGTAACAGAAAAAAACGGAAAAAAACGAATAAAACGAATTAAAAACGAAAAAAACCGTTTAAAACATGTTTTAAACAATTATTAATAAAAAACGCGTTTTTTAACAACACTACCTATACGCAATGTTTATTTGTGGTTAGACAATAATACCCTCTGTTAGACACGTGACATGATGGAGGCCGATGTCAGTCTAATTCAGATATAACACTTAAGCGAAAGAGTATAATATTATTTTGAATACAAAATACCTACAGTGCCACCTATATCGTGTTAATTTTAGGAACTATGTGTTATTTATAATGTAAATTCGTATAAAATTATACACATTTAAAATGTAAAATAATATGCTTTGAAATAAGTATTTATATTATGAAAACTAAGTCTTCATGTCTAATATATAACAAACCAACATTATATGTAGGTTTTAAATGCTATTCCTATCTATTTGGTGAGTAAAAGCTAATTTATATTGCATGTAATTTAATAGAGCAATATAAACATTGTTGTATGAAAATTGTGCCAAACTTAAATCTATTTCAGTGATTCGATACTACTGCTAGCAGCATGTAGTATTTATAAATTGCGTTTCATATATAGGGAGTTTTATATCTGCTTCGAAAAATCTTTGTTCTCAATAAAGCTAGGACCTTTGTATTAATAATAATTTTATTTAATTTATATTTTATAATAAATATTATATTAAGCCAGTTTATATAAATTTTGTATTATAATCTAATTTAATTATCTATAATTGTTTAATACATGCGGATACTCCTTTCTTTATCATCGCTTTAACAATTTGCGTATGTTTATATATTTCAAATAATTCCTCGATATTTACTAATATATTCTACATTATTTGATGATATAACATTATTTTATTAGGTAAATTTAGTAAATTTGACTTGATATTTAGATACGCATGTTACATATATCATAAACAATTTGTATTCTTTTAAATATAGTATTAGATATAGTAATCTAATATATATCAGATATAATCTGAGATTATAATAATCTGCGATTAATATCATCAATTTAATAAAACATTTGTCATTAATTTCCAACACAATCTTATCTTCCTTATTAAAAACAATTGACATTTTTCATATTTCTTAGATTTATACGCTTTATTTGGAACATAAACAGCTATATAGAACAGTACGGTCATATATTCATTATTATTTAACATGATATCTTTAATAATGATTCATTAAGATCAAATCCTATAAATAATTAAATTTAAACAATAAATTATATATATATATATATATACATATTATTACATATAATTATGTCAGCCATATTACATTGTAACTGACCTTACAAATTTGTCATCATAATTTTATTGTTCTGTACTGAATTTTTCCATATATTCTTGTATTGGAATATTTATTGATTTTATTTGTAATACAAACTTTGTATATAAGTTTACAATGCTATTCATTTTAACCTTACTCTTACTATTTATTATGTAACATACAGAAATTAGATAATTCGCATTTAATGATATTATTAGATATATAAGTAAAGAATAAATACAAATTATTCTACCAGAAATGTTTTTAAGAATTTTTAATTAATATTTGTATTGTTCATACATCGTGGCTAAAGGAAGTGTATGTAGTTTATGTAAGCGTACCATTCAAATTTGATAAATTATTCCAACATATAAGCCAATTATCTATTTTAAAAAAAAATACATCAATTTGCAATTGATATTGTTTATTGGAGATTGATATATCAATATGGCTAGTCATGTCGCTTATGTTACCCCTTAAGAAATCTTAAAATTTGCAATATTCCAATATATATTAATTATTTTGAAACTTGTAAAATATGTATTCTATTAGAGCATAAACATCTTGAGTCCCGTTATCATTTTCTCCTCGAAAATTTTAAAAGAAATAGATACACATTTTCGTTCAAGAAAGTGAAGTGAGTTACACTTTAATGATGGTGCTTTCTTTACTATACAATTTATTTCATAGTTATTGTCTGATTTCTGTAAGTTACGTAATAAATAGTGAGAGGGAGGTTACAATGAATAGCATAGTGAACTTATATGCAAAAATGTCAATAAATATTTGAATACATGTATTTGCAAGAATATCAGAATGAATTCAGTATAGAACAATCAATGTAAGATGAACACCTTTATAAGGGTAGTTACAATGTAATATGACTGACCTAAATATATATATATATATATATATATATATATATATTATTATGTATATTATATACAGTATATATATATATATATATATATGTTATGTTTTGTGGTTTGAGTAATTGTGGGTATAAATAAGTTTGTATTATTTATTACGTATACAGCGTATGGTAATGAATAATCAGTATAATTGTGAGTATGAATCGTATATAGTAGTGATGTAAATATTGCCGAGCTTTTGATGCAGAGCCGAGACTTTTGGTTTTTAATGCCGAGCCGAGACTTTCATTTTCGAAAAAAAAAACGAGCCCGAGCCGAACCAAGACTCTAGCCAAACGAGCCCGAGCCGAGTTGACACTTTTACAAAACATTACAGAGTCGAAATGATGCTTTTTTAAAATTACATTTTAATATTAATTTTTATATATTTCACATTTACATCAATTTAAAAAAAATAATCTGAACATATATGAATAATCCAACTTCTCGATTCAGTGAATAGTAATGTAAATTTCATCTAGTGGTGTAAATAATACCGAGATTTTTGATGCCGAGCCGAGACTTTCATTTTCGGAAAAAAAACGAGCCCGAGCTGAGACTCTAACAAAACGAGCCCGAGCCGATTTAAAAATTTATGCAACTGAGACTGAGACTGCATCATGCTTTAGATTTGAGCATCATTTACATCACTAGTATATAGTAACATATTGTAGTGAATGGATAAGTATTTAAGTATTCGTCAAGTTATTTATGTATGTTATATCATTTAGTTAGGGTAATATTAGAGTTATGAACAGCCAGTTACAGAGTGACAATAAATAGTGAGAAAAGTGAATGATCCGGAACCAGTGAGCGACGACAGACAGCGATATTGGATCCGAAACCCACGTAATATGATTTATTCTGGAAAGTCTTAATTACTTCCGTATATTAATTAGAATTCATGCATAATTATATAGTCATGCCACTAAAGATAGCATGGGCGTGGGAGTCCGATAATTATCTAGGCTTTTTTACGACTCGACATCAAATTTAACGTGTTGAGGAAATTATCTAATGTAGTCAATGACTACTAGTCATAGATATAACTTAAATAAAGATACCTGGAACTTGTATAGTCTTGTCTACATAATTTACATAATGTTGTAGTAGGTCATATGGAAATTGGTGAATAATTTTTTGAATAATTGATGAGGGTCATAATGACTAATCATAGAGTATTATTATATATTCAATCTATACGTATCTAAATATGAAGTCAAATTTACTAAATGTACCTATGAAAAGAATATTATATCAGAAAAAAATGTAGAATATATTTGTACACATTACGAGGAATTATTGAAAATTTAGGAAATATACTCGATTATTATTCTATGATAAAAAATGATTATCCATGTTTATTAAGCGCATAGAATTATTATATTCATCAAATATTCTATTTAAAATTATAAAAATTGTTTATAATATATTTAATCTATGCTTATCTAAATATGATGTCAAATTTACTAAAAGTACCTATGAAAAGAATGGTAAATCAGATAATAGTGTAACATATACAGGGTTCGAAAAAAATAGGAGTTTTTTTATAAATCAAAAAAATTTAATTTTTTTGATTTATATCGATTTATTTGATTTTAATGCAAATAATATTTATATTGTAAAATAATATAATAAATAGATGTTTAATTAATTATAAACATTTAATAAATCATTTTTCTACTGCTAATAGACTATTAGAAATTTAAATAACTATTAATGTATATTTAAATTTATAATATTATATATAAATATTAATTATCTATAAAATTAAGTAAAGATATATTGTGATATAGTGTATGTCTTTAATTATCTAAATTAATGTATACATTATATTATATGAAAGTTGCATAATGTAACATTAAATAATTATTATTTAATTACTAGTGTTTTTATATTATACCGACTACTTTATTATCTATAATTATATTCAAATAATTATGCTATTAATACAAGAAATCGAATAAAAACTTTTTGATATTTATTTAAATAAATTACTTTATAATATAAAGTTTATATTAAACTATTTGTACATAAATACAAGCTTTGCAGCTTTATTAACTCCGAGTCTATTTCTTAATTTTGAACGTATCTTATGAAATGTATCTTATTAAAATCGCGTCAAACCTAAATCTATTACAGTAATTTTGATACTACAGCTTGCAAAGGAGGTATATTAATTACGTTACATAGATAGGTAGTGTTTTATCTATACTTCGTAATATTTTTGATAATACTGAGTCAGTTACTGACTATTATAATAACTAAATAATACATCATATATTACATAAGTCATGTTACAAAGAAGTATTTATAAACTATAGTATATCGTATGTCATAAATCTATATGATGATGATGATGATATACGTTTTATTTCATTTTATTTCATATCATATTATTCTCAATATATACTAATAAATTGTTGCACTAGTGATATATAGAATATATATCTTATGCTTATTTTTAATTTTCAATATAAGGATTCGTACCATAACCGCCAGCATAGTAATTGTTTAAAACAATATCTATATAAAATATATATATATATATATATATATATATATATAATATATATGTTTATAATAGTATATTATATATAAATAAATTTGTAATATTACTTAAATAAAATTAATTCCCTTAATTATTAATTTTACTACATTGAAATGTACAATAATATTCTAAATATTGTTTATCATATATATTATTAATATCTAGTATATGCAAAATATAGTATTATTGTGAATGTACCGTGTGATTATAATATACTATTATCATGCCAATCTAATGTAGGTCCTATGGCTGTTATTTATTTTGAATATATATTAACCGGTTTTCGAATACAGTATTTATAAGTTTTATTATTAAAAAAGTTGTAAATGGTGTTGAAAGGAATTATGCATATTTAAATTTATTTATAATATTTATTTGACTATAACTCATTCAATAATATATATTTTTAATGAAATTAACTGTATATCTTTGATTGATTGATAATTTATTTAAGCAAATACATAGCCGAAAATATAATCGAAAGTATAAAGTATAAATATTTGCTAACGATAACATACGTTATAGAAATAAATAAAGAATAATACGAAATTAAAAAATTAAGGAAATTAAAACGTTTTACAGTTACCGTAAAAATAAACGAAAAACAATCGAAAGTAGAAATAAATCATATAGTAATTATAAACGAAAAATGATCAAAATAGAAATAAAATATAGCGTAAAAATAATCGAAAATAGAAATAAAATACATTATTTTGTAAGTGGTATCGAAATATTCAATTTCTACTTTAACTTTATAGAATTCTTCATCTTGTATCCTGTTTTAGTAATAAATTATTAGTTATATAATTTAATATTTAAATGTTAAATTTTAAATGTTAAATTTTAAATATATTATAAACAGAACATATTAAAAATCAAATAAACCAATACTAGAATGAAACAAACAAATAATGTAATACTTACCAAAATCTGTAATAATAGTAGGTACTTTATTAATTTATATTTTAATTGTATAATCAATTTGAAACATATATATATATATAAAAACAGAACAAGTTACAAATAAAATAAACCAATATACATATACAAAAACAGTTAATAACAAAACATACCAATAATATTACGAAACAAAATAATATAATACTTATCACTATAATCTGAAATAATAGAAAATTATTAATATTGTATTTTAGTAATATAATACATTTGAAACATATTTACAAAATATATATAAAACAAACATATAATACCGAACAAACAAAAGTAAAATAATACTTCACACTTTATCTGTAATAATAATGAATTATTAATTTTATATTATAGTATATTTGAAATATAGATATAAAAAATCCGAATTTTCTATAACAAAAATAAATTTATAACAAAATATAATACAGAACAAACAAAAATAAAATAATACTTCCCACTTTATCTGTAATAATAATGAATTATTAATTTTATATTATAATATATTTGAAATATATATATAAAAACCTAAATTTTCTATAACAAAAACACATTAAAAAAAAACCAGAAGAGATAATGCAATAATTTAGATACAAAATGAAACATAAATCAATATAAAATTATAAATTTCTGTTAAAAAAAAGTAGTTTGTCGAAACAGATTTTGTTTATTTTATTTTTAAAAGATGAAACAGATACAGATTTTATTATATCATTATTTAATGAATTCCATATATTAACTGATCTATTATTAATTATATTTTTAATTGTATTATCATAATTATGTATTACATTTAATTTTTTACAATTACCTCTAGTTCTACAATTATTCGAAATGTTAAGAATATCAGATATATTTATATCTGTATAATTATTTGAAATTTTAAAAATTGTAGTTAGATCTATTTTTAACCTTCTAAGTTCAAGTGATTCTAATTTAAAATATACCAATCTCTCTATATATGATTTATAATTAATATTTGATGAATTTGTATATCCTACGCATCTTGTAATTAATCGTCTAGTAAATAATCTTTGCACTCTTTCAATTTGGTCTATGAGACTACGAAATTTACTAACCTTTGAAAAAGGTGACCAAATTATGGATGCATATTCTAAAATTGGTCTGCAATAAATTTTATATGCATTTAATAATGCTCTAGGGGATTTTGTAGTAATGCATCTAAAAATTGAATTCAAAGAAAAATAAGCTTTTTTACAAATATAATCAATATGTTTATTAAATAAAAGGTTATTTTCAAATATTATTCCTAAATCTTTATAAAAAGTAACGTTTTCTAATTGAATATTATTTATAAAATATTTTGATGGAGTAACCTTCCCTAAAGTCATAACTGCACATTTTGATAATGAAATATTTAATTGCCATTTATTTACCCATTGTGAAAATAAATTTAAATTATTTTGTAAAAGAAATCTTTCACTCTCAGATGCGTATGAAAAATATATTTTTGTATCATCGGCAAATAAATCAATATGAATTTTTGAAGAGAATATACTAGGAAGATCATTAATATATAATAAAAATAAAATTGGACCTAAAACCGATCCTTGTGGTACTCCAGATTTTACAATAGAACTATTTGAAAAAGAATTTTCAACCCGTGTAATTTGAGATCTATTCGATAAAAAATTATAAAACCATTTTATTATTTTATTAGATATACCGTATGATTTTAATTTAAATAGTAGTTTTTCATGAGAAACAACATCAAAAGCTTTTGCAAAATCAATATATATTATATCTACACATTTTTTATTATTCAATTCATTATACCAAAATTTTAAACATTTTGTTAATTGTAAATCTGTGGATTTTCCACTTATAAAACCATATTGATATTTTGTTAATAAATTATTAGATTTTAAATAAAAAATTAATTGTTTAGAAATAATACGTTCTAATACTCTACACATTACACATGTTATTGAAATAGGCCTATAGTTATTTGAATTTGATGGTTCACCCTTTTTAAAAATTGGTGTGATTATAGATTTTTTCCAAATTTTCGGTATATTACCCGATAATAAAGATGAATTAAAAATAATATATAAAGGCCTACATAATTCATTAGATAATAATTTTAACATAGAAGATGGTATCCCATCAGTTCCGAAAGTATGTGTAATTTTTAATCTATTTAAAAATATTTTAATTATTTCAAGATTTAAATCAATATTATCAAATTTTTGTTTAGTTAAATTATAAAATTCGGGTAAATTTCCATTATCATTTTGTTGAATTGAACTAAAATATGAATTTAACGTATTTGCTTTGTCGAGATCTGAAAATAAAATATTATTATTTGATATATCAATTAGAGGAGATACTCCAGATTTTAAATTTTGTCTTTTTTTCATAAATTTATAAAACTTTAATTTATTTTTTGAATTAATTGCATTAATCTCTCTCTTAAAATTTAAAGATTCTAATTCCTTGGATAATTTTTTTTTTTGCTTCTATCCAATTATATTTATATTGTAAATTAGTTTTAGATTTTCGAAATAATTTTTTTACTTGCTTCTTCAATTTCAATATATTCTTCGGAAGTACCTGTTTTATTGTATTATTTATATTAGGAATATGTGATATAAATAATTTATTTAGAACATTATTAAAATATTCTACTTTTTGATCGATATTATAATCATTTGAATTTAGATATTCCCAATTAAATCTAGAAAGATGATATTTAATCAATTTTATATTAGCATTATTGAAATCAAAATTGTTTGATTTTAAAATCTGTTTACATGGGTATTTTTCAATATTTACATTAAATGAAACAGAATAGTGGTCACTTATATTTTTGTATAATCCGAAATAGTCTCCAATATTTATATTAGATAGTAATTGTTTTTCATTAGTAAAAAGTAAATCAATTATATTATTATTACGAGTTGGCTTATTTATTAATTGTGAAAATGAATTTTTAATAATCGAATCGAAAAGTAATGCATAACTTTTTGGGTAACTAGGAAATGTATAATCTTTCCAATTAAAATTTGGTAAATTAAAATCTCCTATAATTATAGATGAATTATAATTTTGTTGGGTTATATCAAATAATTTACATATATGTTCATGAGATACTTCATTACAATTTGGGGGTCTATAAACACATATAATATTAAATGGAATTTTTGAATTAATTTTTAAATGTATATATTGAACATCTATGTGTGAAATAAAATTTCTTACAGGACATAAACTAGATTTACAAAATATCGCAACACCTCCTCTATGAATTAATTTATCGTATCTAAATAGTGTATAATTTTTTCCACCGATTAAATATAGAGAATCTCTATCATCTACCGTTAAGAATGTTTCAACTAAACATATAATGTCATATTTATTAGATGAAAGTAAAAATTCCAAAAAATTCATTTTATTTCTAATACTACGAGCATTAGCGTAATATATATTTAAATTGTTATTTTTAATATTTTCATCTTTATTGCCGGTTAGTCATCTAGAACCTGTATTTTTATTTTTATTTTTATTAATAATGGAATTTTTATAAGTAATATATGACAATTTCCATACACTAAAATTATCTTCACCAATTGACATATTCCAGTCAATTTTATTATTTATAATATATCTTAGTTCATAGGAACTACTTCTAGAATTATAAATACATTTGATAATTTTTTTACTTTTAATTAATTTATTTTTAACTACATGGTATAATATCTGATGTCGTTCTAGTGATATTTCATCTAGAGATGTTCTAATGAATGAATTTTGTAGATCTCGTAATTTACATAATCGGTTAACATTTGATAAAATAATTTTTTTTGAGACCACATTATCTAAAATTAATTTTAATTTATTAAATGATAATTGAACTATTGATAATACACATGATTTATTAATATCTACTGTTTTACAAATAATATTTACTAAGTATTTAAAGAAATTAGTTTTATCATTATTAGGAATATTTATATTGTGAATAATTATTTCATTATTGCTATCTAAATTATTTTTAATAATATTTACTGATTTTACCAAATTGTCAGTAAAGGTATCAGAATTGGTTACAGTAGAGGTTACATTAGCGGTTACATTAGCGTATGATTTTTTAACAACAATCATATCACTTATTTCAGTGATTTTTGATAGTAACATATTTAATTTTGTTTCTGTGCTATTTATTAAAGTATTAATATTACTATTATCAATAATAGTAGACGATGGTAATGAGTTATTTAAACTAGGTTGATTTATTGGTGTATTATCATTATTATTATTTATACATGTATTACATTTAAATGTAAAATTTGGTGATCTAAATAACTGAATAGCATATTTTGGTGGTGATTTATTAGACCAATTTGTTTTCATTATTTTTGCTTTATATAAGCATTTATAATGGTATTTATTACCACATAAACATGATATATAATTTTCGTTATTAATTTCTAAATTACATGTAATACAATCCATTTTTAATGTAATAAATATATTACAATTATATAGTTTTAGAAATTATATATATTTTTAACAAACTGTTTCCCTATGATTTTAAATTGAACAATTGCCGAATTCGATTTTTCTTGTTTACTAAATAAATTAGCGTTGCGATGTTTCAATTTTCTTATTTTCGAAATCGATTTTAAAACATTATCCTTTAATGTAATGACTACCTAAATATCGAATGTAATTCCGTATAATATAGAGAACAAGTTATCCGAATGTATGTCGAAATTAATTAGTTTTAAAGAAATTTAATTTTTTTTTAATTTGTAGAAATAACGCGTTAAATTTATGCGACTTTTAATTTGGTTGCTATGCGTTGCGTATTAACTTTATTATATATATATATATATATATATATATATATATTATATATATATAATATATTAAATATATAATATATTTTGTTATTTTTATTTTATTTTGTGGAGTCCTTTCATCCCATCCAGGATTTTTTTCGGTTAACGTAGTTTTTTGAAAATAAATTTGTGAATTACACTTTTATATAGCAGTTATTAATGTAATAATACAATTATGGTATAATAATATATCATTAGTAATAGTATTACAAATATATATATATATATACAATAAATTATGATTTAGTATATTAAACTATTTGGCCTTAAAACATTTTAAATATATAAATAATTATATAAATTAAAGTAAACCAATATTTGTAAATTTATTGTAAATAATTTACAAAGTTTGCAAATTTTTATATATTTTTTGAAATTTTATAAAACACAATAATTTTTTTTCAAATAATATGCAAATTTTGTATATAAAAAATAAATCACGAAATTGGACTATATTTGAAAATAAAATACAAATTAAATTTTTTTCAATTGAATATAAAATAATATAGAATATATAGAATATAGAATATAGAATAATAAATATAAAATATTTGAACATAATATTGAAACATAATATGGATTTAATTTTTCAATACAGCAGATTGCTCTTCTAATTTTCTATTTGAATCCATGAAAAACATTATATCTCTATTTTTTTCTTCATATCTATCAAATCTTATATTAATATATTAATAGATTTAATTAAATTTTAAAATATAATTTTTATTACAAATACATTTTTAAATTAAAAAAAAATCTACTTTCTAATATTTATTTATGATTAAGGGCCGGGGTAACCTTGCAGAGTTTACATGTAAAAGATAAGGAAAACGAGGGTCACTAAAAATACTACTACTTTTTAAAAAATGCATATAATTTTGTTTACTTATAGTTAGTTAAATATAATATCTATAAAAGCTATCCTATATCTAAACATATAACCATCTATAAGATATCGGTTGCCGCCAATATTTTATTTTTTGTATTTTTGTTTTTTTTTTATCACTTTTTTTATAATATTTATAATTAGTATATTTAAAAATTTAATTCTTACATTATAATAGTATAGCTTATTATCAGTAATATCATATATATATATATATATGCTCAGAAATTTTTATAATGATTGAAGCAATTGGACAAAAGTAGTAGTATTTTGAAAAAAAAATTTTAAAAAAAAGTTCCGATATAAATATGCCTTCTAAAGTTTTTATCAATATTATTTTTCAGTTAGTATATTTTAAAATATATGACGCTATCACAAGATTAGTAAATATATGCTTTCATTTCATTGGCTACATAATACTCTAGCGAGTAAATACTGCTATTTATTACTCGCATTCTTGTATTTAAATTTTGAAATTCAGATAAATATTAATATTATAAATAATGAAAATAAAACGTATCATATCTGAATATTTAACATCAATATTATTCAAATTTTATCAAATATTTTTTACAGGACAATGTTTAAAAACACGATTTGAAATACTTTTAAATAATTTCATTTTAAACTTTATATACAATTGTAAAGATAAATCTGTATATTTTACCTTTTTTTATAACATTTTTAACACAAAAAAAAAATGCGAAGGTTTCCCCAGCCCTTAAGAAAACAAATATAAAATAGATACATATTATTATCTTAAAATTGATTTAAATTTATACAAATCAATATATATATTTTACATTTTATATTTTCCTTATTGAGTGTTATATATCAATTGAATTGATTCAATTCAATGAAAAATAATCATAATTTAAGATATAAAATATATATTAAGATATATATATATATATATATAATATCATAACACATTGGTTTACTTTAACTAATAAAAAAAAATATGTATTAGTTACTATTGTAATATAATAACTTTACAAAATTATGTGTACTCTTTTATAATGTTTATAATAAATCATTTAATACTCAAGTATGTATATTAACATATATATATTAATATATAAACTTATTGTTATCAATTTGTGTACCAACCTTTACTCTTAAAATGACATGAACCAAGTAAGCTACTACCATATATAATTATATATATATATATATATATATATATATATATATATATATCAAAATGAATTTATCAAATTACTTGATTATTTATTATTATATAGATAATATAATAGATAATAGATATGATATTAGTTAATGCATATTATATTTACTACATACATTATGTAAATAAAATCACAACATTTATAATTTAATTTGATATATAACTACAATAAAATGATGTTTGATACAACCATATATAAATGAAAAATTATTTTTTAATTTTCAATATCTTAGATCCTATTTCCATGGAATACTGATTTTAACCCACATATATTTAACTTATTACATTGTTATCAATATTATTTTTCTTGAATATGATAATATAAATAATAATAATACATTAATACAAATAAAGAAGAGATAATTATTAAAAGTATTGTTTAATTTATATAAAGTATACAATTATAACATTATTCGTAAACTAACATTATTTTTAAATCAATTAATTTTGTGTACTCAGTTCGCTAACTACACGAGGCGAATCGGATCTGGAGAGAATTCTAAGAGAACCCTATTATCTCTGTCTCCTACTTCGAAGAAGAAACAGCTGAGATCTCCTAGCACCGCTCTCCACGAGAGTAAACCTCAAGATTCAATACCGCATAGCATGTCACTTTCTCCTAGTTTCGAAAGCAAAAGTGGTGTTATGAAAAAAGAGAAAAAGTACGACATTGATGCAGATTTTAAAGAGGATTTTTTGGATAAAAATAATGAAGCTAATAGAAGGTTGCATTTTTTTGATACAATCATAATTAATTAAATATAAATAATTAAATATATATATATATATATACTAAAATTTTTAATATTCATTAGCTTCAGCTCGACATTTTCATTTGACGATCTGGATGAATTAAATCAATCTCTTTCAAATTTACATACAAATGAATCATTGAAACATGGAATGGTAATTATATTATTTAAATATAAAATATTACTCTATATATTTATATATTTTGCATAATTATATTTTATATATATATAGATATAGGGATATCACTTGTAATGGATATGTATACATTCAGAACCACCTAATATGCCAAGCGAATAAAGAGATATATTGGGTCTTTCTATTTCACAACTTAATTAAATATTAAATATATGATTTTAATTCTTGATATTTCAAAATCTTATAAAGATTCGTTTACCAAACAATATGTACATTACACAAATTTGATTTTATATAATAGAATCATTTAAATACTATTTATCATTAGTGCGTATATATTTTCTATATATCAAAACACCACTTCAGAAGCCCACGTTTAAATGTTACTTTTAGTCAAATATATCAAATGTATATTTTAATTATTCAAAAAAATTATACTAGTAAATATATTTGTATTCATAAATCTGCATATTTTGTATAATATAATCATAATGTGAATATTTAAAAATTTACATAATTACTTTTTTTAATAAAATTAATTTTTAAATAAATAAAGTATGAATAATGTTAGTATATTAACAATATTATATATTTATTATTAGTATTTACACACACACACATATCTATATATATATATATATATATATATATATATATATATTATAAATAATGTAAATATCTAAATATCATTTTTTAAATATACACATTAAATTATAAATTATAATAAATTCCTTATATATATATATAGTAATATTATAGTAATTTCCTTACCGTAATACATTATGTTTATTAATATTATATTTGATAATCATGTTTAACATTTAAAATTACATTTAATGTAAAATAATTTTGTATAGTGTTAAAGGCCATACAAGGTACACATTTTTATAATCACATATCATTATATATATCATTATTATAATTATTATTCAATGATTATATAATTATTAATATAATGATTATATATTATAATAATTATATAAAATATATATTTATACATAAATTGCTATAGTAATAAAACTTTATATTATATATATTAATATTGCAATATATATATTAAATAATTATTCTTATTATATTATATTATTTATTCACATTTAAGTCATAAAGGTGATATCCCACTGCTAGATTTTCCGGTAACTGGCAGGAAATATTGTAACTTTAAAACCATTTTCTATCAATTTGTAATGGGATACCCCCTATAAAATTATTATATTTCAGGCAAGATGCCGGAAAGTATGTTTCCCACTAATATTGGAGTTAACTTGATAGAAAATCATTTTTAAGTTAAAATATTTCCTTTATATATTCTTTTTAAAACTTTACTTAGTCCTTTATATAATATTTCCATTATAACTACTCTGATAGTGTAAGCTGATATTTGTATAAGGAAAGTTATAACACTTACATGAAAGCATGTAATATGATGTTTATGTATGAATATTGTCAGCCACCCATATAGGGTCAATTTCTGGAAAAATGTGTATACAAAATACATATATATGTGGCAAGTTAAATATAACTTATATTGTATATAATTTAATAGAACAATACACATATTGTTCAATGAAAATTGTGGGAAACTTAAATCTATTTTAATGATTTCGATACGATTGCCAGCAGCGACAGGGAGTAGGTATTGTGTAGATATAACATTGTGTAGATAGGGAGTATTATATCTTTGATTCACAAAATCTTTGATATAAGTACAAACTTAAATTATCAATATCAGGTTATATTCTTGTATTTATTTATATACATATTAATACATATTAGTATAACTGTATTAACTATTAAAATAAATATGAATATAAATACATATTATTCATTGAATATATATTATACAATTATTATTATATTATAATATCATATTAAATATGGTTAACAATATAAAATATAATGAAATGTATAAAAACAAATATATATATACAATCGATTTTATGCAGATCAGCATTAGTTAATATCGAAATAATATTCATTATATATGTTGAAATAAAATGTCCATTAGTCCGGTGTAATTTATAATTATTAAAATATTTTTAAATAATACAAACTAATACAGTACTGATACATGTATACCCACTGACTAGGTATCCAACCTAGTATACAGCAGGAATTCGAATTTGAAAATCCGAAAATGCCTCAATCAGAATTATGCTACAATATGTAAACACGGGAAGAGATAATCCACCAAATACGTGGTGATCAGGTTTATTTGAAACTCAACTCTCTCGGTATATTAGTGCATTCAACTAGACTAAAGTCACATTCACACCAAAAATACAGCCAGATATCAACCCTATATTTATATCACGATATCGGCCTCTTCAAATTATTCGTTTTAAAACATTTCTTAGATATCGTGCAAATCAAAGATTTTAAATTTGATAATACACAATTCATATATAAACGTTAAGAGTAGGTTTGCATCGACCTAATTAAATTTACAAATTATTATGTATCATTTGTTTAAACCGGTAGGATGTTTCTTATAATGATAAAAATAACCTATTAATAAATTAATGCTATAATTGTATAGAATTTAAACATAATATTTATATAATATCTACTTATATCTACTTATATAATAACGAACATGTGATCATTGTTTTAATAGAGGTTAAAATAAACATTAATATTATATTTTAGCAACTTTTTTTGAATCTGATCCAATGTTTAGTTCATTAAAAACTTGCATTACAGGAGGCTTGTCTAGAGAATATCATATCGCATATAGATTCAGTGCTGAGTCCATACTGGTCAATCAGGGATAAGTTATATAAGTTATAACGATATTCGATGCACTCATTATCAAAGGTCAATATAAATATTAATAATAACTATTAATTCATATCCGAGCTACTCAATCACCTTAATATTTCTAATATGATTTTTACTTTCTCTTTACAATATTACTTTTAACAACATTTTTCCTAATATGAATATATAGATCGAAACTCCATGCTAGCCAAGTTATTTTCTTAGACCTCTAGTTTTTTTAATAATCTTCTATCGACAAATACTAAATACTATCTTTAAAATACTACTCACCCGACTCTCCGAAATTTTCTCAATTGATATGTGACTTAATTTTTTAACTAAATCCATGAATGTTACTACTTTGTGAAAATAAAAGTGTCATTATATATACCATATATAATTAACTTCGGAGTCCAAAAATGATCTATACTCTCACTGATACTTCTCAATGTACTTGCTTCCACTATTTAATTTAATTAACACATTCCATAATATCCAAAACACTACATATTCTGATGAAAGAACTCCATGATTACAATCTCGACTGATCTACAAATGTGCTTAAATTAAATAAAAAATCGGCTATTGCACAAATACTTATTACTAAACTCGACAGATCTAACCTTCAAACTATGAAGTACCTAATTTTCTAATACTTTACATTGCCAATACTCCACTTATGCCTATAAATAAAGATAATGCCTTTGCCTCATCATAAATTATATACTAGACTCGACTGATCACACTACTAAACTATTCACCGAATCACTTATTATTTCCCACCGACACTAACCAGTACACAACTATCTTTATTAACTGATTTTGACAGATTTTTAAATATATCAAGCAGAAGTATCTTCAATCTGAAACCTACTAAATACGTCATATCTGTACAGCAACTTAGAAAAAACTAAATTCTCCTACCATCCGTCATTACTACAAAACTATCCTTCTATTATATAAAATCTCACTACAACTGAACCTTACTATCTCTATAATTAATTCATTCCCAAATCAATTAAATGTGAACTCCGCTCTGCCATTCATTCTAACTCTTCTCATACCAAAAAATTTTTTTTTTTTGAGATTTCGTAAGTGCAATTTCATAATAAAAACTATTAAACTGAGGAATAATGTTAAATACCATTTTAAAACTGGATACCAGTTATTATTTAAAATATATTTACTGTCAAATTTAACTAATTAAATTTAAATAATTAACCTTTATTATTATCATACTTTGTCTTTCCCATTAGTTAGTGTTATAACTGTTATAATGGTTATTACTACTATTATTATTATTTAAAATAATTACTAATAACACTTCTAATAATATTAATTGTATATATTACTGTTTCATAGATATATACAATAAATCAATCTAGATAATATTAATACATAGTAATTCATTACAACATGTATTACAGATACTCTGAGTACCACAACTTGGAATGGTCAATAAAGAACCATTGATACCATTGAATCCACACTGGATCGAGCATTAGTAGGATTGGATATATTTTCTATTATAAGAAGAAAACTTTACTCCTTGTATGTGACTATTTCTCAAAATATCCCTTCAGCATCTCTATGAGGAATCAAATATCTGACATCGTAAAACATAACACATAATCCACGGCGATAGACCAGAAAACCCCGGTGATAGACCAGAAAAGGACCTCAACGGAACCTTAACTCCTAACTCTATAGCCTTTTGAGATTTAAACATAACTATACATTATAATTTATAACTTATATTTATTATTTCATACGAACTGTTATATCTCAATAAACAATATTTATTTTATTTATTTATTTATAAGTGGAAACCGGCTACTACGACGCGGCCCGCAACCATTCATAGATAACCTACATACGGATGATGATTCTGATATCCGCCGTAATCACCTTCATATCCGCCTCTTCCCCCCCCTGATACGCTGACATCAGACATAACTGGTGTAACTTTGCTAGAACTCGTGTCAAATAAACCTACTAACTACGCTGATCTAATCGTATTCGACGTCCGTACGTTACCGTCTTAGTATTTACCCAGACGATCGTATCAAACAAAAAGGGATGTCATGTAATATACCTATTACATAATCATTCTATATTGTTATTTCTATTTGTATATGACTTTACTTATTTATATATGTTTATATTTATATATTTACGTATACCCATACATATATAACATATACTATAGTATATATTTATATATATATATATATATATATATATATATAGTGATCACATAACACGAAGTTCGCATAGTTATCAGTATCTATATATATTTTTATCTCATATTCCTGTATCCAATTAAATAACTCCTAATATTGTATCCCAGATGTGCCTTACACATTATAGTGTAGGCTGTATAAGCCAATGAATATGTTGATTCAGCATACTAATTAATACTACCAGTATTAACCCTATCACTAATAACTCTTAATAAATAATATGTTGATATATACTCCTTTAATTATACTTTATAAATATATATATATACCATAACTATATAATCTAACTTCTAGATATACAATAATTTAGCTATTTACATTATTTATAATTACATATATTCATGTGAATATATATAATACATATATGGTATTGTGTGTACACTAAAATAATTCATAATTTTTGTATTAATGTCAAATATAGATTCAAATATTTAGTATAAAATATATGTTGTTTAGCTTAGCAAGTTTAGTTTTAGCAATAATAAATAAATTTGTTTCTTGATTTTTAAAATAAATTAAATTTAAATTATTAATAATTATTGTAATATTAGAAAATATGTTTCATACTTTAATAATGGTATATTATCTAATATTTGTAATACATAATCAATTAAATTCAATTTTATTATGAACACAAAGGATAATACATTAGTTAATAAATAATGATATTTCTAATAATAGATATTAGCATAAAACTAATACAAAACATAAATAATATAGTACATACATTGCAAATAATAATAGTATGACATATATGGACAGGAAAATGATAAATAAACAGTGAATAATATAATGAGGTTATAACAGTGAATAACCTCATTATGTATAATATACACTCTATATATAAATTAAATTCAAAACATAGATTGTAAGTATTTATTGGTCCAATTACTATTTTAATAATATTTTAATTTTTGATTTGAATTCTGTATACATTTTTGCATTAACAACATTATCATCAAGGTTATTCCATATAGAGGCTACTCTATTTTGTAATAGATTTATTCACAAGTCAATCTGTGCGTTATCTATTAATATATGTTTAGAGTGGCCTTGAGTAATATTGCTAGTTTTGATATGTAGAATTGA
This sequence comes from Osedax fenrisi, assembly GCA_964019155.1. Lineage (NCBI taxonomy): Eukaryota > Metazoa > Annelida > Polychaeta > Sabellida > Siboglinidae > Osedax > Osedax fenrisi. The sequence goes on along the minus strand of OZ025241.1, from coordinate 70,257,131 downwards.
AGATGGATCTATATCAATCAACCTATTAATGAGTTTAAATCATTATTAATTGAATCTCATTCGGTGTATTTCAAGAGAAACTATATCAAGAACTTTAATGCGCTAGTCATAACTTTGATATATAATTTGATAACAAGCAAAAAGACGATGACGAAAGTACTTTTAGGCTTTTTCAACTTATCTTTTAAATCCGATGTAGCCTCTGGATTATACAACGATTCTATACTGTACATGTAAATTAATTATGTGGTCTAGCATAGGCTATATATGCTTTTAATATTGGAGTGAAATTATTTCTAAAAAGCAATGAAATATACGATTAACATTATATGCTTTAGTACAAAACTCACCTATATGCTTTTTAAAATAAATATTGTCATCGTATTAGTTATACCTAAATCCTTATAGGAAGAGCAATAATAAGCATTAACATAGTATGTTAGAATGGTAGCTATACCTAAAGTCAATGAAAATGATTTTTTGGTAGAATTTTCTAATTGCAATAATACTGACCAATTATAAAATGTATTGATTGCAAATTGAAGTTTATCTTTATCATTTAAATTATTAGAAATTAAACTTAGTGTTGTCTGCAAACAGATTAATAGTAATATCTTTATAAATAATATCAACAAGATCATTAATATATATCAAATAAAGTAGGGATCAATAACGGTGCCCTGAGAACTCCTGATATAATTATATCATATATTATAATATAACAGTTTCAGTAAGAGTGTTACTAACTATTTGTGATATATTCGATAAAAAGCTTTTATCCAATCTAAAATGGAACCTACATTTCCTATATTTAATAACTTTTCTATTAACTGTAATGGTATAACTTATAAAATTAATTAGAGTAATCTAAGTAAATAATATCAAAGATTTTATTATATAATACTGTAATCCAATTAAATTAATTTCAATTGCATTAATTGCATTAACATGTCAAAATCCAATATGTGATTCTAAGATAATATAATCAGTAGTTAAGTAAAAGTTAATATGCTCAATAAGTATTTGCCTAAATACATTAGACATAACTTATTTTATTGAAATAGTAAGAATTTCTTTGTTGGATGGATTCATTTTTTTGAAAATAGACAAGATAAAAATTTATTTACACTTATTAGGTTATATGCTTAATAATAATGATCTATTAAATAGTTATAATAATATGAGTGGAATAGATAGTTCATAATAAAATAAATTATATTAAATATGAATATATGTTTAAATTACAAAATATAAATTCTAAATAATGTATATGAAACCTAGAAAGATAGATGTGGAAATAAATTAAATTATATTATACAAAATAATTATTAATTCTGTAATTATAATAAAATCTTATACACATTATTTCAGGAATCTGAGGAAGAACTCGCTTTAAATAGAGATTATTTATTGGAGCTAACCTTGGAGTTAGAAAATATAAATATAAATAAGAAAGTATCAGGTATGTTTAGTATTAATTAATTAATAATAAGCTAATAATAATAATTATATTTATTTAGTATCTCAACAGAAAGACAATGTAATAGTGTGTACCAATGATGACTGTTAGTATACTTCATTTTATATTAAAAAACAATATACAAATTTAAAGTATTACAATAATATATGTATATTTATACATAGTTTTCAAAATTTAATTTAAAAATCCCACCCAATCTTTATATTGCTGTTTATATCATCTGTTGAATAAAAACATTATATATATAAATCTCTATATAAATATTCTCTATTTAGCTTGTTATACTTTGTATTTATATTAGCACTATAATTAGAATTGTCAGTATATACGGTAAGCTTAAAAGAACAAATTATCGATTCAGAATCATTACATTACAAAATTATACAAATTTAATTTAATAAAATGAATACAAAATAATTTATAAAAAAGATAATTTATTATGAAATACAATTTAAAATATTGCCATTTTCATCACCTTCAAGCTTCTTTCCTAACTATCATGTTACACTATATAAAAGCATATTCTATCCTTATGCAAAAAAACTGTATTAATGAATTCATATTTGATTATTTTTAAAATCTAGCAGTTTAGCATAACACTTTTTGGTAATATAAAAATAATATAAATATAAAGGTTTAAAAACAATACACAAATGTAATGATACACATATATTGTTATTGTTTTATTTTTATTTGGTGGAGTCCCCGGGAACTTAGACCAATTATTCACTTATATAACCATATGGCTCTAATGTCCCTTTGAAGCCATGTTAAGGCATCCATGGTTTTAACGAGAGCCGATCATTTTTTATATATACAATTATATAAGATCACTTCTAAATATTATTTTAAGACCTATTTTAATGGTCCAGGCGAAGCTCGAATTAGCGTCCTACTGCTTGTGTGTCTGACCCCTTAGCTAACTGAGCCACACAGGTCGATGTATATATATATATTATAATTATTGACAGTGTCGATGAATAATATAAATACTGTAAAAATAGAATAAACGTATTTTGACTAATAATTTAATAACAAAATGTACGAAATATCTGATAATATATAATCCGAGGTTTATAAGTCAGAATCTGAATATAACCCAATCGCTACTGTATATTTATGGTAACATTAACCAAGTCTGAAACATGGTCAGATGGCCAAGTTTTAATGAAAACCCCGCAATATATATTAATTAGTATTTATAATATAAATATATTATCTATTTAATTTATTAATGTACTGTGCACAACAATGATGACATATTCTTAGAATGACTAATGAATATTACAACAAAAACAACTTATCGACCATAGTACATTATTGATAACTGCACAGACATCCGATTCAGATTGGTATTTTTTTAATAAATATATTATAGATATTATATATTTAATAAATATTTTGTGCTCATTTTATATTAATTGAATAAAAAATAAATACATTTATTTTGATCTGCGCCACCTCATTACATTTAATATTAAAGAGATATGATTTTAATATGGAGGAGATATGAGTCTATTTTGAGATATATCGATTTATCTCATTAACAATTGTTTGCTAATTTATTTTTTTTACTAATGTTTGAATTATATATGTTTCCATTAGTAAACATGTGATTAATATTTTTTACCAATTTTCCATGAAATTTCGGGAACAAAATTATTTAAATTTAAATTTTAAAATATTATCTATTATAAAATAACAAATTATATATCTATGCATATATATATATAATGATAATAACTGTATGAGTATAATATTACAAGAAATGTATAAGAAAAAAAATTAATTTATAATATAAAAAATGTAAATATATTCACTATTTTAATATATAAGAAATTTTTATTTGAAAAAAAAAGTTTAGGAAATATTTTACAAACATTTTTTAATCGACTTGATTAATAAGAGGGTTATTTAAATTATGTCAATCATTCAAAATGTAATCAAATATATTTCTGATCTTATTTTCAAAGAAATTTGGAAAAAATATGTATAGTTTACAACATTTTGTTTTATTACTAAAATATTATATTATATATTATATTAATAGTGTATAATCATTAAGTTGAATTAGTTTTTAGCTCTTTTTAAAAATTATTTGGTTATAATTTGGAACATGAAATAGTGGTATTTTTTGGTATTTCTATATTCAAATATGCGTAGGAATTTTTAAAAGCTCTGGAGCAGGTAGAATACTGCCTAAAAAATAAAAAAAATTATATCAGTATCAGAAATACCTAAAACATTAAATGATATATTATTAATTATTATTAATTGTCAATATTTGTAAAAATTTAACCGGCTTAATGCCCGTATCCTATAACGAATAAGGTTAATTAAGAAGAATTATTACGTTGTTATCGACATTATCTATATCGTCAAAAGTCATCAAGTTAATGATATATTCGTTATTATACTTTAATTTCACATTAATATGCTACATAATTAAATATATCATTTCTTGTGTAATAACATTTGACATATCATACAGTTGCCGCAATGTATGAATCTTCAAAACTGTATTTCAATACAAAATGTAAGTAGTTAAGTATAGTTATATTGTTCTATAGGTTATAACCCTCATCGTAATCACTGGCACATTGCTACGATGTTTATTATACGACACTAGAGATATCGTATAATCACATTAATTTATAATATTCACATTCGTATGAATTCACAGTGTCTTTTCACGAAGTACCGGGAATGGATGGTGATACTGAAGGTTATCTCAAATAGTAAATTATTATTATTATAATTTGTAATTTGTACAAAAATTGATATTACTTATTAAGTAATACTTAATATATAATAGGATTAAGTTATTGTTACTCTGTTATTATGTGAGTTATTTTACTATTATCTTATATATAACTATATATATATATATATAAATATATATATATATATATATATATACTAGTGATGTAAATTTTGCTCAAATCTAAAGCATTATTCAGTCTCAGTCTCAGTTACTTAAATTATCAACTTGGCTCAGGCTCATTTGGCTAGAGTCTCGGTTCGGCTCAGGCTCGCTTTTTTTTTACGAAAATGAAAGTCTCTGCTCTGCATCATTTACATCACTAATATATACCATATTATGTATACCCATTATATACTATTTGGTTGTAGGTCTATTAGTACTACATCTATTTTTATCAGGTATATTATATTTATGTATATAGGTTTATATATTTCCCTTATGCTATTATAATTTATCTTATACTTTATACTATACTATTATTATTTCATATATTTAATTGAAATATATTTATTTAAATTATATATATATATATATATTATTATTATTATATAATATACTATTTTTATTAAATACAATATTATATTTATTTAAAAAAATATAATTTGATTACTCTTACTCATACTTTTTTAAATAACAAATACTTTTATAATTCAATAATTATAAAATAATAAAAATATAATAATAATAATAATAAATTCTAGATAATAAATACATTTTATTTTACATTTTATTCATATTTATCAAAGTTCACTATTTATTAAATTAAAATTAGAAATAATAGTGGGATTTTAATAATTAGTTTTTTAAAATTATCAATATGATCAAATGATCAATATATATATATATATATATATATATATATATTGTTATTGTTATTTTTAATTATTTAAAACATATTATTATTAGATTTATGATATTATAATTTTATATATTTTTAAGTTTATTAAGTTATATATATATATATATATATATTTACGCTATTTAAGTTATTTACATACTTTATATCTACAAATTTATTATTTCTTGGAATGCAAATTATTTCTAGAATTTTTACAATAATGTTATTTAATACTTAGATTGATATGATGAATTTTAATTTAGAACACAATTATATATAGAAGTTTCTTTATTACTACATAATAAATAATAATTAAAATATTTACATTTTAATTTAGGATTCAAATAAAGAAATGGAAAAAAATAAGAAGTTATGAATGCATGTATCATTATTTTATCATCGTGATATTTACATTCATATATTTTAGTCTCAATTGTATTTGATAACCGTAAATTTATTTTAACTGCCATTTGTATTTCTTGATACACTCATATATATATTTATAAATATGTGCCTTATAATAAATATAGATCTACTATTTTCACAAATGTTTCATTATTCATTAACAGATATTAAGATAGCATAATTCCTTTATCATAATTTAAACAATGACAAGATATATAACTACAAAGCTAATGTTATACTGGATAATCATATGATAATTCAATTGTAGTTTTATTATTTTTTAGTAAACTCAAGTAATTGTAATCGGTTTTCATTTTAAATAACTAAATATTCATATATCATATATGTTTAGAAATATATTGAGATATGATACATAATTATTTATTAAATAAATTAAATATTTCTTCAATTAATAAATATTTAATTCTCAAATATTAGTATACTAATACTAATATATTAATATATTATAATAATAATTATTATTCCAAACATTTGTAAATTGTATTAAACACAATTGATTATGTAATTACATTCACATATTTTATCTTATAGAAGATTAAAGGTGCGTTCACACCAAAAATTTCCGCTGGAAATTTCTTGCGTCCGTTCACACTGGATATTAAATTTCCGCTGGAAATTTCTGATGGAAATTCCAATATACCATAATAATGTGATAACACGAAATATGATACATGGGATTAAATACTAGGGGGCTAATATAGAGAGAGTTTTATCAATATTTTAGTAAACATATATTTGTATTCATTATGGAGTTATAGGTATTTAGGGTTAAATGATGGTGTTTAAAAATACATATATATATATATATATATATATATATACAGAGAAGGGCCTGGTCAATCCTAGGATTGTCTGTATAGGCATTTGGAGTATAGTTTTCTGAAATATCGATATGGAGTAATGGGATGGATTCAGAGAAGAACATTTAAGATGTCAGGATCATTTTTTACACAATAAATTAACAATACCGAATGAAAGAAATAATGATATAGAATATAATGTAGACTAGAAATGAACGAATTATCTTCTTTCAGTTGTAATGAAAGTACTGGTAACGCAAGAGAGATTCACGATGAAGTTTATGAATTGTATTCAAACGAAGGCGCGGTTGTTTGGTAGTTAGAAAAAGTATAATTATTTTTAATTTTATAACACTTGTATTAACATATATATTTTTATTACCTCATTATATTTGTAGGTATACATTACATATATATCCTATACATTACAATAATATATATATATATATATATATATATACATGTAAAATATATACAAATTTATTTATTTTCATTTTCTTGTTTCTCTAGGTATTTTATACAACTTCTTGTAATTCTTGCTGACATTTCATGATTCGTATTCTAGTTTCTAATCCTATTTATTTTAAATAAATGATATAAATAATCAATGACAATTATTTATATATATATATATATATATATATATATTATTAAATCTGCATTGATGAATTAAATAGTGATCTACAATTTTTATATATATATATATATATATATATATATAGGGAATCACATACACATATAAACACACACACATACATACACACACATACATATACACATACATATATATATATATATATATATATATATATATACATATATATATATACATATATATATCATATATTATATGTATATATATATATATTATATTTATACATCACAAGTATAATAATACATAATATAATCATATGCAAAAGTAAATATATATTATATATCATCATGGGTATATAATCATTAGCATGTTATCAATAGTAGTGTATATTGTATGATTCATACAGTGCATGCATTGATATGTGAATAATATTCACTGAATATAAACATATACTCTATTTATAACTTATAAAACTATTTATAACTGTCGCGCGCTCGCCGCCCGCCTAATTTGCTGGTAACATTTTGAAAACCGTTCCCAACTCTATTATTTATCTAGTGTATTTCATTTTCAAGTATTGAATCTATACATATTATATAACATATAATTTATATATCAATATATGAAATATTCTTTTCATATTATAATAATAGTACCATTGAATACATTATTGATAACGGTCTTACAAAACTCGACTCGATCGACGTACGGCGTACGCCATTTTTACGTACCTATAATAATTATATATACCTGTATTTAATATAAATATCATAGTAGTAATTAGGTACATACATTATGTATACGGTATTTACTTCGTATAATGGTATATACCACTATAGTGGTATATTATTTTAAATATAATTTATTTTAAAATATATTTATAATTATTATAATAATATTTACGATTTTATATAGTAAATATATTCCCCAAACTAAATATATTAGTAATGAATAATTATTATAAATATATCTTATTTGAAATATATGTTATAATATAATATATATTCAATATAATATTCAATTTTATATTAAATATTATATTGTAAATATTTAAAAATAACAAACCATTTAAATTCAATTCTCCTGATATAGTATCCATAACTGCAGTTCTTTTGTTATTTTACGATAGTCTATACTATATGTGTATCCCATAAACATTTATTATCTCTATATTTACTTATTATGTTATGTAATAATGTATCCATAATGTAAATAAAATAAAATGTATATAATAATTTTAAAATAACAAATACAAATTTAAATAATAAATTATGTCAAAGTTTATTCAAGTATAAAATACCCGGATGATTATCATTTCCATCGGAAATTCACAAATAAATTCAACATGTTGAGTTTCATTTCCGATGGAATTTCCGACGGAAATTCCATCGGAAATATAGTCGTTCACACCTATTTCCATCAGAAATTTCCTCTATACCCATTTCCGCCGGAAATTTCCAGCGGAAATTTTTGGTGTGAACGCATAATAATATTGTATTGATATTTTCATTGAACCTCTATTTTATAATATTAATATATATATATATATATATATATATATATATATATATTAATAAATGATGTCATCGTTCATAAAATATAGATATTTATTCTAATTTTTCTAATTAGAATAAATTATTCTAATAAATAGATATAAATATTCATATTAGTAAATATATATAATTTTATAACTATTTCTTTATTTATTTATTAAATATAATTTTATAATACATAATATTAATAATATAAATCGTAAGTTACTTAACTCTTTAGCTAGGCCCAGCAAACATTAACAGCTTCATAACATCCTCATAACAACATAAAAGCCTCATAACAGGCTTAAAACTGCATATTCTAAAATGACAGCCTCATATCTGCTTCATAATAGGATCTTATGAAAAAAAACAGCCTCCTAACAGACTAACAACAGCATTATGGTAATATCCTCATAATAGCCTACATAAATTCTATAAAAAACAGCCTCATAACAGACTCATAACATCATTATTATAATATCCTCATAATTTATATAAAAACTGCCTCATAACAGACTCATAACATCCTAATAACAGCCTCATATAACACCATCTGTCTACATATTAGGCTGTTTTTTTTAATGAGGATGTTATGAGGCTGTTATGAGGCTGTTCATATTTGCTGGGGGGACGTAAGTCTTACGTCGTAGACATAGATAATGTGTACATTAGATGTTGTTAACACATTTAAAATGTTGATTGCTAATTAGCATATTTAAACAATATTTAAATATCTGAAATAATTTCAATTAAATAACTTCAATTAGCTAACTAGTTGTTAAACTTTAGTTGAAGATTAAGCTATAGCTCATATATGAACGAAGAGGACTCTGAGATAAGTAATTAAAGTGATATCGAGAATAAAATTAGTTAATTTTAGTTATACAATTATTTACTAAATAAGAATAATAGTTAATATTATAAATAAACACATTGAGTAATGTTATATGGTATATAGCGAGTAAGATCAAATATACCGTGTACAACATCGATGACGCAATATGTGATCGGATGCTATTGATTAATACCACGTAGGTTATTGCTATTTCAACAATAATTAATACCTAACATGTTAGCATAGAGGTAGCATATTATACTATACCATATATGTATAGTCAATACAGTATAGGCTACCTAGTGTGTCATCAAAGAGAGTTCGATCGGATGTTTATGACTAGGATACATATATGTATTGTATAGATCAACTAGTAATTGAATTACCGAGTAGTTATTCAGCTATAATATTCTATATATATATGTATGTGTATTTATATAAGTATATATATATATATATAGGTACCAATAGTATACTCAATACAATCTATAGACTATATATACATTGTATATATATATATAGGTCAGCCTAGTATATAGCCTAGTCTATGTATATATATAGTACTATAGTCTATATATATATATAGATTGTATATAATAGGGAATATATAAGGAAACTAGGGATACTATCTATCTGCCTATAGGCAAGTATACTATAAGTATACTTACTATCGATATAAAAAAAACTTTCTTTATTTAGATGGTAGGCCTACAAACTATAAAGATATTATATATTTATAATGGTCTATAGACCAGCTATTTTATTATATTATAAAATATAGAATAAATAATAATAACTTGTATTATTATATTTGTTTGTTTTCATAAAGAAAATATGTCTTATATATTTTGTTACTATTTATTTGTTAAATAAATTTGAGAAATTCTCAGTCGTCATTTGTCGATATTTGATCTGATATTAAATATAAATTATAATTAATATATTAATATATACATTACTCCAGTGATTACTCTTATAGTTTAGTTTATAAGACTATGTGATTACTACATAGGCAGATAATCACTACATTCCTATATAATATTTCATGCCAGGATCCTGCGGCATATGTGGCATACGTGTATTAAACATCCGTTAAATATCTTTGTTTACTAAATATTAATTTGTGTATAAAATTAATAATTTAATTATAATTTAACTAATTTACTAAGGTTTAGTCTAATTTTTACCAACATTCTATATATGTATTAATTAGTAACAACATAATTACTAATAGTTATCATATTATATCTATTAATCCAGAGAGTCCCTGGTTAATATTCATGACCTTATATTTATTTATCACAAACAATAATTTATACATTTTAAAAGTGATTTTTCATATTTATAAAAAAATAATATTTTGTATATATTTATATATTATATTATATTGATAGGTTAAATATACTTATGTTATATATATTAGTTAATGATTAATAAATGTAAATTTTAATACTTTGTTTTTATTTTAAAATGTTCAACAACAAAATTGAAATATGTTTTATTATAAATATTACTTATATACTTTATATATATATACGATTTAAGTGTATTATAAACATTATATAAATAATTGTTAATAAATACTATGAAAACGAGTAGGTATACCTATAGGTAGTATGCTATCGTTATATAGTAGACATAATTATCCGTTATATGTTATATGATATAACAGTTATAACTATATAACAGTTATATAATGATATATATATATCATATATTAATAATATAATATTATATTATTATAATATTATATAATAATTATAATATCATATTAAATATGCATATTCTAAATTTATTTGTCAACTATTTAAATTTTATTAAAATATTATATTATCTTAAAATTAATACTTATGTTATATTTTACATATTATGTACACATATATATTTATTTTATTAATATAGTATGATAATTATTATATATTATATATATAATAATTATAATAGGAATAGGAATAGGAATATAATATAAACCTATTAATATTAATAAATATAAAAATAATGAACATTATTTTCAACTTGAAATATAATAGTAGTATTCATATTTTCATATATATGCTTATATACATAAACATTATTATATTAAATTTATATAAACACATTATAATATTTATTATATTTATTTTATAAAATAACTAATAATATTTAAACCTACTTAAATTTTAATTATTATTCATATTCTAAATTTAACATAAAATTTCAGTTATTTTGTATTCATATTTTAAGTGTTTATTATAGTAATATACACTATATTTTAATTATTGATAGATAATTTATGTTTAAGCAAATATATAATCTAAAGTATAAATATTTTCTAACGAATTTAGAAAAATAAAGAAATTAAAATACATTAACTGTAAAATCGTTATATAATAAATCGTTATATTAATTAATAGAAATAAATGATATTGCAAATAGATAGGGGAAAGTAACCTAATACGGACACTTTAACAATAAATGGACTTAACTTTTTATGACTCATTATTTATATTCAAAAATTACAATATATTCATATTATATGATTATAGATATTATTGTAATTTTAAAATTTTATTTAATCTTTTAATTCCATAGATAACTGGGGTTTCCGTATTCGGTGCCCATGTCCGAATACGGACACCCTGTGTTATAATACGGACACCCTATATACCACTAGATAAACTATATATTATTGATGAATCAATCAGACAAATTACAATTACGTTATTTATAATTAATTATATGAAAAATATATTGTAATTTAATTAGTTAATATTTTATTATTTTTTAATTAATAATACAATTTAAGTGTCTAAATAATACATTTTTTAGAATTAGCTTTATTGGTACTATTAATATTATAACGCACGCGATTTTTATGAAAATCAAAATAGTTCATACTCTGTGCGTTGATTGGTTATAGGGTGTCCGTATTAAGACATTTAGAGTGTCCGTATTAGGAACTTATATGACATCTAGATATATGCTTATAACTTAATGAATATTTGATAAAAAATATAGAAATTAAAAATACAATTTTTAGAATGCTTTATTTTTTAATAATATATTGTTATATTTTATATTAATACATTTATATATACTTGAGAAGGTTTTAAGTTGAGTTTTTTTTTAATAAATTTAAAATCGTAATAAAAAAATCAGTTTATTGGATATATAAGCAATATTTTGAATAATAAAAAAAACTTTTTTAGACTATTTATATGATTATGCATATTTTATTAATTAAACATTTTTTTGTAGGATTTATGGTTTCTGAGATACCGGGAGTGTCCGTATTCGGGCACTGTCAGTATTCGGTTACTTTCCCCTATAAACGAAAAATTATCGAAAATTGAAATAAAATACATTGTTTTGTTAATGAGAGGTCCTATTTAATGAGGGTATTGTAATATTCTAATTCTACTTTAAATATATTGAATACTTCTCTACTTAGTAACCTGTAATAATAATTATTAAACTAATTTTATTATGTCCATTTCAATAATTTTCTTTCATATGGATAGAATAATTTTGTTAATTATTAGATCATCTAGTTTAGATGTATTATAATATATAGGTAAAGGATATCGTTTATATAAATGTTATTATAAAACAATCATAATTGTTTAATTTCTATATTTTGTATATAAAATATTTATTCATATAATTTTTAAACGTTATTTAGGTGTAGGTTCCTACTTGTGAGGTTCATTAGATTCTCCCTTATCAATATAAGCACTATTGAAATATTTATACTACTTATAATGATATTTAATAAGCATCTGTATTTTAATATTCGGTTAACAATGATAGTATTTATTCAGTTAAAGTATTTCTAATTGATTTAAAATAGAAATTTAATATTTGAATTTAATCGTCAAATTAATTTTATGTATGTATTTCTAACAATTATTGAATTTTATGTATCTTATATATAAGAAATTATTTACTGGTACCAAATTTAATATACTAAATTACCTGTAAATGATAATGAATATTGGTATTATTAAAAATAAAATATCATATTCTTAGAAATATTAGCAAGATTTATATGTAAAAAATGTGTAAGATATTCAATAAATGGAAATTGTCTTGTTTATTTGAATACATCTTTAAATCAATTACTTTCATTATACTAATACATTACTTATTATTTAGATTTGAAATTACTGGCGTCAATATATCATTTAACGACCTAATCAAATGGAACTTTGCGATGTTTAACACCAGGTCATGAACATCTTATAGGAGAATGTGATGCGGGTTAGAATAGATAATACATCAATACACATAATTATTGTAATCAATTATAATCTTATATAAATTATAGATTTTTCGCGATCTTTAACTATATAATTGAAACAATTGTTAAATAAGTAATTATTAAATCATTTAAAAGTTATATATATATATATATATATATATATATATATATTAAGTTAATTAGTTCATAATACAGTGTTGACACTCGTCAAGTAAACTTCCAATTCTATAAAAATAAAATAATATTAATAAATATATATATATATCATATAGTTACTGATTGTTTGAGTAAAATATATAAAAAAATAGTTAGCTGATAATCAGTTAATGATAATAAATATTATATACAATTAAATATATTTAATTGTTAAATTATTCACTATAGTGATATAAAAGGAACCAAATAAAACATGCGGAGCATATGATTGACCTGCTTAGATCTATATATTATTTAGCTGTAGTAAGGTAGGTGGGGGTAGATGTGATATGTATTTTTGTATAAGCAATTAAGTGTGGGGGTATACCAATGGGACAACCATCTTTTTGAATTTATACGTATATAGATAGGAAAAGCATTACCTATGTATTTTGAATGTTTCTTAAAACTATTTATTGAAATAAATCATTTTTTTTGTTATATAAAAATGACATTCGTATTTATTACATATGTAAGAGAACACAATTAAAAAATATATATTTTACATGTAAAATTGACATAATATTTTTATATTTGTCATAAATTATATAAAATTCAACACAATAATTATAATTTATATTATAATAAATTTTATAATAAGGGTTTTGTTATATTATACATATGTTAATTTTATATAGCAAAATAAAGTAGGTAGTATCTTTATATTTTAATCTAAACATTCATTTATATATGCAAACATAGCAAAACAGATTATTTCTAGTAAAACCCATTTGAAAAGTCAACAATAAATAAATTTAATAAATGTCAATAAATAAATTATAAAATAATGCAATTATGCATTCAGCTAATATAACATCTATATTATTAAGTAATATTTTTATGTTTTCTTATCTATATATATATTATTTTTATAGAATTTATCATTATATATCAATTTATATTAGTTAGTATTATGGATTTATAAATAAATAATTTATTTTAATTTTGTGCTATAAACGATGTTTTTTATATTATTTCTAAACTGAGTTCATAAGTAATTTGTTCAAATTTACTAAATAATAGTGTTGGAAACCGTTTTTAATATCAAAGCGAATATTCAAATATTTGAATATTCGATTCTTTAAAATAGTAAATTTTAGAATATATTGACAGATATTTAAAAATGTCGAATATTTAATTGTTAAATTCTAAACTATTTAAATATAATATAATACTTCAATAATTTATTTAATAAGTATATATAATTTTACAACCTTTAATTGATTTAAATAAGTAGATAATATCTACTAGATATCGTTATAAAACCTACAATTTTGTAATCCAACATATAAAATGTGTATGATAAATACTTTTCATTGACAAATATTATTTAACACATCTATTTATCGCAATGTGAAATTAACATTAATTATTCAAAATTACAATAATTTTAATAAGTTCCTCTTTAAAAACCATTATTGTGAAATAATTATAAATGAATAGATATCCTTTTTATAGCTATTTAAATAAAAATATAATATCAAATGTAATTATATAATTACATTACATTACATGATTACATCTGATATTATATTTGTTATTAATAAAACTAATTTTTTTTGAAAATATAATTTTAAATCATAAAATATTATGATAAATGAATAATATTATTTTAGAATAAGTTACAATATACTAAAATAGTACTTTACTTTATATTATTTAGTAAAATGATTAAGTTTGGTAATATTTAGCTATTACATATAAATAACAATTATTAATAATAATATATTACCATAAAAACGATATATTTTTATATTTCAATATATAAACAACTCATAATTGGAATATTCTGCCTAATGGTGGCGTAATTAAATTTGTAATCACATAAACATTTTATCGTAGGCATGTAAGTGTAATTAGATGTGAGTCCTACCCACTCCCTAATATAATATATAATGTAGGAAAGTATAACTTATAATTTAAAAGTTAAATTAATTTGTTAAAAACCGTAAAAACCATTGTTTTTACAACTTGAAAAAACCGTAAAAACTGACGAAAAAACCCATTTGAAAAAACCAATTTTAAAAACCGAATCAACCCTGCTATTAATTCTAAGATTTCATGTAATAATGATTACTTATACTAGTTAAATATATATTATTAATATTTCATCTTCACTTAATAGTTGTATACCATTATAATTTTTAAATTATTAATCTATTAAAAAATTCATTTCAGTCATTCATTGATTCTAAATTAATCACACACATGTGCTCTCTTAACATATAACTCTTCTAATCTCTCTTAGACTATGGTAACTTTATACACATATTATTCTAAGTAAAACAATTAATAATATTAGTTAGCTAGGTAGTACCTATCAGCATAATTAATTATTTATTCTGAACATATATCTATTTCAGTTATTCGATACTATTGCTAGCAGCAGTAGGTATTAGTAATTAATTTGTGTTAGTGTTACATATATCTTCGCTTCGCAAAATCTTTACTATTAATCTATATTATTATTACTAAACAATTTTGTTCATTTTTAACTCTTAATAATATAAAGAGAAGTTTCTCATAATTAATCTAATTTAGTATAGATGTATAAATATTCAATATGTGTGTTCATTTATCCATATTTTATTAGAAGACTAATTTCTAAAGTTTTATTTTAAAATGCTTTACGATAGTTCAATTATAATAAAAGTCTATATATTAAAATTCTTTTAAATGTAGTAATTTTAAATTATTTTAAAACTAGTTTGTTGAGACATAATGTAGAACATTTTTAATTTATATATTTTTTTACATTTACTTCCTAAAATAGTTGTAAACAAAATACATCTTTAGTAATGTAATCCTAAATATAAATAGGCGATACATGAGTATAGATTATAGATTTAATTATTAAGATAATATTTGAAATAATATATTTATTTTAGAACTTATATTAGTGATTTTATTTTCAGTTTTTATCAGTGTTAACTGATGTTTAATTGGTTAGTTTTTTCTATTAAATTCGCATTTCATGTTATAGATTTAAGTACGTTTTTTAATATTATGTTGTAATTAATTATAAACAAACATTTTTAATAATTTGCTATTGATTTAAATAAAGGAAAATTATGATTTTATTATTTAATAGTGAATTAAACAACAGAGATATATATGTAAGTGGATATTCCAATGGGACTGCCATTTTGTTGAATTTATATGTATAGAAATAGGAAACGCATTGTCTCCGTATATTGAATGTTTCTAAACAATTATTTATTTAATTTAACAATTTTGTTGTTACATAAAAAGAACATTCATATCTATCATTTTAGAGAAATAAAATTAAACAAATATATTATATATAATAATAGACATAATTTTGTACCACCAATTTTATAAGATCCAATATATAATACTTATATTTTTGAATATGTGTATTCTATTGTGAATACATATGTTATTTATGTATAGCAAAGAAAGTATGTTGACCGCTTAAGTACTTTTATCTAACATACATTTATATATGCAAACATATATATTTTACATATATGTAATTACATTATATGCAAACATATAAACTTTTTTTTGCTATAGTAACAACAATTATTCCAATTCATATGAAAAGTCAACAATAAATAAATTCAATAAATAAATTATAAAGTAATAACATTAGGCATTCATATAATATAAAATAAAAATTATAAAATAATAATTTTATGTTTTCATATCTATATATCAATGTTATCTTTATAACATTTATATATTTGATATAAAATATTATATAACAATTTATATTAGTTAGAAATGTAGATTTCAAAATAAATATTTATTTTATAATGACGTGCTATAAAATATTCTATTTGTGCTATTTCTAAACTGCTTTTTTCACCGTTATAGGGTGTTCACACGATGCGTGTTTTGCTTGTCGTACGAACAAATACTGGACCGAATTCTTCAAAATCATAGATTCGGTCCAGCATTTACTCGGATTCCTATTTTTCTCGTCATACAGCAAAAATAGAAAATATCCTATTTTTTGCTGGACCGAAATAAATGCTGGCCCGAAATATCTTACTATCTTTGGTAATGTTTACAATATTTTATAAAAATATTATACTGAATAATTTTTATATAATTAATCGTATTACTACAATATAAAATACAATATAAACATTAATTATATAGAATATACAAAATTAAATTATTCAAGTAAAGATATAACAAAAAGTAGTTTAATTAAAGCATAATATGCATGAAAATAGATTTATCATAATATATTTAATATTAATTTGAATAATAATTAAATTTAAAATACTTATAATATATCATTTATGGATATAGTATTAACTCGTGAAATAGATTATTATGTAGATATATTACTAAACATTAGTATTATAAGTTAACAATTCAAATCTATTATTAAAATAATAAACGATCAGTTATTTACCGATAATATAACACTGGTGGAAATTTAAATATACCAGCGGTATTGAAAATGAATCGTCCGTTATAGAACATAACTGGTTAGTTAAAGACTTATCAGCATCATATAATGTTTATATTTATTATATTTAATAATTACATAACATTATACTTATAATAAATTAGATCGATGCTTAGTATAATGATTTTAATAATATTAATAAAATTATATTCAAAATATTTTTATTAATAATATTATTATTATTATTATACTAATCATCGATCTACTTTATAATCTATCATCTAGTATAATATTAATATAACTTATTATTATAATTTTATATTTTAATTATAAATTATAGTATGGGACTTATAAGTTTAATATATCTGAGTGTTTAATAACATATTGAATAGTATTCAATGCATACTTAATATTTTGTCTATATAAACTTGAATATTATATCTAAATGATCATATACAATATACATGTACATTATATGATATATATATATATATAGTAATTCAATAAATTCTATTTTAGTAATACAAATATAGGTACAATAAGTTATTCGGTTAAACTAATTTCAATATAACATTTTTTCATACACTTAAAAATGTCATATAAATATGATATATATATACATAAACATATATTATATAATATAATAATAATAATAATAATATGATTAATATATCTATTATTAAATCTACTTTAAATATATGATATTATATATTTATATGGTAGGTGTACTTGAAATTCAAGCGATAACAAAGAAACTCTTGGAGAAAGAATCTGATGTAAGCGATTTAAGAAAACTTGATGCTAAACTTTGAAGAATAATGTATATTATAGATAATTCTGGATTCAAACTAAATATTAATCTATGGATAATATATATTAATGTTAAAACTATATATATATATATAGAAAAAATGTCGTTCTGATAATAATTAATATACTGGATGCTTTAAAATTGTAATTTGGTATAAAATATTAATATTATATGTTTTAATAATAAATTCAATTAAATTATAGTTCAATCAAATCTTATAATATATCTATAAAATAGAGATTGTTAATTAATTATTCATATTAATCAACTAATAGCAGTTTTATAGATTTAGAAATTTTTTCATATTTCATATCGGCATAATATAATAAATATAAATTAGTAAAAAAATACCATAAATAACAGTTTCTTCAATTTATCTGACTAACCCTTCTCCTAATGTATATTTAGTGTAATAAGTATTATATAATATATTAATTAAGAGCCTGGTTTATCTATGATTTATTGTATTGATACATATCACCTAAATATAAAATATAGTTATAAAAAAATATTTATTTATACAAATAATTGATTGTTAAAACACACATAAGTGTGATATTGTAAGTAGTAATTTACCCATAGCTATAGAGTGGGGTATGGGGTAATTCTACCTCTAATTTCTATGATTTTACCACAATCATCTCATTGACTGTGAGATACTTTATACCCATTGTCAACACTTCCAATACCATATCAGGAATATTTCTTACTTAGGTTTTTTTTAAATGTACATAATAATAGATATTATTAAATATTATAATAATAGTGTTTCTATTTACATATGAAATGTTATATATATATATATATATATATATATTCTCCACATCACTATCATCCATATAATAAGTGGTATTGCATTCATGGCAATATTATATACATATTTTAAATAATAACTGCACTTTAATATTCAGTATTTTATAGTTGTCCATGGGTGTTTGTATTTACTCTAATTAAATATGACTACTTTAACTTCATATCAGAGGTTTTCTGAAGGATAAATCACAAAATATTGCTTCATGAAATGCTTCGCAAAATTGTTGTGTTCTTGGAAAATTTTCTACGATTAAATTGAATTTTATTATTCTTATATTATATTTTCTTGGTTATACGCTATTACGCTTTGTTATGTTTGAAACTTGTATCCAGTTAATCCTGTATCATTATCACTATCCTCTATATATTCATATACTATTTCATCAAGTTCGCCTTCATTAAAATATCAAAGTTTACTTTAAATTATATAGCTTACTTACCATAAATTGTGATTAAAAAACTATTTAACCATGTCTTATTATGGCATTGCTTATGCACTAATTTATTGTATAGTTCATATATAACTAAAGATTTAATCTACTTTAAATAATGTAATATTGATAATTACTTTGAGAAGAATACTTTGTACAAAACTGTACAACTCTGTTATATAAGTAATGTTTGCATATATACAATACCATAGTAAAAATTCTTATATTAAATAATAAATGATTATTATATAAAGTTATATTATAATATTTATATAAAATGTTTAATTATATAAAATTTATAATACACATGAGTTTATAATATACACTATATATATATAAATATCTTAATATACACATATAATATATATATATGAAATATATAAATATATAAACAAAATTATAATTATGTAAATAGAATTATAATTAATTTATAAACACATCAAAGGATTTTAATATTTTTATCACACTAATTAATTTTTAAATAATATTTCATTATTATAATTCCATATCATTATTCAGTGATTATATTTAATCATGTATATTACTATCTTAAAATATAATTGATCATTCTATATAATTTTATCAAACTATATTGCCAGCAGTAAATATGATCGATATATATCTTATCTCTAGTAATTTACAATATTATATATGATATGTCACTCCCATCTAAATATAGATCATAGTTACTAATTTTAATTGAAATATATATCGCAAGCAATATCGTGCAGTTTAAATATAAACCTATATATTTAGGTCATATAAATTACGATATTTTCAAGTTTGATCATACTTAGTAATTTGATTAATTAATAACATTATGTACATATATTATGTTATTCTTATTAATATTATGTTAAGTTAATATATATGTACATTATATAATATATAAATAACATTTATATACTTGGATTCACATTAAATTTACTATTTTAAAATGAACAATTCACAGCCTCATTTATTTTGATTATTATACGTCATTTATATTTCAAATTACTAAACCTATCCACATATTACGATTTTTATTGTCCTTTGTAATTCTCAATGTTTGTTTATAACTTAAATAGAATCCAAAAGTTACGAAATAATTATCAATTATTTAACTATATATAATATAAAATAAAAATTGAATAAAATATTTTTAAAATTTAAAATTCAAATATCCTAGAATTTATATTTGGGATCCTACGTCACAGTTTTATATTTCGTTTTTTGATTAAAACACATTATTTTGGTATAAATAAGTATTATTTCAAAATTTTATGAATAGAGTTCATATTTATTTATACCATATTATATTAATATGGATAATCTATTTTCTTGTTATGCATATTATGCTTTAAATGCTTTAAAGATCGAGAATCGTTTTAAATAATTATTCGCCCATATAGTTCTCATTTTGCTATTTTCATACGAAATATACAGTCAATTTCATCAGTTATTAAACATAATAAATTATTTAAATAAGTATCCAAATAAGTATCCATAATTATAATAAATGTAATTATAATAGATAAATTAAAATAGTATTTGAATTTGAAATTTTTGTTTATTTACGTTATTTTTTATTTCCGCTGTCAGTTATTAGTAACTACGACAATTTAAATCCGCGTCGTGTGAACGCTCGTGTTTTTTAAATGCTGGACCAAAAAATGTCGGTCCAGCATTTGTTCGTACGACAAGTAAAACACGCATCGTGTGAACAACCTAGGTTACTAAATAATATATCATCAATCAAAGTACATATTTAAATTTATTTAATTTGTTTCCAATTTAACTAATTTGGATATACAACCGTTGTAAACGTCGTTATAATAAAAGATATATATTTAATTTTAATATTTATTTGTTATAATTAAATTAATTTAGTAATATTTAATAAATATAATTATAAATGTAAACACAATTATGCATTTATTAATATAATATGATTACATTTAATAATTTCATAAATAATAATTCTGATATATTGCAGTAGGGCACGGGTTCGACCCTCGTCCTGACCATTGATTAATTTTATAAAATGGGTCTTAAAATATTATTTAGAAGTGATCTTATATAAGTGTGTATAAATAAATGATCGACTCTCGTTAAAACCATCGATGCCTTAACACGAGAGCGGCTTCGAAGGGACATTACACTGTTAGAAATAAATGGTATAACATTGATTAAAAAATGGTATAACCCCGTGGCGCCCTGGTATACCATTTACGGTATAACTAATTAAAAAAGTGATACCATATTTTATAAAAAGTTATACCATATTTTATATAAAGTTATACCATAATTTAGACCATATATTATATAAAGTTATACCATATTTTATAAAAAGTTATACCATATTTGATACAAAGTTATTCCATAATTTATTAACATTTATACTATATTTGATATAAAGTTATACCATAATTTATTAACATTTATACCATATATTATATAAAGTTATACCATAATTTATAAAAAGTTATACCATATTTGATATAAAGTTATACCATAATTTATTAACATTTATACCATATATTATATAAAGTTATACCATAATTTATTAAAAGTTATACTATATTTTATTTAAAGTTATACCATAATTTATTAAAATGTATACCATATATTATATAAAGTTATATCATAATTTATTAAAAGTTATACTATATTTTATTTAAATGTATAACAGTGCTTATAATAACTTACTATTCTATATTATTAATTTATATATGGAATCGACATTTATAATGATAATTTATTTTCTAAAAACCACATATATGTTAGTGTAACAATATTGTTAATTAACAGATACATTTTAAAATAAATAATGTGATACAAAATTACATAAAAAATTAATGTTTGTAGGACATGTTATGAAACAAATAAAATTAACAATACCACTTAATAAAATATATTTTATTCTATACGAAATAAATTATTTTGAACGAAAACCAAACAATTATCGACACACATAATAAGCATCCTCTTTTCTGATATATGGAGTCATTATTTCCTGCAATTAAAATTAAAATATTTATATAAGTTATATATATCTATATATATATATATATATATATATATATATATATATATATATATATATATATATATATATATATAGTATACTCGAGTATATAATAATATTGCATATTATATAATAGTATACATATTTATCATATAAGAAACTTTATACAGTTAATATCATATATGATAATACTATATAAAGTATAGGTTAGAATTGTAATTAGAAAAATCCAATAGCAGTTATATATATAATAGAGTATACTATACTTTTGAATTAGCATACGAAAAATCATAAAATAACTATAATATTAAATCTATAGTTATTAAGTAATTATTAAGTAACCTTATTTTTATTTTCATTGTAAATTCATTTTTCAATAATTCGCAAACTCCCATAATAAAATATAAGATTCCCGCATCTATTTTTGGAAAAATTATATTATTTATTTAATTATAGACTTTATAATCTATATTTGATTAAGGATAGAAGGATATTGATAATATTTGTACAACAGTTAACATATTTATATATATATAACTATTAGTAATATTATTAAATTTAATTACATTGTGAGCTAAAAATAAAATAAATAATTGACCATATATGGATATATAGTATACTATCCATATGGAGTAATAAAATATAATTGCATATTTATTTTATATAGGTATTTAACTAATGTTATTAATTAGATAACTAAATTACCTGTTTGATCAGTTTGCGTATTAACGCTACCTAGCACATCAATATATTCGTTTATATATTTGTGTATATACGTTATATGCTTTTTCATCCCTCTCCAACCGTTTTTCTAATATTTTAAATGAATTTGAAATTCTGCAAATAATTCTTCAGTTTCCTGCATATTAATATGTATACAATATTATATTCTATAGCATATAGTTATCATAATTTTATAATATATAGGTAATAAATGGAATGTTCTAATATAATTTATTAATCAAAGCAAAGACCTGTTGAACATAATAATAATATAACATAATAATAATTATAATAATAATAATAATAATAGTACATACCTGATGATATGCATAACGAAGAATGAGGCAATCTCACCTAGTGGAATTTATTCTATAGAAAAATAACGAAATATACTTGACAGACGATAAAAACATTTACATGTATGGCCCATCGATATAAGAAGAAACTTTCTTTATATCGATGGTATGGCCATGCATGGCTATGGCTATACAATTAACACAGAGCGATACACCGAAATCTAGTTTAAAGTTTTCATGTAGATATTTCGATTTCTGTTACGTAATGCTAAATGCATTTAAATGTATATTACATTAATCGATATATCTACAACTGTGACTTTATAACATATATATATATATAATTATATAATAATATTCTAAAAATTTAATTATATATTATAAATAATATATAAATATATTATGAAATTATATATTATATAAACTTTTATATTAAGTAAGTAAGTAAGTAATTTATTTATTTATACACTTGTACATTATATATATAATATGATATAATTTGTATATATATTGTAATGAGTTGAAAAATAGATGCTTCTCATGTTGAGTGTAAAGTGGAAATATAATGTGTAAATAAATAAAATGAAATTATGGAATTATGGGTTGATTATAAGTGAATTCTGGGAATTATATATAATATACAAATTATGCCTATTAGCTTGTATTGTAAATAAATTTATAACAATAGTTTTTTATAGTTATATTCAAAATATCACTTAGTTTTTATATGAAGGTAATATATAATTAATTAAATCAATATGTTATTATTAATATGTATAGTATATATTTATACACGCACACACACACACACACACATACACACATATATATATATATATATACATATCTACATATATATATACATATACTCGAATAATTATAAGTATTTGTATATAAAATATAGGAAATATGTATATGTATACATATTTCCCTATGGGGAATCTATATAGTTTCTGAAAACCAGTTTAATTGCAATTAGAAGCAATAAATGCTATGTCTATAATAATATAACACAACAATAAGTAAACTGTTATATTAATTATATTATGAAGGATACTATTATGAATTATATTTCTTATACATTTTATTTTTAATCAAATTTAAACTTAATTTTAAAATGTTATGGTATAACTGGTATTTCCATATTGTATACCATATAATTCATAAAGTTATACCATTATATTTAATAGATAATGGTATAACTAAAAATTACGAATGTTATACCATATCATTCGTAATCTTATACCATTTAAATTAATCTATATGGTATAACTAAAAAAAAAAATGTTATACTATATAATGTGTGATCTTATACCATTTCAATTAAGCTATATGGTATAACTAAAAAAAATCAAATGTTATACCATATAATATGTGATCTTATACCATTTAACGTAATTGTATGGTATAACTCGTATTTCCATATGTTATACCATATAATTCATGATGTTATACCCTTATTTTTAACAGTGTAGAGCCATATATGGTTATAAGTGAAAACTTCATCTAAGTTCCTGGATGGGATGAAAGGACTCATCCAAATAAAAATATAATAATGATTAATATATATATATATAATATATTCTTCAATATTTCGTAGATATAGTCATATATGCGAAAAATGGAATTTCTGTATATTACATACACATTGTCTACATTGTGGTTCTTGTAATAATAAAACTGATATTGATTTCAGGTTTGCTACTTAATATTAATTTTTATTATTTATTAATTCTATGTATCATAATATATTATTGAGATGAAATAAAATTAAATAAACACATCTAAATAGTGAGTTATGCCACTATAGAATTATAATTCTTAATATTTATATATTTTGTTAATATTAAATCTTAAACTAATTTGTATACATTTATAAATTTTAATTCAATGATTAACTAACTTTTAATTTAATATGTTACTAATAACATACAAATAAACAATATAGGGATACATGGGATGACATTCTCGATCTGTACATGCCGGTAGTAGACGAAACGATTATTTATAGTGATATGACAACGGCTATACCCCCGATTCGGAAAGTTCCACGTTCTGGATATCTTCCGGCGCTGCAGGCGAATGTTCTAGTAGTAGTACTACTGTGGTGGTGACTGCCACGGCTGATGGCTATGATGTATCGCCTGACGATAATGATTCATCACCTGATGAGTCAGGGATATCGACATGTTGGACATTGATAGGCGACAGCGACGGAGTTCAGATGTTGTCCGTCTATCGGAAGTTCCTTCAAGTCATCGCGAAAATACGGAGAATTGAATACACGGGATATACTGGAGGAAGTTATTGATGAGGACACGAGTGAAGAAATTGACGATGTTAGAGATACGGACTTGGCTATTGTCGTCATCGGGAACTATTCGTAAGTGCAGTCCAATAGGAAGAGTCAACTATTCAACGTTATCATGAATAGCAGCAAAGATTCTAAGGTATTTCTTCTTCTCATTATTAATAGTACCGCAATTTCCACATTATGAGATTTACATGACCTTTGACCTGGTGATGTTAACATTCAGTCCACTGAATTCCAGTCATCAGCTTGTATTTGCAATCTTCATCATTATATGCATATGTTGATCGAGTAGATCGTATTCCAATAACATTGCTATCTTATACTATTTCCATTGGCTGAATTAATGGATGCTATATCATGTCCTATTTCAGAGATGCATTCTTCATCTATTTCTGTCTGATTATCCGCGAAGCTGTTATCTCGTCACTATCTGTTTCTGTTCCTGATAATATTCCATTATCGGCCTCACTATCTGTTTCATCGTCCGTGATGAAATCCGATACCGACTCGTACTCCAAATCTAATTCGTGCGACTCGATATCGAGAAATCGAGTCTACTCTGTACGCATCCATTCGCTGTCCACCTCGGAGAGAACGTCGATCTACTCGATCAACATATACATATAATTATGACGATTTCGAATACAAGCTGATGACTGGAATTCAGTGGACTGAATGTTAACATCACCAGGTCAAGAGGTCAATAGGTCATCTCATAATGTGGAAATTGCGGTACTATTAATAATGAGAAGAAGAAATTACAGGTATGTAGATCAGCTATTTTTTTATCTCTGGAATATATAAAACTTGTATTCATACAATGTTATATTTACGGATATTTAAAACTAGAGTTTTTATAATAAGCTAAGTTTTCAACGATAGCGGGCTATATTCTGTAGTTCGATGTACATTCTTACTCATTAATATTAAAATGTCTAATTAGTTATCAGAGTGAAGTATTCTTTGAAGGTATGTTATGATAGTATCGGACCATCTAAAATCTGACGATATTTATAAATAATTTCAAAATATAGGATATATAAAGTACCTATTTTTAACAAATGTTTTATTTTATATAAAAACTACTAGTTACTAAATATATTTTTTTTCGATTTTAAAATTTATTATTTAATTAAATTTGTAATCATTCATTTATTAAATATTAGATTAAGACATCATTAATACATAATTTTTAAATATATATGGTATATTATATATAATCTATATATAAACTGCAGGAGTAGACATATACATATATAAAGTTATGTTGTACATCATTTGTAATTTCTATCTCAACATATAGATATATTTGTAACGAGAAATAAAATATAATTTCAAAATATTCAAAAAATACTACATAATATTTACGATAAATAACATACTTTTCATAATTTAAATATTCACATTATACCACTTAGAGAGACCGACTACATCGTACGGCGATACCCGTACACCGCGGAGAGTCTACGCCGGGGGTGTCCCGGAATACCCGAACAGTTGTACTCCTCGCCTCGTCGTCGCCGAGTGTACCTAACCGCTGTGTTTACCTCGCGTACGTCACGTGATACCGATCACGATAGACGACATCACTGCTAGGGGCGCTGGAACGATGGTGTGTATGTAGGGGGGACCAACCAATCAAAATAAATGTTGTGGTAAAAGTTGGCGGGGGGGGGGGGGCATTACATAGGAGTCTCCCTAGATTTTAAAGTGGGGACGACGAAATATCCCCCCCTGTTGCAGCACCCCTAATCACTGCACCGTATTCGTGTAGAACCATTACCACATCATATATAACTGATGCAGTTAACAATGCATTCATCTCATACTATTGTAATAATGAGTTACCTATTGCTGTGTAGAGAAATTGTTATTTACCCTTATTTATTAGTGCACATCAACCAGGGTTTATATGATATTACATACATTGTTTATTTATATCCTTATGTTATTTATAACAATATATTATTTATACTTTGTTTTCAAATAAAATGTGTTGATACTTTTTTATGTATAAATCTATATAAATACATTGTATTGTATACTTTATATTAATACACACTATATTTTATGTGATTTTATTATTATAATTTAAATCAATATTAACATTAAAATTCAAGTAACTGTAAATATGCTCAAATTCTACAATAAACATAAATTCTCGCATATTAATCTATATACCTATATATTTAAATATTAAATAAATAATATCAAAACATTATTAAATATGGTTAATATATATTGCAATGCTTATTTTACTGTTGGTAATGATTAATAATAAATAATTATTATTTAACTAATATAATATATAATGACAATAATATAACAATACAAAATAATATAGTAGACTCTATCTACTAGATAGTATCTAGTATATAGGTATCCTTTACTATTAATACTACTTCTATATTCCTACTACTCATGAATTTTTATATATTCCTTTAATAATGATACCTATAGTTGTTACGTATATTAACAAGCTCTTTTCTAATATGAGTTGTCTATTTATTTATGAAATACAAATTTAAAGTAATGTATTACTATAGGGGAAAGTAACCGAATACGGATACTCTCGGTATCTAAGTAACCATAAATACTATACAAAAATTGTAATGAATAAAATATTCATAATTATATAAATAGTCTAAAAAAGTATTTTTTATTTTTTAATTATTCAAAATATTGTTGATATATCCCATAAGCTGCTTTTTTTATTACGTTTTTAAATTTATGAAAAAAAATATCCACTTAAAACCTTCTCAAGAATATACAAATGTATCGATATAAAATATAATACTATATTATTAAAAAATAAAGCATTCTAAAAAGTATATATATAATTTCTATAGAAATATATATATTTGTTATCAAATATTCATTAAGTTATAAGCATACATCTAGAGGTCATATAAATCCCTAATACGGACACCCTATAACCAATCAGTGCGAAGCGTGTGAACTATTCTGATTTTCATAAAAATATCGGGCGTTATAATATTAATACCACAAATGAAGCTAAATCTAAAAATATTATTTAGATACTTAAATTGAATTATTAATTAATAAAATAATAAAAATTAATTACTAATTAAAATATATTTAATTATTCATAAAATTAATTATAAATAATGTAATTTATTGTAATTGTAATTTATCTCATTGATTCATAAATAGTATATAGTTTATCTAGTTGTATATAGTGTGTCCGTATTCGGACATGGGTACCGAATACGGAAACACCGATTATTTATTGAATAAAAAGATTAAATAAAATTTTAAAATCACAATAATATCCCTAATCATATAATATTAATAAATTATAAGTTTTTAATACAAATACTAAGTCATAAATTGTTAAGACTATTTATTGTTAAAGTGTCCGTATTCGGTTACTTTTCCCTAGAGCAATATAGCAGATATATTGAAATTTCTAGTAGTTATATAATTTATTTTTGCATATTAAAAACTAAAAGTAATAACATTATGTTAAACATAGGATATATATTGGATATTGATATTGGAGATTTAGTTAAAGCTTTTAAAAAAAACTTAAATAAATTAATAAATATAATAACATAGGTACCTATTATAGTAACCTATTTGATATACAATAAATTATAGAAATAATATAATTTCCATTATATATAGGAAAATTAATATAGGCAATAATTTAGCAATAAGAGCTACTAGTAGAAATAATTTAAATATAAAATTATCATTAAAATTATCACTATTCGCAATTACCAATTTGAATATTAAACTATTCTATAGTTTAGTATAATTGATTATATTAATGTATGCCAAATGTTTTACTATACATTATTTCTATGACATGGATACTATAATATAAAATATAACATGTAGGGTATTACCTACAATGTGTATATTGTACATGTCCTATAAATTAAAATGTATACTATAGTATATATATATATATATATATGTAATAATAGTTTGCGGGGCTAAAGAAGCTTATTTTGGTTTTCAGCGCAAATGCGTGAATCTACCTTCAGCGAGCAATCACCGCGGGTTTGGGCTTACGACGAGTAATCTTCTGAGACCGGGAAATCAAGGTGTATTACTTTAGTGCATTACTTTTGTATTACTATATAAATTAAATAAAACAAAGTTAGTGTGTTACAGTTTTTAATCAAAACAAATCTCAATATCAATATCAATCTATCCAGTTTGTCACATTCCTGACATATTTCTATAAACAATAATATCACGTGATCACACAGATCACGGGAGGTTAATTTATGATATATATTTATAATAGCGTTCCAAAACTATATGATACATATATATAACTCGGTAATTAATGTAGTTTGAATATATACCCTTAAATAATTATAGTTAATAATATATTGATATTATACTTTAATATCAATATATGATAACATAACAATCATCCTAACTTTTTTTTTTTTTTTTTTTTTTTACAAAATAATACAACAATAATATAAAATAAAAATAATAATAATCTAAATAAATATTCATCTATCATATATAATAAATGTAATAATAATATAGTTATATAGTAATGCTAATATATAAGATAATAATTAATTAATCAACAGTATTACTAATATATAAGATAATAATAAATTAATAAATGGTAATGTTAATATATAAGATGATAATAAATTAATAAATTGGTAATGTTAATATATAAGAATATAATAAATTAATAAATGGTAATGTTAATATATAAGATAATAAATATATACGATAATAATTAAATAATCAATAGTAATGCCAATATAAGATAATAATAAATTAATAAATGGTAATGTTAATATATAAGATAATAAATAAATACGATAATAATTAAATAATAAATAGTAATGCCAATATAAGATAATAATTAAATAACTTCCCGTTTGCAAAATAAAGGGGTTTCTATGAATCTAGAAAATTATTCAGTGTTTCCGAGGTCTTAATCTACCACACGTAATAGTCTGTTTCTTTTCGTTAGTCTGGTTTCACTCTCCATCTATCTTCTTCCCAATAGTTCTGAATCTTGAAACGCTTAGGATGTGTTTCTCTTTGTATGTATCTCGTATCTCTTGCTGTTATAATGTATCGTTGGTTCGAACTTTCTAATCCAGTAGAACCAATGAAACCAGTAGGACCATGCATACCAGTGTTACCTCGAATACCAACTTTCCAATGTGTTCCAACAACTCCAGTAGAACCAGTAATATCACGTATACCTTCTCTACAAGCGATACCAGTAGATCCAGTATCTCCTTTTTCAACATCTATTTCTAATGAACCATTACCACCTCTAACTTCAGATTGACATGTTGCTACGGTCTTTCTTTTTAATCCACAACTACCTGTATTTCCGTCTGAACCAATATTTTCTTTAAATCCTCTACCACCTTGATCACATATTTCTTCTTTTAAACCTGTCTCTCCGGTAGAACCATCATCTCCATCTATACCATGTTTTCCATCATTTTTAGTAATACTAGTAGCTCCAGGTTCACCTTCTACTCCATGCTTTATTTCATTGCCATTTTTTCCATCATTACCAGTATCGCCTATGTTTCCTGTATCTCTAATACTACCTTTTTCAACACTATTTCCATCATTAATATTAACATCATCTTTACCAGTAGCATCGACACTCCCAGAATGTCCAATTTTACTAATAGTACCAGTATCTTTTTCATCAATTTTATCCCATATCTCCTGCATAATTTCCATTCTCGTTTTTTTCTTACCAAAGACATCCTCCAGAACCTCAAATATTTTCTTCACATTATTCTGTATCTCTATTGGCCCACATAAAATTTCTATACGAGCATCCCCCCTAAGGTGTATCTTAATGAAAGCGGCCCTCCTACTCTCGTCTATGAAAGATACATTATATCTGGCATCTACCAGCCATTCCTCTATAGGTGTCGACCCTTCAAACTTATATAGTGTTAGGTTAGGTCTATAACCTTCTGTGTTTATACCCTTCACATCATTATTGTCATTCATTTTATAATATTCAATGAAATAAAGATTATATATAAGAGATTAACTGAATTAGAGTTAGATTTTTTTTTTTTTTTGAAAAAAAAATTTTATTTTATATTAATATACTAATAAAATAATATATTAATATACTAATTAAAATTATATTATTTTATATTAATATACTAATTAAAATTATAATTCTAATTCAAATTTTATATTAATATAACAATTAATCAAAAATTTTCCTCCATCAAGATTCTAACTCGGAACCTTCGTATTAGAAGTCCGACGTCCTACTGCCTTAGCTATCATATCTAATATAAATTAAGTGACACAAATTTTTTTTTAGTATTTTAACAAAATGTATTTATAGTAAAATAAAATAAATGGCCTGTTATGTATTTATATTTAATATTTCCTTAAATATTTATAATATGTATTATATAACAAACTACACTAATCACCGTAATTATAAGTTACATTTAATATTATTATAAAAATTAATAAATATAGGAACGCTATTATAAAAAAATATCACAAACCTTTTTCGCAATAATATTAGTTTTATCGTGTTTCTTCGTCGTGCTGCAGTATCCTCTTCTTCGTCGTCGTGTATCCTCTTCTTCGTCGTCGTGTATCCCACTTCTGACACCAATGTAATAATAGTTTGCGGGGCTAAAGAAGCTTATTTTGGTTTTCAGCGCAAATGCGTGAATCTACCTTCAGCGAGCAATCACCGCGGGTTTGGGCTTACGACGAGTAATCTTCTGAGACCGGGAAATCAAGGTGTATTACTTTAGTGCATTACTTTTGTATTACTATATAAATTAAATAAAACAAAGTTAGTGTGTTACAGTTTTTAATCAAAACAAATCTCAATATCAATATCAATCTATCCAGTTTGTCACATTCCTGACATATTTCTATAAACAATAATATCACGTGATCACACAGATCACGGGAGGTTAATTTATGATATATATTTATAATAGCGTTCCAAAACTATATGATACATATATATAACTCGGTAATTAATGTAGTTTGAATATATACCCTTAAATAATTATAGTTAATAATATATTGATATTATACTTTAATATAAATATATGATAACATAACATATAGTAGCCTACTATTAGTAGGTACTATATATAAATCATGATAATATTCAACAGTTTTCATTATTTTCAAATTTAAATATTACTTTATTTCATTACAGTACATTTTGGGCCCCGTGTTACTTCAAAATATCTGAATATTAATATCCAGTTTCAGATTATATATACATTTCTACAAATTAAAATGTTACAATATTATATATTTACAGAACTATATTATCTCTATATATAGGTATCTCTATATATACGTATAACCATAGAGAACGAAATTACTTGGTTCTCTATACGTATAACTAGGGTACAGTAGCGTTGCACGATTATAGGGTTATAGGTATATAATATGTGTATATATGTATAATATACCAAAATATATATAACACTCCATATCTATGCAACGTGATTAGTATGCATACATCCCGCTGCTAGAAGCAGTATCGAAATCGATTTATGTTTTCCGCGATTTGCTATAGCACTATATATAGTATAGTATAGTATATACAACTATAGTTTTATATACAATGTATTATTTCTTTATTAAATTACATGCAATATAAATTATATTTTACTCGCCACATATATATTTAAAACCAACATATACTATTATAGGAGTCTCATCGCTACGTAGTTTAGCACGCAGCCGTATACTGTCGGGGGTCCTTCAGTGTGGCTACGGGGGTAGGAGGGGGGTGTAAGGGAGGAAGGGAGAGTATTAGAGTGATATGTAGGACGGAGAGAGGGGATATAGTGGTTGAAAGAGAAAGCGAGGGATAGAGAATGAGTGGAGGGGAGAGTGATAAGAGACTGTAGGATATGTTTGTGACAATATAAAAAGAGAGATGGAGATTAGATAATGATGATAAATTGAAGAGAATATAAAAAGATGATTAAACATGGTGTGAGATGGGATGGTAACACTTGTAGATGTATAACAATAGTAGTGGTATGGTGGTGATGGTAGTGTTGGTAGTGCTGGTGATGGTACTATTTATAGTAGTGGTTGTAGTGATGGTGGTGATGGTACTAGTAGAAGCAGTGGTAGTAGTGGTGGTGGTACTAGTTGTATTAGTGGTAGTAGTAGTGGTGGTTGTACTAGTTGTAGCAGTGGTAGTAGTGATGGTGGTGGTACTAGTAGTAGTAGTAGTAGTAGTAGTAGTGGTGGTAGTACTAACAGACCCCAGCCTCCATCAGGAGTTTCATTAGACTTCAGATAGCGTATCATCTCTAGCTTCTGTTCGGGTTGCAGTTCATGTCCGGTTATATAACATACCACCATTAAACCTAAATAACGGGGAGGGGGTACTAGTGTTATTGATGTTGCTCACTAGGGGGGGTTATTATGTATCGTAGGACCTGGTATTAAGAATAAAGGACCCCCGTAATCATTAGCCCAATGTCCATCTTCACTCTGCAACGCTCTATAGAACAGCATGGCATTATGGGCTGACTCCTCGGCATTGGTTGGTGATTTAGATGGTGCAGGGTAGAGGTCACTCTAGAGGTCGTGTAGTAGTAGTAGTAGTAGTAGTAGTAGTAGTAGTAGTAGTAGTAGTAGTAGTAGTAGTAGTAGTAGTAGTAGTAGTAGTAGTAGTAGTAGTAGTAGTAGTAGTAGTAGTAGTAGTAGTAGTAGTAGTACTTACAGTATCTAGACTGACATGATGCTTCTCTTCTAAAGTCTGTGGTTGTTGTTCTGCTTCCTCCTCTGTGACGAAGCGCCATGTTTGACGGCCATCTTTGGTCGTTAGACGCCATCTTGGATTGATCAATATTATTATTTTATGTATTACAATATTTGTTATAAATATTAATATTTTATAATACTCAGTACTTATTTATAATTATATTTATCATAATGAAAATGAATCATCTATATATATAATTTTAAATTTAATGAATTTCTGAATGTATATTGAATTTCATAATATATTATAATAAATTTGAATATGTTCAAAGATAATCGAAGAAAAAGTTTAAATACATAAATTACATTCAAATATTATAATTTTAATTTGATTAAAATGGCTTTAAATATATAATTTATAATTATAATAACTGTATAATTATAATATATCAAGTAAAATATTATATGGTCATTAGATAAATAATATAAATATTACAATTTAATAAATGTGAAACATATATGATATAACAAAAAGGTGGTATCTATTTCAATTATTCAATATCAGTATTTTACTTTGGTATTGGTTAACTTGAAAAGGAGTATCCACAATAGACTTATTATGATAATAATAGAATATCAATAGGCTACTGTTATGATCCTAGTCTCTTTGTTGTATACAATTCATTATGTAATTCTACTACTTAAACACAAGACGAACACCTACAATTACAATACACAATATTAGATATATAGCATATTTACTTACTGTGGATTAAGAGCAATATATATAGTGTGACTAAACTAAATACTTATGCCTCCCCCCCACTATATACCCCCTCGATCCCCACTACATACCCCTCCCTATTCAACTTGATACACCACTATATGCCCACTCTCCTCTCCCCCTCATATATGATAAATGGAAATAATGTTATATGCACAATTAATGTCTAAGATATTACAACATGGCTGGGAATGGTAATATCTACCATTTTGTATTAATCGAAATTTTAATTTCTTTAATCCGTAATATAGAATATTTAATTACGATAAACATCTGCATCACCTCACTACCCTATGCATAACGCATAGTATATGTCGTATACATATACATAACCTATAAATATACATAGCATAAACCAGCGAAATCCTCGCTTGTATTATTAGAATGGCGCTTGCGCGTGTACCTGGTAAGATCGGTGGCGGGTTCCGTTTTGTAGGGACCGCCCCTATTCCTTTGCATCGAGTTCTCATACTTGTAGCTGTGCGTGCCTAGGATCCAGTGCAGCTGTTTCTCTAGGAAGTCGTAACCCCACATCGAAACCCTGCGTGCGCGTTGTTAATACGGCGTGTACGTATATGTGTGTAGGACCTATGCTATCGGTATTCTAATAGAACATTAATTGAGATAATATACTTAATTAATATGGATTATATAATAGTAGAAATACGATTTATAATCATGGAAATTAATAAGGTGATATGATAATCATGAATAAAAAGGGGATATTTTAAAATGCTGATTAATTGAAATGGTTGGAATTAACAACCCGTAAAAAGTTACGTGCTAATGTAGCCTGCATTAGTTTTAGAAAACATTTAAATATTATATAAATAATTTTATTTCTAACTTATATATGTATATATATTAAATATTGAGATATATTAACAGTAAATACAGATTTATAAGAAAAGAGTAAGTTTGTAATCGTACACACTGGATAAATGTTTACGAGGATTTATTAAACATCAAAATATAATAATCACCATATACACAATAATAAATAACTTACTGTATGACGTTGAGTATTTAGAATGTTAGATGTACATATATTATATTTATTGATAAGGAATCAATTAAATAACTAATAAATGTACACGTATGATTGAGTAAAGATAATGGATATGTATAATATACTTTAGGAAATACTACCCTGGATATTATAAATAAATTGTGTAATAAATAATATAATTGATATGGTGATGATTAGATAATAGTCTGGACATAGATATTTTCAAACTATACAATTGCATCTATAAAAAGGATTACAACATAAACTAGTCAATAGAAATAGGATAATTAATGTCAGCCCTGTACGGTTTATACCGATATAAAACTAGGTATAATTATTATTAGTAATTATATATTATATATAATATATATATGTGCCACACATAATGTGGTAATACCACCAACTATCAATTCATTCAGATATGTTTATATATGATATGATATAATAGTAGGATTTATATATTTTACATCCTACTGAAATTTATTTACATATTACTGAAATATTTTAATATTAATATAATAATTAAACTAGCATAATGCTAGTTAAGCTAGCTAAGCATTAGGTGCAATCAATTTATTATGGACAATAATTTATAGTAAATACAAAGGTTATCGATTTATAAATCGATATCCCCTGTAACTTATATTAAGGATGTCGAATTACAAATTGACATTCTACATATATATATGTATGTATATTTACAATCGAAATACATTTATTAAATGATTTATGTGAAGGATGCATTTTTAATTCGACGTTTTTCTGAAATGTATTACTTATTTAATAAGTTATATTACATTAGTCTAATGATTAGAGTACACTTGTTATTACATACATGATATTAATATTATATATATAATAAATAATATTTAAAAATGATTTATTTTAGCAAAATTACAATAGTATTAAAATATAAATTATATGATAATGATTATCATAATCATGATTATGTCATAATTTATGATAACGATTTATACATTTTAACTTAAAAAATATTTTAAGTATTCTTTTTATAAATTAACAATATAAATAATGATTATTTGTATTAATATATTATAATATATAAATTAACTGATTTATATATTAATTAATATATATGTTATTTATTAAATATTATAGTATATAATGACTATAAATAATTATGAAAATTATATTTAATATAATATTATTTAAATTATTATATTTTTTAAATAATTTATGAAATAAATGAAAATGTTTTACATAATAAAATAATCAATAATTACATTTTCATAAATATATAATTATATATAATATACCTATTATATTAAATTAATTATTGACATAAACTAATAAAGTTAATAACATAAAATAGATAATAACGAAATATGTAATTATAAATTGTTTATTTTTTAGAAAGTGAAAAACTTATCAATAATTATAGAATTATTATGAATAATTTACATAACTTTATATAACATATAGGAGTTTTCTATAAATAATGAAAATTAAAAATAATGAAAATATATAGAAGTTTTAGAAAACAATTTACTTTTAATTTATAAGTCAGGGGCATATATAGGGGGGGCTAGGCTACAGATTCCCCCTCATGATTGTAAAATATATGTGGTTAAATTATCAAAACCTTCAATATCAATTATAGGTAGGTTTATACATATTTATACTGTATAAATTATACATATACATATTTTTAAAGTTATTTACCTATATTCATTAATAATAATCTAATTTAAAGATATTTTCACAATTGATAATGAATTAATAAGTAAAACACACGAAGAAAATTATCTTCTGCTAAAGAAAATATAAAATATCACGTTTTTAAATCACATAAAGAAAATGGAAATACTCGTACATTTCAAATCAAGTGTTACACACATATTATTATCCTACAGTGAATATTTAACTCTTTAAATTGTGTATACCATATTTTTTTCATTTAAAAATTAATCACAAACAAGTTGGAAAAGTTGTCATTTATCCCTTAATTAAGATTAAAGATGTGATTGCTGATTTAAGAAAACATGAATCCACTATTTACCACAAGAACTCTTTGGGAGAAAATTCTCATTGTATTGCAGTGATGGAAAATAAGAATCAATCAGCTATAATGCAAGTCAACATTTCCATATCTAAGCAAATTGAATGCAACAGAGCAACATTGAAATCAATATAGATATACTTTTTACTTTACTTTTACTTTACTTTCGTCGAGCTCTCGACCCAATTTTGACAGTTTCTTCCATTTACCACGATCCATCATCACAGAACGAATCTCATCGATACTCTCAAGGTCAGTTTGAAGTTTAAGAGCATCTACAAATGTAAGCTGCTGACGTCATATTCTTCTCTTTCCTCGTGTTGGCGTCCATAGAACTAGATTATGGGCCTTCTCTTCTTTGTGACGTACACAGTGTCCAGCAAGATTCAGCATTATTTCAGAGATTATATCTGTTACTTTAGGTAAACCATTATACAGTTTTTCGTTGTTCGTTTTACTTTTCCATGAGATATTTTGTGCCATGCGTAGTAAGCGAGTATAGCATCCATCTATTCGTTTTCTCAGCTTACTGTCTACGGTCCAGCATTGACTTCCATATAGCAGAACGGTTTCAACAGTAGCTTTAAAGGCCCGGATCTTTAACTGATTACTCATGTTAGGTGACCACAGTCGTTTCATTCTGTGCATAACCGTCCAAGCAAGAGCCTTTCTGATTTCAAAGTCCTTTTCAGAACTTGAAATCCATCCTCCCAGATATTTGTAATTGGACACTTCTTTTATTGTTTCACCACTTACTGTTTTAATAAATGGGGATTGTTGAAGGTTATATCCGATAACTTCTGTTTTTCTAGTGTTTAGCGTTAGACATATTTTTCCAGCTTCTAATTCAACTCTCTGTAACAGTTCTTGAGCTTGGTATAGTTCTTGAGATATCAGTGCTATATCGTCAGCATAACTTAGATCGGTTATAACGACTGCTGGTTCTCTAGTACATCTTCTCACTGTTAACTTGAAACCGAGATTGTAATCATTTTCACCAAATACTTGACGAATTATGTAGTCTAGAGTTATGATAAATAAGAAGGGTGCAAGAGTGTCTCCCTGTAGCACACCCTTTGAAATTTTGAAGAATTCTGTTTCGCCATCAGGTGTTATAATTTTCGCTTCAGTGTTTTCATAGAATAGTGCTATTGCATTGGTTATGATAGATGGTATACCATTTGCTGCTAACATTTTTAGCATTTTCCCGCGATCAATACTATCAAATGTTTTTTGAAATCAACAAAAATAATAACTGCTTATAGGTCATGGCTCTTAATTCCTTCAATTAACCTTCTCAGTGCAAGGATGTGTGCCATTGTAGATCTACCGGATCTGAACTCATTTTGGTTTGGTCTTAATAGAGGGTCAATATACGTTGAATGCGATTTAATAGCATCTTGTTAATTATTTTTGCGATAACTAATATAGATATAATCATATATGATTATATTAAAATTTCCCAGATTAGAATTTTTATAAGTAGAGTCACAGAGCTAGAGAGAAATTTTGTTTCTCAAGATTTTCTCTCTAGCTCTATGAGTAGAATACTCATTATTGTGTCAGTGAACTCACGAGTATTCTACTGATTCAAATTATGATCTAGAAAATTTCACTGCACTTCTAAAACTATGTATTAACTCTGGAAATGATATATTAAAAGAACACTTATTAATGTGTAGTAAAAATGCTAAATACATCTCAAAAACAACACAGAATGAATTGATATTTGAAAGTATTGAATATATTAAAGAAATAATAATTGATGATATAAAAAAAGCTAAATATTTTAGTGTACTAGCCATAGAGATAGAGAGAAAAATTTCTCTCTAGCTCTGTGCTAGCAGCTAGTAGCTACTAGCTGATGAAACCAAAGATGTATCTAATATTGAAAAAATGGCTGTAGTAATTAGATATGTTAATGTTAATTGTATCACTGACATTTTTATTTCTTTCATAGAATGTGAAAATATTAGTGGAGAAAGTAGAGTTATATTGATTATGGATTACATTAACTAAAGCTGAATTAAATCTTGAAAATGTAAGAGGGTAATAATACGATGGATCAGGACATATGTCTGGCAAAGTAAAAGGAGCGTCAACTATAATTCTGAATAAGAACACCAAAGCTACAGATGTAGGTCACATATATTAATTCTTTCAATAGTAAATACATGCAAAATTTCATTAATTCAAAATATGATTGGCATATTATTAGAAATCTGCATATTTTTTAAATATTCTGCTAAAAGGTAAGGATTATTAGAAGAAAATATTACACACATTTGTGTCAAACATGATGCTTTGCAAGTATTCATCGAACTGTATCAAGCAATACGTGAAACAATTTTAGACATATATGAAGATAAAACATTGAATTTATAAAGTATAACAACAGCTAACGGTCTTAACAATTCTATGATTAATATACAATGTATGATGTCATTAATTGTATGTAATAATTCACTTAATTGAATAGACAATTTAACAACTGTTCTCCAGCGTGGTAAATAGCAAGACCTCCTATAACCTCGTTGTTATAGGAGGTTATAGGAGGTATTGTCAATAGACGCATATAAGGCAAATCAAGATATTCAAAGAGTAATTTAAAGGAATACAATTTTGTAAAGATAATAGGTTGATGAAGTACAATTAGAATAAAATGAAGAAGCATCACATTTATTATCATATTCAAATCAAGTAATTTATTTACCAATGTTAAATAAAAGACAGCTACATCGTGAAAATACACATGCTTAATCAGATGAAGAGTATTTAAAAAAAGTAATATATATATATACCATTCTTGGATCATTTGATAATTGAGATGAAAGAAATACATATTGTAGGATATATCTCTATATATCTCTTGTAGAATTATGAATTCAAAAAGTAATGAATGACAACAAGGATTTATGGAAAGAAAATATATTAAAGATTTATGAATTAGTCAAAGATAATTTACCAAAGATACATTTAATAAAAACCTAATTTGATTTGCTAGGAAGTTAAATGGACGAGACTAAATGTATAACTAATACGATAACAAGTAATCTCAATAACATTTAAGGGTAAATTGAAATTATTAAATGTATTTACATTAAATTATATAAATATATATATATTAATAATATATAATTTATAATATATATATATATTATATGTATCTTTTTCCTAATATCTATGAAATTCTTGTATTGATGTCTACTACCCCAGTTACCTCGTGTGAATGTAAACGTTCATTTAGCCGATTAAGAACAATAAAGACTAATTTACGTTCGACTATGATTAAAGATCGGCTAAATGGACTTTCTTTATTATATATCAGGGTTGGCGGTTTTTTTGGTTTTTTATAATTAAATGTTTAAGATTAAGATTATTAATTAGAAAATATTATATATACCTAGATCGATTATTAAATGTCTATGCAAAATATACATATATAGACTAAGTATAAAATATACAACACTAATGAATATTATTTATATATATTAATTATATATATATATATATATATTATTAAATTTTCAATAATATATTATTAATATTAAATGTTAATAACATTATTTTATTAAAATATATTTATTAAAAAAATAAAGTAAAATATAATAAAAACCATAGTTACAAATTGTAACAAAATAATAATTTAAAAAAATAACAATACAGTAATTAGAAATATAATCAATATAATTCTCGCAATAAAATAACAAGTTACAAATTGTAACAATATAATAATTTAAAAAATAATAATAATAATAATTAGATGATTTCAAATAGAAATATAATCAATTGATTATTGATTAAATTAATTTAATTCTCGAAATAAAAAAACAAGTTTTTCAGCCTTATCATTGCCTAATCGATTCCTTATTTTTGATTGAACGCTTTTATAATGTTAAAAAAACCAAATAAACCAAATAAACCAAAAAAACCACAAAAAAACAAATAAACCAAAAAAACCAATGGTTTTTTTGATCAAAAAAACCAAATAAACCGTTAAAAAAACCGACCAACCCTGTTATATAGATAAAGACATACATATATATTGTGATCATATTATTTCCAAATATGCATTACGTAATCCAAGAAGAATGCAATTGATTAATATATTGGAATAATAGTTTTTATTAAATAAAATATAAAATATTATTCTATTTAATTTAATATAGTATTTAATTTATATATATATATATATATATATATATATATATATATATACATACATACATACATATATACATATTATTCAATTGAATATTATCATAGTAGATAATCATAATATTATCATACCTAAATATGTCTTAATTTAAAAATATAATTTTAATTGAATGTCCCCTTGACAAATTCCTGTATCCGCCCCTGTAACTTATAGGTTATATACATTTTTGAAACTAATTTATTATTTCAATTGTGAATCTATTTAGAAGA
Source organism: Osedax fenrisi (assembly GCA_964019155.1). NCBI lineage: Eukaryota > Metazoa > Annelida > Polychaeta > Sabellida > Siboglinidae > Osedax > Osedax fenrisi. The sequence goes on along the minus strand of OZ025241.1, from coordinate 70,213,691 downwards.
TATATCTTCGACTTATATACCTGGTAATATATTTATAAAATATAATATATTAATATAATCTCCACACTTTATGTTCGGTGACAATGTTTTTATTACTTATTTTATTACTAATAAATATTAAGTGCTACTTAGATTCTATGAACCATTGGTGATAGACTGTCTATCATAGACACCGAAGCTTCGGGTAATGATTTAGAGGAGATAATACGATAATGTACACCTAAGAAAATATTGGTGATTATATTTGAAAATATGATATTTACTAAACATTGTTTAGTATGGGAGATAGAGTTGAGGAAAATTATTAGTCGGACAAATACGAATTAATGGGAGTGTGTGCGGTATCTGTAAAGCGTATGTATTAAATAATATGTTCTAAATGTACATATCTATTAACTTACGATAGTGCCGTATCATATACATCATAAACAATAGCTGAATTCGTTAGCATAGAAGTTGGTAGCAGGATTAGCACAATTCGATACTATTATTAAATATAGAAAGTATTATATAAATAACTAGCCGTACCCGACCCGGCGTTGCTCGGTTTTGATTATTTTCCTATATATTATATAATAATTATAGCTATTCCTGATTCTTAATTGATATATATAATAAAATAAATGTTAGCTGACATACAAAACAAAGTAGAAAACATTTTCAAATAATATGTTAAAAAATACAACAAATATTTCAAATATTAAAAAATATGTTTTAAAAAAATGTCTAAAACCCAAACCTAAACCCAAACACAAACCGTACACTACCCTGCGTTGCTAGGTTTTTGATTATTTGCCTATTAATTGTAGCTATTCCTGATTATACTTAGCTAATATTTAATTGTTTTCTTCTAACTAATATTTACTAATTCTAACTGTATTCGATGTAGACTCAGCGTTGTTCGTTTTTAAGATTATTTGTAAAATATTTGGTAAGATTACAAATAATAATTTAAAATATTACAAAATATATTTTTAAAAAGTGTTTAAAAATATTTTAAGAAATATAAAAAATATTTCAACATATTAGTAGCCATACCTGATTTTTAATGCCTATTAATTTTTTTTATTAATTATAGCTATTCCTGATTATTCTAAAATATATAATTGCTAAAAATTGCAAAAAAATATATAAAATATTACAAAATATGTTTTAAAAACAAACCATACCCGACCCGGCATTTCTTGGTTTTTGTTTGTTTGCCTATCTATTATTTATTATTTATTAATTAGGGCAATTTCTGATTCTATATTTCTATTATATACAATTAAATAAATTTATTTAAAATACAAACAAATATAGAAAAATATTGTTTATAATATTTAAAAAATTAGTGAACAAATATTTCAAAAAATATTTTAAAAAATACAACAAATATTTCAAATATTACAAAATATGTTGAAAACCCAAACCCAAACCGTCCCAAAACGGCGTTGATCGGTTTTTAATTATATGCCTATCTATACTTTATTAATTATAACTATTCCTGATTTAGAATTGTTTGCCGAACCCAACCCGACGTTGCTCGTTTTTTTATTATTTGCCTATCAATTATTAATTATAGTTATTCCTAATTATGCATAGCTATTCTTTAATTGTTGTCTTCTAACTAATATTTAATAAATCTAACTGTATCCGATGTAGATCTAGCGTTGTTCTTTTTAAGACTTATTCGTAAAATATTTTGTAAAAATACAAAAATACAAAAATACTTTAAAATATTATAAAATATATTTTTAAAAAGTGTCTAAAAATATTTTTTAAATATAAAAAATATTTCAACATATTAGCAGTCATACCCTACCCGGCGTTGCTAGGTTTTTGATTGTTTGACTATTTATTTTTATTAATTATAGCTATTCCTGATTATTCTAAAATATATAATTGCTAACAAATACAAAAAATATTTAAAATATTACAAAATATGTTTTAAAAAAATGTCGAAAACTCAAACCTAAACCCAAATCCAAACAGTACTCGACTCGACATTTATCGGTTTTTGATTGTTTGCCTATTTATTATTTATTAATTAGAGCTATTCCTGATCCTACATTTCTAGTATATACAATTAAATAAAATTAAACATATGTAGAAACATATTTTTTTTAATATTTAAAAAATTAGATAAAAAATATTTCAAAAAATACAACAGATATTTCAAATATTCCAAAATATGTTGAAAACCTAAACCCAAACAGTTCCAAATCGGCGTTGCTCGGTTTTTTATTATTTGCCTATCTATCATTTATTAATTATAACTATTCCTGATTTGGAATTTCTTGCCGTACCCAACTTTGCTTTACTCGTTGTTTGATAGCTTACCTATCTATTATTTATTATTTATGGCTATTCATGATTCTGCTTTTCATATACAATAACATAAATTGTTGCTAAAATTCAAACAAATTTATACAAATATTAATATCTCAAAAATTAGTGGAAAAATATTTCAAAAATATTTCAAATAATATTTAAAAAAATACAACACATATTTCCAATATTACAAAATAGTACTTAATAAATATCGAAAACCCAAACCGCACCCTGCGTTGATCGATTTTTGATTGTTTGCCTATCTATTATTTATTAATTATAGCTATTCCTGATTCTGATACAACAAATATTTCCAAATATTACAAAATATATTTTTTATAAATGTTCTACAAATATTTTAAAAAGTATATTATTATATCTTATAATATTTATATATTTATTATATAATTATAATATTTTAATTATATCTTAAAATAATAATATTTCAACGAATAGTTGAAAAATATAAAAAATTATTTCAAATAATATTTTTTAAAATACAAAAAATATAAATAATATTACAAAATATATTTTAAAAAAATTTCAAAAAAATGTTTAAAAATATTTAAAAAAAACTTCAAAAATATTTCAAAAAATGTCAAAAATATTTCAAAAATATTTCAAAAAATTTCAAAAAAAAATCAAAAAAATTCAAAAAAATAGTTCGAAAAAATGTAAAAAAAATATTTCAAAAATGCGACGCCGAAGATTTTGGACGACAAAAAATCATTTTAATGGCAAAAAGTCAATTTTTCAGGTTTTTCTGGGGTACGCGGTATAAAATTCAAAAAATTTTCCGGACCAAGACCATACTGTTGCAAATTTATTAAGATCGGGTATAAAATATTTTCGCGACGTACCCCGGTTCTCGAGTTACCTCACCAGATACACACACACACACATATATATATCTATTATATAAAAGAAAGTCTATTTAATTATATATATATATGTGTGTGTGTGTGTATCTGGTGAGGTAACTCGAGAACCGGGGTACGTCGCGAAAATATGTTATACCCGATCTTAATAAATTTGCAACAGTATGGTCTTGGTCCGGAAAATTTTTTGAATTTTATACCGCGTACCCCAGAAAAACCTGAAAAATTGACTTTTTGCCATTAAAATGATTTTTTGTCGTCCAAAATCTTCGGCGTCGCATTTTTGAAATATTTTTTTTACATTTTTTCGAACTATTTTTTTGAATTTTTTTTGATTTTTTTTTGAAATTTTTGGAAATTTTGGAAATTTTTTGAAATATTTTTGAAATATTTTTGACATTTTTTGAAATATTTTTGAAGTTTTTTTTAAATATTTTTAAACATTTTTTTGACATTTTTTTAAAATATATTTTGTAATATTATTTATATTTTTTGTATTTTAAAAAATATTATTTGAAATAATTTTTTATATTTTTCAACTATTCGTTGAAATATTATTATTTTAAGATATAATTAAAATATTATAATTATATAATAAATATATAAATATTATAAGATATAATAATATACTTTTTAAAATATTTGTAGAACATTTATAAAAAATATATTTTGTAATATTTGGAAATATTTGTTGTATACTAGGAATACAGAATCAGGAATAGCTATACTTAATAAATAATAGATAGGCAAACAATCAAAAATCGATCAACGCAGGGTGCGGTTTGGGTTTTCGATATTTATTAAGTACTATTTTGTAATATTGGAAATATGTGTTGTATTTTTTTAAATATTATTTGAAATATTTTTGAAATATTTTTCCACTAATTTTTGAGATATTAATATTTGTATAAATTTGTTTGAATTTTAGCAACAATTTATGTTATTGTATATGAAAAGCAGAATCATGAATAGCCATAAATAATAAATAATAGATAGGTAAGCTATCAAACAACGAGTAAAGCAAAGTTGGGTACGGCAAGAAATTCCAAATCAGGAATAGTTATAATTAATAAATGATAGATAGGCAAATAATAAAAAACCGAGCAACGCCGATTTGGAACTGTTTGGGTTTAGGTTTTCAACATATTTTGGAATATTTGAAATATCTGTTGTATTTTTTGAAATATTTTTTATCTAATTTTTTAAATATTAAAAAAAATATGTTTCTACATATGTTTAATTTTATTTAATTGTATATACTAGAAATGTAGGATCAGGAATAGCTCTAATTAATAAATAATAAATAGGCAAACAATCAAAAACCGATAAATGTCGAGTCGAGTACTGTTTGGATTTGGGTTTAGGTTTGAGTTTTCGACATTTTTTTAAAACATATTTTGTAATATTTTAAATATTTTTTGTATTTGTTAGCAATTATATATTTTAGAATAATCAGGAATAGCTATAATTAATAAAAATAAATAGTCAAACAATCAAAAACCTAGCAACGCCGGGTAGGGTATGACTGCTAATATGTTGAAATATTTTTTATATTTAAAAAATATTTTTAGACACTTTTTAAAAATATATTTTATAATATTTTAAAGTATTTTTGTATTTTTGTATTTTTACAAAATATTTTACAAATAAGTCTTAAAAAGAACAACGCTAGATCTACATCGGATACAGTTAGATTTATTAAATATTAGTTAGAAGACAACAATTAAAGAATAGCTATGCATAATTAGGAATAACTATAATTAATAATTGATAGGCAAATAATAAAAAAACGAGCAACGTCGGGTTGGGTTCGGCAAACAATTCTAAATCAGGAATAGTTATAATTAATAAAGTATAGATAGGCATATAATTAAAAACCGATCAACGCCGTTTTGGGACGGTTTGGGTTTGGGTTTTCAACATATTTTGTAATATTTGAAATATTTGTTGTATTTTTTAAAATATTTTTTGAAATATTTGTTCACTAATTTTTTAAATATTATAAACAATATTTTTCTATATTTGTTTGTATTTTAAATAAACTTTATTTAATTGTATATACTAGAAATATAGAATCAGAAATTGCCCTAATTAATAAATAATAAATAATAGATAGGCAAACAAACAAAAACCAAGAAATGCCGGGTCGGGTATGGTTTGTTTTTAAAACATATTTTGTAATATTTTATATATTTTTTTGCAATTTTTAGCAATTATATATTTTAGAATAATCAGGAATAGCTATAATTAATAAAAAAAATTAATAGGCATTAAAAATCAGGTATGGCTACTAATATGTTGAAATATTTTTTATATTTCTTAAAATATTTTTAGACACTTTTTAAAAATATATTTTGTAATATTTTAAATTATTATTTGTAATCTTACCAAATATTTTACAAATAATCTTAAAAACGAACAACGCTGAGTCTACATCGGATACAGTTAGAATTAGTAAATATTAGTTAGAAGAAAACAATTAAATATTAGCTAAGTATAATCAGGAATAGCTACAATTAATAGGCAAATAATCAAAAACCTAGCAACGCAGGGTAGTGTACGGTTTGTGTTTGGGTTTAGGTTTGGGTTTTAGACATTTTTTTAAAACATATTTTGTAATATTTGAAATATTTGTTGTATTTTTTAACATATTATTTGAAAATGTTTTCTACTTTGTTTTGTATGTCAGCTAACATTTATTGTATTATATATATATCAATTAAGAATCAGGAATAGCTATAATTAATATATAATATATAGGAAAATAATCAAAACCGAGCAACGCCGGGTCGGGTACGGCTAGTATATATATATAATTAAATAGACTTTCTTTTATATAATAGATGTGTCAGATGTTGTCGAGGATACGAGATGGGGAGATATAGGAGAATCAGATTTTAAGATTGTTTGCGGTGATGATTGAGATATAAATGAGGTTATACTTATTGAATTTGTATGGATTTATCAGTACTTTTGGAAGAATAAATTAGCATACTTGAAAATAAGAGAGATATTATATATTATATTATATTATATTATATTATTATATAATAATAAAGGGGGACAATATAATGGCTATTGCATAATATATTACATTATATTTAAAATTATATTGTGTAAAATGCGAGATAGGGTGTTATAAAGGTAGAAAGGATATTGAAGATGTATTATTAGTATCATCTAACCGAGTGGACATGATATATAATAGGTATACCTTTATATATATAATATATATTATATATATACCTATTATAATTTCTATAGCTATTATCATCCTATAGGATGATAGCTAAGGTAAATATTAGGTATAAGTGGATCGGTAGGCATGCTGATATCATAACGTATATCAATATTTGTAAAGTATGCAAGGACGTTGGTAGAAAACTAATGGTAGAAATATGAATATTAACGGCAACTATAATATTATAATTAGTTTTCAAAAACGTATAGGTAAATATAAGTCAAGATAAGTCATCATATAGTAGTGATAGTGAATTTGTATTCACATCTGCTTATTTGTCATGAATAATTTCGGCACCTTAATGGTCATAGTATACATTTCTTCCGACTTTAAATTGCTTGACCGCTATTTTGTTTATTAATAACCTTGAATAAATAGGATTTGTATTACACCTGTTATATTGATACTCAGTGAGAACTTCTCACCATACATTTCAAAGAGTTCTCAATCCGTTTCCTTTAAATATCATTCCCCACTACCATGGGTACACTATTATTGCGTTCCTCGAGGCTCCAAACTTCTTTTCGATATTTATTTTATTTCACTTTTCTTCATTATATCCAACTATAGGGTACCGAATACGGACAGTGCCTGAATACGTACACTCTCGGTATCTCAGAAACCATACATCCGACAAAAAAAATTTTTAATTAATAAAATATTCATAATTATATAAATAGTCTAAAAAAGTATTTTTTATTTTTAAATTATTCAAAATATTGCTTATATATCCAAAAAACTGATTTTTTTATTAAGTTTTTAAATTTATGAAAAAAAAATTCAACTTAAAACCTTCTCAAGAATATATAAATGATCGATATAAAATATAACACTATATTATTAAAATATAAAACATTCTAAAATTATATATATAATTTCTATATTTGTTATCAAATATTGATTAAGTTATAAGCATATATCTAGAGGTCATATAATTTCCTAATACGGACACTCTAGATGTCTTAATACGGACACCCTATAAACAATCAGCGCGCAGCGTATGAACTATAGTTCTGATATTCATAAAAATCGCGTGCCTTATAATATTAATACCACCAATAAATCTAAATCTAAAATTTTATTATTTAGATATTTAAATTGTATTATTAATTAAAAATAATAAAAATAAATAAATTATTAACTAATTAAATTAGAATAAATTTTGCATAAAATTAATTATAAATAATGTAATTATAATTTGTATGATTGATTCATCATTAATTTATATTTTATCTAGTGGTATATATATATATATACGCCGTATAGGGTGTCCGTATTATAACACAGGGTATCCGTATTCGGACATTGGTAGCGAATTCAGACATGGTTAGCGAATACTGACACCCCCATTATCTATGGAATTAAAAGATTAAATAAAATTTAAAAATCACAATAATATCTATAATCATATAATATTAATATATTGTAATTTTTAAATACAAATAATGAGTCATAAAATGTTAAGACCATTTATTGTCAAATTGTCCGTATTAGGTTACTTTCCCCTACATCCATATATAATCACTCATATACTGATCATATTAAATTATATATTAATTAATGTAACCAATAAACTATCATATGCTCCATGTATGCTCAATATATATATATATATATATATATATATATATATATATATATATATATATATTATAATCTCACAATAATTCAACATATCTATCACATAACTCCTTTACATAAATACTTCCAAGAATATATATATATATATATATATATATATATATATATATATTTATACACATCGACACCCCCCTCCCCTACATAATAACCATATAAAATCAACTGTGCAACTTAATGTTACATCTATTAACATTACAGTTTTGTATAGATACACGTTTAATCTATTGATATGTAACATATTGTAGAACAATCATTACACATTATTAATACAATTTAATATAAGTTATCAAGTAGACTAATATTAGTATATACTTATTAAATTCAAAATAAATGTTTAGAAGCACAAGTGGAAAGTAACTGAATACGGACACTCTCTGTATCTTATGAACCATAAATCCTACAAACAAATATTTAATGAATAATATATTCATAATTATATAAAGTCTAAAAAGTATTTTTTATTTTTTAATTATTCAAAATATTGCTGATATATCCAATAATCTGCTTTTTTTATTACGTTTTTAAATTTATGAAAAAAAATATCCACTTAAAACCTTCTCAAGAATATACAAATGTATCGATATAAAATATACTATATTATTAAAAAATAAAGCATTCTAAATAGTATATATATATAAGTTATATATTTGTTATTAAATATTCATTAAGTTATAAGCATATATCTAGAGGTCATATAAATCCCTAATACGGACACCCTATAACCAATCAGCGCGTAGCGTGTGAACTATTCTGATTTTCATAAAAATATCGGGCGTTATAATATTAATACCACAAATTAAGCTAAATCTAAAAATATTATTATTTAGTTTGAATACTTAAATTGAATTATTAATTAATAAAATAATAAAAATTAATTACTAATTAAAATATATTACATTATTCATAAAATTAATTATAAATAATGTAATTTATTGTAATTGTAATTTATCTCATTGATTCATAAATAATATATAGTTTATCTATAGATAAACTTTGTAATTTATCTCATTGATTCATAAATAATATATAATTTATATATAGATAAACTATATATTATTTATGAATCAATGAGATAAATTACAACTATAGTTATATATAGTGTGTCCGTATTCGGACATGGGTACCGAATACGGAAACCCCGAGTATCTATTGAATAAAAAGATTAAATAAAATTGTATATGTCCTATAAATTAAAATGTATACTATAGTATATATATATATATATATATATATATAGTATGTACTAATATAAATCATGATAATATTCAACAATTTTCATTATTTTCAAATTTCAATATTACTTTATTTCATTTATTACAGTACATTTTGGGTGTTACTTCAAAATATCTGAATATTAATATCCTGTTTCAGATTATATATACATTTCTACAAATTAAAATGTTACAATATTATATATTTACAGAACTATATTATCTCTATATATATAGGTATCTCTATATATATACGTATAACCATAGAGAACGAAGTTACTTGGTTCTCTATACGTATAACTAGGGTACAGTAGCGTTGCACGATTATAGGGTTATAGGTATATAATATGTGTATATATGTATAATATACCCAAAGATATATAACACTCCATATCTATGCAACGTGATTAGTATTCATACGTCCCGCGCGGGACTAGAAGCGCTGCTAGAAGCAGTATCGAAATCGATTTATGTTTTCCGCGATTGGCTATAGCACTATATATATAGTATAGTATACTATATACAACTACAATGTATTATTTATTTATTAAATTACATGCAATATAAATTATATTTTACTCGCACATATATATTTAAAACCAATATATACTATTGTTTTGTTATATATTAGTAATGAACACTTAGTTTTCATAATAAAAATAATAATTTAAAGTATATTATTTTTCATTTTAAAATTGCATATTTTATACGAATTTACATTATAAACAACACATAGTTCCGAAAATTGACCCTATATAGGTGGCGATGATAGTTTTTGTATACAAAATAGTGTACACATAATATAGGTCCCCTATATTACCAATCGCGTTAATGTTAAATCTTCCTTAGAAAAATATTTGATATAGCTATATGGGTTATACAATATATATTTGTGCAAATGTATAAATTGTAATTTTATAATATTTCATAATAAAGTTAGCACCTAACCAATATGAATATTAGATAAACACAAATCATAACTAACACAAAAAGCTATATTAATTAGCAAGTACACATACAATATATAGATAATATATATTTTAAAACTACATCAACAAAATATTGATGAAAAGGTTAACTAAATAAAAGTGAGTACATTTCAGATTTTATATATACATTTATTATACATAATAAAATTGTAATGGATTAAAAATACTAATAACACTAATATATGTTGTTAATTAATTTTATGTATATCCGATATAGAGTAAATGGAAATTTAATACGAATTTAGATCTATATTTAGAAGCCACTAAACCACGTCAAGGTATCGTATACTTAGTGGATTTTAACTCACATTATTAATGTGAGATTTATGGGAATTTCAACCTGAAATTTAATTTTTTATAATATTTTTTAAAAATAATATAAATACTTTTTATTTTATATATACAATTTTTATAAAAAATCTGTAAACATGAGGATTTTCAATTTATTTTGGAAACATATTGACTTGAAAAAAATTCAAACTACCAAATTCCACTTATTTAAAAAACTAAAAAATCAGGAAAAATAGAAAAACTTTAAATTGTGTTACTTGTGTGATACACCCGGTTATATAACATGTTAATTCATATATAAATAATTACTCAATCAATAATTAATAATAAGACATTTTTTCACATGAGGTTTATTCGTATACGAATAGTTATATGATATATCTTATAAGATAATTTGAAAAAAAAATTAAATTATAAAATATTTGTACAAAATATAAGTAAATGTGTACTATTTATAATTAAGGAAACGAGGCACAATTGTTAAACATTAATTATTATTAATATTGTTTACCTCATTGTACTACATGTAATACATGTTTATTGGTTGTATGTACACACATTTCACATGGAAACAGTTTAGAAATCATATAAACCGTATTTCTTTAGAAAGCTATACAAACTCACAAATAGAAGTGACAGCACTGCGAATGTATGTCAATAGCTAACACAGACAAGCGAACCGACTATAAGTTCTAAAACTACATGCCTAGTCTCCTTTCATAGGTAATCATCACTAGGCAATAACCATATGTGTATGCATATATGCATATATATATATATATATATATATATATATATATGCATAGAGATTAATTAATAAAATGATATTAATATAATATTTAAGATATAATAGGAACAACTGCGAAAAATTGTAGGAATTGGGATAATGATATTATCTAATAATTTAAATGAATATAAGTTTATTCGAAATTAATTATTTTGAAATAATTAAATATAAATGCGCATGTGCACATATATGTACGAGTACGAGTATACTCGAGTTAATATTAATATTAATATATATATATATATATTTATATTCTTCCTCTTGATGATAACCGTTACTTTGACATTGAACCTACCAGTGGACCTTTATTCTCGGGTAATTGGTTTCTGGGTGACATCTTCAATGCGACCCTCAGCATATCTAGAACTTATTATATATAATATATATATATATAATAAGTTCTATCTATAGATATATGAAAGAAACCATATTTCATATATGAAAGAAACCAATTACCCGAGAATAAAGGACCACCGGTACGTTCAAGGTTAAAGTAACGTCAAGATAACGATACCGACTAAAGAGAATAATAGGAAAAACTGTGATAAAATGGTAGGAGTTGGGATAATGGTATTATCAAGTAATGTATATGAAAATTAGTTTATTCGAAATTAATTATTTTGAAATAATTTGTAATAAATGCGCATGTGCACATACTCGAGGTAATATTAATATCAATATATATATTAATATATGTATATATATATATATATTATATATATATATATACATATATATATATATATATATATATATATATACATATATATATGCATAGAGATTAATTATTAATAAAAGTATATTAATATAATATTTAATATATAATTATATATTATAATATTAAAATAATACAAAATCCGAAGAATACATGTCTCGATTTTGTTCGAATTTGAATTTGAATAGTAAACTCCAGAACACCGCTACGCGTATCGCTATGAAATATATATATATATATATATATATATATATATATATATATATATATATATGCATAGAGATTAATTATTAATAAAAGTATATTAATATAATATTTAATATATAATTATATATTATAATATTAAAATAATACAAAATCCGAAGAAATCCGAAGAATACATGTCTCGATTTTGTTCGAATTTGAATTTGAATAGTAAACTCCAGAACAGCGCTACGCGTATCGCTATGAAATATATATATATATATATATATATATATATATATATATATATAATAATCGCTAACCATAACCACATAACGTTTAATATTGATAAATCGGTTATTTTACCAATTTATTTTGATAAATCATATCATAAACCTGTGAAATTATATATAGATAATAAATTTCTAAAAGTTGTCAAATCATATATATATCTTGGACATTGGATTTCAGAGGACTTATCTGATTATATTGATATATATATAGTAATATTAAACAGTTATATAAACAAAGCTATGCAATATCATATAATTTTAATCATTGCTCTAAGGATACAAAAATTATTCTATTTAAAACATTTGTTTCTAATATATACCTTAGTAGCATATGGATACCAAATAGATATTGCATGGCTAAACTTAATATAGCTTATAATAATGCTTATCGTATTGTTATGAACTACAGACGTATACATAGTGCCTCTTTAATGTTTGTTAACGATTATGTTAATAATTTAACTGTTAAATTACGCAAGTCATATTATTCGCTATATAAACGAATACAATTATCGTGTAATTCACTAATTGTTCAATTATATGAATATAATATTGTGTTCCCATCGCCACTGTTTACCATGTGGTATAACTCATTGTTTGTATAGTATTTTAAATTTCGTTTCTTAGATTAATTGTTTTTTTTTAGTTTATTCTTTTTAATTTTCGTTTATATTCTATGGACCTCAGTATTTCATGTCTGATTTAAATAAATAAATAAAATAAATATATATATATATATATGTAAATGTATATATATATATATATATATATATATATATATATATATATATATGCATAGAGATTAATTATTAATAAAAGTATATTAATATAATATTTAATGTATAATAATATCTTATAATATTAAAATAATACAAAATCCGAAGAAATCCGAAGAATACATGTTTCGATTTTGTTCGAATTTGAATTTGAATAGTAAACTCCAGAACACCGCTACGCGTATCGCTATGAAATATATATATATATATATATATATATATATATATATATATATATATATATATATATATATATATGCATAGAGATTAATTATTAATAAAAGTATATTAATATAATATTTAATATATAATTATATATTATAATATTAAAATAATACAAAATCCGAAGAATACATGTCTCGATTTTGTTCGAATTTGAATTTGAATAGTAAACTCCAGAATACCGCTACGCGTATCGCTATGAAATATATATATGTATGTAAATGTATATATATATATATATATATATATATATATATATATGCAATGCATATTATGCATAGAGATTAATTATTAATAAAAGTATATTAATATAATATTTAATATATAATTATATATTATAATATTAAAATAATACAAAATCCGAAGAATACATGTCTCGATTTTGTTCGAATTTGAATTTGAATAGTAAACTCCAGAATACCGCTACGCGTATCGCTATGAAATATATATATGTATGTAAATGTATATATATATATATATATATATATATATATATATATATATGCAATGCATATTATGCATAGAGATTAATTATTAATAAAAGTATATTAATATAATATTTAATATATAATTATATATTATAATATTATAATAATACAAAATCCGAATAATACATGTCTCGATTTTGTTCAAATTTGAATTTGAATACTGTACTCCAAAACACCTCTACGCGTATCGCTATGAAAGTAATCGAAATGGACTTACTACCAGCATAAAGTGGCAAGTATTTTTTTATTTTTTTTGTTCTGTATTATATTTTGTTATACATTTATTTTTGTTATAGAAAATTCTGGTTTTTTATATTTATATTTCAAATATACTATAGTATATTATTATAGTATAATATATTATATAAAATTAATAATTCATTATTATTACAGATAAAGTGGGAAGTATTATTTTATTTTTGTTTGTTCGGTACTATATGTTTGTTTTATATATATTTTGTAAATATGTTTCAAATGTATTACTAAACTACAATATTAATAATTTTCTATTATTTCAGATTATAGTGATAAGTATTATATTGTTTGTTTCGTAATATTATTTGTATGTTTTGTTATTAACTGTTTTTGTATATATACAAACATATATATATATATATATATATATATATATATATATATATATGTTTAAAATTTATTATACAATTAAAATATAAAATTAATAAAGTACTACCTACTATTATTACAGATTTTGGTAAGTATTACATTATTTGTTTGTTTCATTCTAGTATTTGTTTTATTCTATAGAATACTATAGTATTGGTTTATTTTATTTTTAACATGTTCTGTTTATAATATATTTAAAATTTAACATTTACATATTAAACTATATAACTAATAAATTATTACTAAAACAGGGTATACAGATAAGAAGAATTCTATAAAGTTAAAGTGAATATTTCGATACCACGAGAGGTGCAGATGTATATAGGTGCCGTAGAGTGACGAACCGAACTGTTCAAACCGAATTATAGGGGGCGACTCTAGCAACAATAAAAGCAACAAAAACTCCACAACAATAGCTATGAACACGATTAGGAAACCGCAGCGCTGAAGGCAAATATCTTATGATTTTATCATGATTTTAATATATATATATATATAAATATATAAATGCAGTCATATGAATTACACATATATATGTATATGTACCTATGTGTGTGATATGACTGGGTTACTATGGTGTATATATACACATATGTGCATTACACTTATATATAAATATATGTATATATATATATATATATATATATTCAAGATTAATTAGTTATGTTACAACATTTATTACATGTATATGGTTATTATAATATTTATCTTAGTAATAAGTTGAGTATATCGGGTGTACAAGGATGAAGGATTGATGATAGGTAGTATTAGATTTGTTAGATTACACCCCATCCATGCCCCTAATCGTCCACTACGCACCTCTCCACCCCACCCCATCGCTCTCCCCTCCCTCGTAGATTTAAGTGGAAACAATAGACCTACATCACTGCGACTGTATGTCAGGCTACAGTGACTACAAGCGCGAACACTGCATGTATCGCCTCCTTTCACAGGTAATCATCATTAGGCATTCGCCATGTTATCCATGCATATATGTGTATAGTGTATATACTATATATAGTTAACAATATAGTATACTATATATATATAGTATATTTATAAATATTAAACAATAGTATATAATATACACTGGTTATTAGTATATATATATATATATATATATATATATATATATATATATATATATATATATATTTAGTAGATATTAATTATTAATTAAATAATATTAATATAATATTTAAGATATAATAGAAAAAACTGCGATAAAATAGTAAGAGTTAGAACATGGTATTATCTAATAATGTAAATGAATATAAGTTTGTATTATAAATTCATTATTTTGAAATTATTGAATATATAAGAGTATACTCTTATCTTGAACATATATTGGTAATATTATCTGTTAATTTTCAGTTGTTCTGTATATATATATATATATTGCGCCATATTAGAGTAATATGTACAAAAATATAAGCTAAGAAAAATTATTTTATTCTTTATAAATAGTATATTTATTTTATTTATAGTCATTTTAGTATACGTATATCCAACATTGATTTTTATTGTGCAACCCAATACAAGTCAATCATATTAAGCCCTCTACAAGTGATATTATAGATTTATCTTCCTAGAAAATGATATGGTAATAATTGATGAGTCTGAGATACCCCCCCACTTTTAATCACCCTGTGACGCCCCTATAGGGGGTGCATTACCCGCAACGCTACTAGACCTATGTGTATAGATATGCGGGTCTCAATCTATCCACGTGACTGAAAGAGTGGGTTGTAGGAGCACGTGTAAAAGTAGTATTGGATTATACAGTACAGCGTTATACGTAGCCTACGTGTGTTTATATAATAAATATACACATTTCATACGTATTTAACATAAGTATATTATATATATATATATATATATATATATATATACAGTAAAACCTCTCTATAAGAAACCTCTTTATAAGAAAAACCTCTATATAAGAACATTTTTCACCCATTTGGTTGGAATTCAATCTTTTCCACATTAACAAAACCTCTTTATAAGAAAATCTTATAAGAAAAATATAAGAAAAACCTCTTTATAAGAAACTTATTGTATAACAAATATAAAAAATAATTATATATATAAATATAAGTATTGTATATTGATAAAAATTATAGAAATTAATTATTATATAAGATCTTTTTTTCTTACAAACAGTTTATATTACATAAATGGCTCGAAATGAATTAAAGATAATTAATAATTGTTATTGTTATTGTTATATCCATAGATTTATTAAAATTAATTAATAAATGTTATTTTAAAATAAATCATATTTCTAAACTATTCTTTTGATTAATACTAAATAAATCAAAATAAATAAATATACTATATATAACCTTGTAACCTTGTAACCTTGTAACCAATTTGTTTAGACACTGCGATCAACATCAGTAATGAGTTTTCGGCGGTGTATCGTATATTAATTATTATAAGCTATATTAAATAGATGTGTTTTCAATTTGACTTTAAAGGTGTGGTCAGAAACTATAGATCTAATTGAGTAAGGTAGGGAGTTCCATAGTTTAGGTGATATTATAGAAAAAGAAGATTCCTGTTTTTTATTTAGTGATAAAGTTATTGGTATATTTAGTTTGTATTTATGTATTGTTCGTTGTGGTCGGGATGACTTGTAGTTCGTAAGTAGTTCAGTAAGATAGTCAGGTTTATTATTATGGGTGGCATGGTGGGTCAGTAGGAGTTATTTGTATTGTATGCGGTAAGGGATGGGTAGCCAGTGAATGGATTTCATATAAGGTGTGATATGTTGTCTTGAGTATTTTTTTATCCTGAAAATGGTTCTGATGGCTCTATATTGTAATTTAGTGAGCATTTTGTTAGTATGTGCTGGGAGTGAATTTAAAGTAGAGTTGCAGTAGTCAAGTCGGGGCAGTATTAAGGAAGTAACTAGTAGTTTGGCAAGTTCAGTAGTTATAGAAGGTCTAATAAGTCGGATCGTATGTAAGGTGTAATTAATGGACTTCGATATATTAGTTATATGTGGTAGATAAGACAGCTTTTGGTCAAGTGTGAGGCCGAGGTTTTTAGCTTGGTTAGAGTATTCTATAATATGATTATTAATAATAATAGGTGGTATGGAATGATGTCCTGGGGATGTATTTATTAATAAAGCTTTTGTTTTAAGGCTATTCAATAGTAGGGAGTTATTTGAAAGCAATTTACTAATGTCATTAATGCATTTATTTATAGTATTTATGTTATTGATTGGGTCAGGTAAAGTACAGTATAGCTGTAAGTCATCCGCATATGAGTGAAAGTGTATATCGGGGTATTCGTCAAGTAAGTAAAATAAAGGGGAAATATATATATTAAAGAGAATTGGACCTAAAACAGAACCTTGGGGTACACCATGAGTTGTATGGCGGGGTTCTGTTATGGCGTTATTTATACATATAGAAAAGGATCTGTTAATTAGGTAGGATGTAAACCAACTAAGGACAGAATCTTTAATACCAATGTTCTCTAATCTTCTAATAAGAATATTATGGTCTAACGTGTCGAAAGCCGACGACAAGTCAAGTAGAATCAGTATGGTGGGAGTATTTTTTGGAAATAGTAGTATATTGTTTAAAGTATGGAGTAGTGAAGTTTCAGTGCTCTTGTCCGTTGTATAAGCACTTTGTAATTTATGCAGTATGTTATTATTATTGATGTATGTTCTAAGTTGTTTAGCAATTATTCTTTCAATTGTCTTAGATATGAAAGAAAGGTTGGATATGGGACGATAATTAGAAAGAGTTGACCTATCAATGGATTGGTTTTTAGGGATGGGAATTACATGGGCATATTTCATGTGGGATGGGAAGATACCTGCAGTTAGTTAGCGATCGATAATTTTTTTGTAGAATGGAGAAAGAAGGGATGAAAGAGAATGTAATAAACATAATGGAATTGGGTCTAGTTTACATGTAGATTTAACTGTTAATAAAAGATTATTGATATTGATAATGGTTGGTAATGAAAAAGTAGAAAATGAGTATATTGGGCTTGATATTGGTGGGATGCAGGGTCGAGGGAGAGTATCTATAATTGATGATGTTTTTATGTAAAAGTAAGAGTCAAAGTTAGTCGCATTAGTTGAAGGGGAGTTATCAGGCAGTATTCGTTTTGTCAGTTTTCCTAGTAGTGTTGACGATATTCTAAATAATTTCTTAGTATCTTTTCCAGCTGATTTAATTTGATCTATGTAATATTTATTTTTAGCAGTTTTTATTAATTTTCTATAATTAGAAAGTGAATGTTTAAAAATATTTAAATCATTTTCGCTTTTGGATTTTCGCCAATTCCTTTCTTTAATTCTAAGTGAGCGTTTTGCTGTGTGTAACGAATTATTGAACCATAACGTATTATGTCGAGCTGTATATGTTTTAGTGATAATAGGGGCATGTTTATCTAGGACAAGACTAAGGTTACTATCAAAGCTGTCTATATGAGATGAATCTGTTATATTGTTGTACAAAATGTTGAAGTCATTTATAAAATTAGCAATATTTATATTATCTAATTTTCTGTAGTGAACTTTCTTTAATGGTCTGATTGGTTTAGGGATATGTAGGGATCAGCTAACAAGGTGGTGGTCAGTGATTAAACTATGAACATTAGTATTAGAAATTATATTCGAAGATGTGTTAGATATAATTAGGTCTAATATGTTTCCAGATGAATGTGTGGAAGACTTGACATGTTGTAAGAAATTATGACAATTTATATTAATAAATTTATTTGAATTATGTGAGTTTGGTAAAATTGGTATATTGAAATCACCAAGTAGTATACTGTTGGTGGTGATCATAGACAATAGGTTGTCAATTTCATCGATGAAGTAAGGAATTGAATTATTAGGAGGTCTATAAATTGTTATAATTGTAAGTGGTTGTGATTTAGGAGGGTGAAAGGTACATGAGAAGGCTTCTGAATTATCAAGTGATAGGTCACTTGACTGTATTAGTTTCAAGGCATTTGAATATAGCACACCGACACCGCCACCATAGTGTGGGCCGGGGCGTGGTAGGTGAATAAAGTTAGTAGTTGGGGTATTAAGGGATGCAATTATGTGTAGATCCTTGATAGAAAGCCAAGTTTCTGTTATACATAAAATATCTATCTTAGTATCATGAAATATATTTAAAATAATATCTACTTTATTTCTAATGGAACAAGCGTTAAGTGTTGCTACCTTTAGTAATGGAGAAGAAGATAAACGTTTAGTTGAGGGTAATAATGTTGGTGATGAAGATATATATGACGGTATATGTGATGAGGATAGTAGGTCTGATGGTGATAGTTGTGATTCACTAGATGTTATAGGTTGTGCAGATAGAGGTGAAAGTGGAGATTGGTGATTGGTTTGAGATAATGGTGGAATAGGAGTGGTTGAATGTCATTGTGAAGATTGATGTGATGACTGAGAATTACTGATTGATGAATTCAGTGAATTGGTATTTAATCTATATGCATTGTATGATTTAGACCATGTATTGTATGTGTCATTTGATATATAAATTGGGTTCTTATTCCAGTCTATCTTGGAGTTGGTCAAATGACGAAGTTCAAAGGAGTTAGTGTAGTCATTGAAGGTACATTTGACATTAGATGGGGCTAGGTTAGATTTTGTTGCATGGAAAAGAACTCTACCATGTGTTCGCTCAGTGATAGATCGTTCAGCACGAATGTATAGGTGATTGTATATTGAGTTACTGCGGATGAATGGAATTTTGGAGTAAAAGTAGGAACACTGACTTGGTGTATTAAAGAAAATAATAATAGTTGCATTAGAAAAATTATATGATTTTAGAGCATGTGTAGGTATATTGATGTAAGTGAGTAATTCTAGAAGAAATTCACGAGATTTTTCAGATGGTTTAATATGCTCAATAACTACAGAAAAGGGGGATGGGTGGTTAGGTGAGTAATGGTTGGTAGTGGAAGATGGATTAGGGACTGGTCTAAAATGAGTTGGTAATTTACCGACAAGAAAGTTAATAAGTGGAGTATTGGGGGGGTTATTAATTCTTTTCCATGCAATTTTATCAGATTTGGGGTGGAGTAAGGGAGGTATGCATGAGCGGTGAAGGTTATTAAACGAGGGAGGTTTAGCTATGGAAGTGATGGATTGTAATCGTTTAGTGGCAACAGGGGAAAAAGTGGGTAGTGGTAGTGCAGGTGCAGGGGAGTGATTGTTAAAGATGGGAGGTGAGCTCATGGGAGAGGTTTGGGAAGAGCTATTGGAGAATATCTTACGTTGGGACGGTCTAGAGTCAGTTCTACAGTTGGTACAAAACCAGTAGAAACCAGATTTTTGGAGGGCAGTCATTTTGTTTAGGGTAGATTTGGGGAGTTTGGAACATGATTGGCAAAGCCACTTACGGCAATGGTCACATTCCGTGAGTGAAGTGGCGATAGTGTTACATGAGGAGCATGTGAAGTCAGTGTGGATGGAGTCAGTCATAATCGGGGGTAGAAGTAGTTTAGTGGTAGTAAATGGTAATAAATATTGGACTTAGCTTGATTATAGGTAATAAAGTTAAAATTAAATAATTAAAAATTTTTAATTTATAAGTTGTTGTTGTTATTGTTTCGTTGTCATGCGAACTGTTAGGTTATATATAACCCTATGCACTATAAATAGTGAATTTTTAATTATAGGTCCTAAATGAATTCTTAAAATCATTGGAAAAGTAAAAACCTCTTTATAAGAAAACCTCTCTATAAGAAAAAAAGTACTGTAAAAAAATAGTTTCTTATAGAGAGGTTTTACTGTATATATATATTCATTCAAGATTAAATATGTATGTTACATTCTTTATTACATATATGGTTATACTAATACTCATATTACCTGAACGTAATCATTATCTTCCTATATATATACAGTATATATATACTGAAATATATAATGAAATGATGACATAAGAAAACATATATATTATTTATTTTCACGTGTTTTAATTTTATTATGCATAGGCAAATTATACTAATATATATATATATATATATATGTATATATTATGTATGTCAATATGATAAAACTAGCGTAATTCAATGACGATTTCTTTAAAGCGTTGGTAACCTAGGTAACAACAACAACCCATAGAAACATCTAAAGTTCAATATATTGTTTCGCTTGACGGGCTACATTTCCCCTAATACTTGATATTCTTAACTATCATCACGTGGTGAGCTATTATCACGTGGTGTATTATCACGTGGTGAGCTATTATCACGTGGTGTGTACGTGTGTCATGTATTACATAGCGTAACATGGCGGCATACACCATACACGCTATGTAAGTTTATCTAAATCGTATTTAACTGTATCGATGTATACTTCTACATATATTTACGTTTAATTTAATAATATTTATAATAACAAAGTATTTAAGATAATTTTACAAATTTTAAATCAAATTTATTTTGTTTAGATAAATTTATTAAAAAATAAAATAAATGCATTACTATAATAAATTGTATTGTAATACCATTTTAATAATTATTATGTACATTATACGTGTTTTGTATTTGTGTTTGAATATGTGTAATTTCAGTTGTTTATTTAAAATTGATTGATATAAGTTATATATGTGTAATGTATAATTAACCACTACATTTATACTATAGTATAGTGTTATAATATACACACATTTACATATATATATATATATATATATATATATATATATATAGGGGCGTCGGAACAGGGGGGGCGGGGGGTATCGGATCCCCCATTCAAAAATATGGGGGGGGGGCTAAGTATGTTTTCCCCCCCACCATGAAATGTGTATTAATAAATGTTATATATATTAAATTGAGTATATTGTCTTTGTTAATAACACATTTTTCTAAAGAATTGTACCAAACATATGGGGGTGGCTAAGTATTTCCCCCCTCCCCCGTCCATGAAATATGATAATATTCATGAGAGAATCTCTGAGAGATACTTGTTATCTGGCGATATTAAGAATGAATTATTCAACTATATAAATCTGAATTATTAAATATTTGATTATAAGATATTAATGGAAGTTTCTAAATTCAATGTGATAGAATTCAAGATATATCCGGAAGTGAGCAGGACATTTTTTTGATTCAATATTTGACATACAAACTAGAAATTAAAGAAATATGCATATTAATATGCAATTTGACTGAGGATACAACTTAAATATATAAAATTTAATGTTATCTGAACTTTAACATCTTAACTTGCCTATTTCTAAATTAAGAGGACTGTCATATGACGGTGCAGCTAATATGTCTGGTCAATATAATAGTGTAAAGACTATAATGATGAATATACAGCCATTAACTTTTTATACATAATGTGAAGCTCATAGCACAAACGTAATAGCATAATCATTAGATAATAATATAAATATAAGAAAAGCATTGAGAGTGGTTCATGATGTGGGATTATTATATGAACAAACGATCTAATTCCGGATTGTATATAATACTAATAATAACAAAGCAAATACATTGAAACCAATATGCCCAACAAGATTGACTGCGAAAATCATGTATTAAAACAACATTAGATCAATATAGTGGTTTAATCGATGCACTGAAATAATATAAAGAATTAGATTATATTACCAATGACCACAAATATATTGTAAATTTATTATTAAAAAATATGAATAAGTCAAATGTTTTTTCTATGAATATTTAAAGTTTGATATTTGAAAGCTTGGATATGAAGGTGAAATCTTTCATGATACCAACAAATACTATTTAAGGTAACATTTATAAAAATATACTTGAAAGCAAATATAATAAAAATCAATAATAAATAAACATAAAAGATCAGATAATAGTAAAGATGATTCTAATTAAATTAAATAATGATAGAAATAATTTGCACACATTCATTGAAGATATAGAAACATAAGTATTTTATATTTTATATATACAAGTTTTTATATTGATTCAAGGTTAATAACATACTTTTATAAACATATTATATAAAACACTTTATAAAATACAAATTAGCTTATAATAAATGTTTATAATAAAATATTATAATAATTTATTTTTATTTTAAATATATCTAATTTAATTTTCTAAGTATATCTAAGTATATCTAATTCAGAGAATAATAATAAGACATATAATATAAATTATTATAAATATGTATGAGATGTATAGTAATGAAAGTTCAAAAGACTATGTAAGGTACCTCATCTAGATAAAATAATATAACATTATTAATGTTATGTTAATATAATAATGTGATTAGATATTATCAGTTAATATGTTAATATACTTTATCATTAATATTTACAGAATAAAATATACTGAGTTGTTTGATTCCATAATGATGAAAATTAAAACTAAATTTTATACTAAGAAAACAATATTTATACATTCTTATAAATTAAAGTAATCATTATTATAAATAATATAATTCATGAAAAAAAGGTTTGTTTTTTAGATTAATCTTATTAATCCTATTAATTTTCTACACTAAACAGATGTTATTAAAAAATGTATGAAGAATTAACGATTGAAAGATCGAATTTCCATATGTTCAAATCAAGCAATAATTTCAATAACATCTGATGAGGATAAACATATACATGATGGAACAATCTCCTAAAATTAAAAAAATATTCTGGCATAAGAGATTTAATCAAATTGTATTGGTTTACCCCTCAAGTTCTGTGTCATGTTAGGGTGGATTTAGTAAGCTACGAATAATAAATACGTTGTTAAGATCTACTATGCTAGATAGTAGATTAAATGCATTAGTATTGGCAAATATCAATAAAAAAATAATTCAAACAATTGAGATGGGTATATTTATAAATAAAAATCTATATTTATATAATAATAAATTATGTAATGTTTATTATTTATTTTATAATATATTCCTACTCAGTGTTATACAAATTAAATATTATTAATTGCATATTAAACGGTTAACATAGACTAAAGAGGTATACGATATTAATAAGATATAGTTAGTAATTATATTAGTAATACATAATAGGATATATAATATAAAATATAAATAAATAGCCCCCCCCCCATAAAAAATATCGTTCCGACGCCCCTATATATATATATATATATACATATATATATATATATATATATATATATATATATATATATATATATATATATATATACACTATAGTAAATACTATAGATAGTAAAATCAATAAATAAATTTAATATTATATAGAGTAGAAATGTAATAATGATATATGAAAGATAAATTTGGATTCTTCACTAAAAGAGGAATATTCATACGAAGTAGTATCAGAATATTGTTATAATTTAGCCGATGATTTAGTGATTAGCGACGACGAGAACAGTTAATTACTCGATATTTATAATCAATAATTATAATTATACATATATTGTATACGAAAGAATACTAGAAATTAGTATAAATATAAATATATATATATATTGGTAATAAATGTTATCAAATATAAAATTTAGAAAATTTGCTATTTAATATTATGTTAGTGTTGATAGTGATACGAGTATAACGTTCTATTAATGGCTATTACATACAAATATGTATTTCATCTATTTTATTATTAACTTATTATTGGCATTTTTCTCACAACATATATATATATATATATAGGGGAAAGGTGGATAGTAGTGACAGGTGGATAGTAATGACACCCCACGTATCTCAAAAACTACAAGTCTAATTAAATTTATTTATATATAAATATATATATACGAATATATACGTATATATACGAAAGTTGTGGGTATTCACAAGCTTTATTGACATAAGTATTTTTTATTTCCTTAATTTTCAATATAAATAAATTAAATCAATTAATCGATTTTGTGAATATATTCTTAAAAAATTACGAAATAAGTTTTTATAAATGTATTTTTAATTCCTTGATATTTAATGGAAAATAGAAAATTAAAGTCTTATACTAAAGATGAATTTAATATCTATAAGAAAATATAATTCATATTAATTTATGATTATTGGAAATGTTTCTACGATCAATTACATATACCATATACATTCGTATAGTAGTGACACCCTAAAATCGGGTAGTAGTGACAGTCAAATGGATTCTGATTGGTTGTCGATAATATTGCAATTAATGAATTAATAAATATAATTCAATTGCGTGTGTATACAAAATTATTTAAGTATTTTTTAGAAATAATCGGGAATAATCATAGACATTAGAGTGAGGGGACTCTATATATATGGGAATAATAGGTAACAAATAGTAGTGTAATGTATTTCCACCTACCGGTTATTATTAGTACTAATGCATGTCACTACTACACTCGGGGTGTCATTACTACACGCATTGGAGTATAGTAATGACACCCTCGTTATCTCAAGTGTTAACGATTATATTAAAAAATGTTAATAGCAATTATTTAGATAATATTAATTTATATACAATATAAAAAAACGTTATATAGAGGATCAATAGTTTAAGAGTTATTGCAATATATTCAAAACTGTCACTACTATCCACCTTTCCCCTATATATATAAATATAAAATTACAAACCAACTACAGATCTCGTTCAAAATCAATCTATTATATCAAAAAGATAACATTGATCTCCTCTGGTCAAAACGTAATATTTTCAACTATGCTCTTTTTTTAAAAATTCTTTGAAAATAAAATTGCAAGCATTTATAATATTATTTGCGCATCTATATATATACCTATAGATGATGGACTATATCTAGATATGGAGTATACTCCATTAATACTCAATCCTACCATCTATATTATCCATCCTATTGACTCATTAAGTATATTCATCATCCCCTCACTGTATGAAGTGAATGAACTACTTATGATATAATAAACTACTAATACATTCCTCTAATACTACTGTACTTAACATATGTACTTCAGATACTTCCTTTCCATAACATGATTATTTCTCCTTCATATTCCTCCACAAACCTAGGATTTATATTTGATAACAAATTATCATTTAAGAAGCACATATGATCCATTACAAAATCCTCCAACTTTCATATCTTCAGAATTAAAAAAATAAGGATATCACTTTCCAGAAAGCTTACGTAAACTGTGATAAATGCTGTTGTACTTTGTAGACCTGATGTACTAATGTTCTTCCCTACTGAATCTACTTCGTGCTAAAGCTACTGCTCCACTAAATAGGATTATCCGTTCCTCACTATAGTGGTAGTAATAGCTCAGTAATACTATAGTAATACTATAGTAATACACGAAGCATCGATGCAGTCTCAGTCTCGATCACCTAGGGCATCGATGCAGTCTCAATATAAATAATAATAGCATCGTTTAAGCCTCATAATGGGTTACCTAAAGCATCGATACAGTCGCAGTCTCTATAAAATGCATGTCTATTAACTCATGCGTATTAAAGGCATCATTTAAGTTTTAGTCTCAGTTACTCTCGTAAGCTCAATATATTTTCAGTGTCAGTTACCAGAATCATTGTTTAGTATATCAAATGAAAATAATTTCATTACAATAAATAATATACAATACAAACTATCAGATAAAGAAAAAATATCGGAGTGTCAATTGATAAGTTTCTTAATATGTTCATAAACGCAAAAAGTCAGCCAACTATCAATTGCATAATATTAGAATTATAAGAAAAAATATAAATTGTAATTCATGTAAATTACTAAATCAAAGCCTAGTTATATATATATATATATATATATATATATATATATATATATATATATTGGACTATTGTAAGTTACAATTTGTAACATACTTTTAATTAATTTACCTGCTATCCGTTAATGCCATTAAATAAAATAATTCGATCGTCATTCGCGTATTATATAAATTACCACCAAGATAAATAGACGATACGATCAGTATAACTGAACTGCATCATGATGCGATAACAACACCTACTATAATTAATTTCCACTTTATTTATAAATTACTGGTAACTACAGATTTTGCATATCATCATAACACCTACATAGGGAAATACCTCTCGAATACCTACCTCGCGAAATTAATAAAGCCATATAATGTGACATTTTCAAGTCTGAGAGTTCAGAGACCATATAATCTACATCGAATTAAAAGCAACACAACAAAAGAATCTTCAGAATTTTCTAAATTTTTGTAATTTTTTAAATATTTAAAAATACGAGTGAGACAGGATGAGTATATTATAAACAAAATAGCCACCTATAGATAACAATAATTAATATTATGTCACATGAAATAGGAAACATTAATAAAAAAAATAGGGATAAATATTTAAAATTATGTTTAAAATGTAACTTCAAAAAAGTATCATTTCGGATCGATTATGTTTTTTAAGAGTCTCACCTCGGCTCGGGATCATTTGACTAAAGTCTCGGCTCGTTTGAATTAAGTCTCGGCTCAACTTGAGCTCGTTTGGGTGAAGTCTCGGTTCGGCTCGGCCTAGTTTGGATAGAGTCTCGGCTCGGCCTGGGATCGTTTTTTTTTTCCGAAAATGAAAGTCTCGGCTCGGAATCAAAAACTAAAATTCTCAGCTCGGCATCAAAAGCTCGGTATCATTTACATCACTAGTACGCACAACATCTCATTAGTCATCTCGTATGTGGCTACCCTTCTCCCTCGGGTATAAATACGTAGGTAAATTACCTATACTATCTATAATCAATAAATCAATATATTCTTTCACCCTTAGCTATATCTCTGATCTAATTAAAAAATATACAATATTACCTTTTATTCATTACCAAAATGGAATTACCTATGGTATTTCCTTCCTCCTACCATTCGTTCTATTAAATCCTACAAAAGATTTATAAATCTTATTTATTCTTATCTATCTACCTCTAATCATTAAATCACTAAGTTAATCTGTCAATATATTAATACAGTATTTAGTATATATCACTCCACTATATTAATTCAGTCTTTATAGTATATAATACTCCACTATATAAAAGCAGTATATAGTATACTATATAGCATTATATATATACTATATAACACTCCTCTATATCAATGCAGTCTGTATACAGATATATACTATAGTATATAACACTCCATTATACCAATACATTATGTAGTATATAACACTCCACTATATTAATTCAGCCTGTATAGTATATAATACTCCACTATATAAATGCAGTATATAGTATACTACCTATATAGCAGTATATATATATATATATATATATATATATATATATATATATATATATATATATATTATATAACACTCCTCTATATCAATTCAGTCTGTAGGATATAATACTCATTTTATTATTTAAATGTATCAAATTTATATAGTGAAATATTTTCTTTATGATAAGATTTAAACACAAATTAGTTTCTTATCCTATTCTTTAAATTATATCAACTATAATTGGTATAATATAACCTTATATGAGGTTTTTTTTAGAAATAAAATTAATAATTTAATATAATAAAATATATTAATTAAAATTAAAAATTAATATCAATTGTATAATGAATTCATTTAATATAAAAAGTAGATTGAATATTTTATTTTTATAGTAACTAAAGTAAATAGAATTGTAATAAATAATTATTTCAATAACAATAATTTTATATCAATAAAGAATTTTAAATTTGATAAAAAGTTAGATAAATATTACCATTAATTATTTATGTTGTAACTTTTTATCGAAAAATAATTTATGGTAAATGTTGTTGTAATTATATAAATGAAACCTGAGAAGTAATATTAAAACTGACGGAGGTATACGTTAGACATATTATTTACACCGATAGTACATAATTATAGCGTTCATTTTTATTTGAAATTTAAAATATAATAGAGAACAAATATTCTAATATCTAATATCCTAATTGAACAAATATGTTTATTATTTGTGCGCTATTAGTTGTAAATTATTCAATAATGATTCATTTTGTATAATTTCGTCAGTTTATTGTGGGTTTATATATTGTTACCACTTTATTTGACTAAATGCATATACAAAATATTACTATTATATAGGTAGTATTATACTACTAGTATATATTATTTATATACCTACATTAATTTAGGTTTGAAATATAATTATTTGATTTTAAAGAATTAATTATAATTGTTACTTTTTAATTTATTATAATATTTTGAATAATTAATTAATTACTAATTCTGTTCCAGTTAATAAACAAAGTTATATACTAAATTACAAATTATAATTTGTAATAGATATTTTCTATATTTATATCCATATTTTCATATATTAAAAATGTGCCTACATATTTAAAAAAAACACACAAACTCTCGGAACTGGGCGACATATTACCTAATTATAAAATCCTCGGATAAAATGGTTAACATATATATTATATGCTAACATGTGTGTACAAATATATTATATGCTATAGCATTATCACTATATATAGTGATAATATTATCTATATTACTTATATAAGTATACTTAATATATATATATATATATATATATATATATATATATGTATGCCTATAGGCATAGGTATACCCTATATTTAATATTAGATATAGTATAGTAGGATAACTAGGTAGTAAGTTTCTACTAGTAACCTAACCTAGTAATAATTGTGAAATAAAAGTGTTCGTGTCCACATACCTGCGACCTAGTTCATTGTTCATTGTCTACCGCCCTGATTATAGTACGATACGACCAGTAGGTGTAGGGGACGTGAGGGGTTTGATACTGGCAGCGAAACTTTAAAATATATCGCTTTAATATCATGCAATATTACAATAGAAATTCCTTTTTAACTTGTTATAAATCTTTAAAAATATTAAAATTTAATATTATTAAATATTATTTATATTTGGCATCATTTACATGTAGTATAATACCTATGTAGTATAATATTAAAATAACTATACACCATGTGTAATATGTATTCGTAAATAAGTAGAATAATAAGAATAACCTATAAATAAACAAAAATAACAAACTTTAAAAATATACAACATCAACAATAAATAAATAAAATTAAAATATCATGAATCACATAGGATATTTGTAAACAATAAAATCAATACAAAATAGCCTTAGGAAAAATAGTTTTAAATTTTGTAAATGTTTAATTTATTAAATATTAATTATAATACCATTTATGACAATATTTAATATATTACATATGACTATTTATTGTATTGATGACGTATAACTGACGTATCCATTATACTATTTGTTAGTTTCCTATTAAGAAAATACCTACAAATAAATGAAAATAAGTAAAATAATCCAAAATTATCATATATGATAACATATATATTATAACATATATATTAATCAAGCATATTATGTAGGCCTATTATATATTATCCTTTATTTGATTAATTACTAGTAGGTATACAAATATAGATATGGGAGAGAACGGAGATAATTTATATGCCTCAGCATACTTCTAATATATCGAGAAATACTGAATTTTAAGATCTTATTTTTTTTTGAATTTGCTATAATCATATATATTTAGAATACTGTGATTTCACTTTTATATATTACTGAATATTATTAACTATTTATTAGATATTAAAAAAGCCATACAAAATATTTACAATATAGCAAGTCCGGGGTAGTGGCCGATAGTATCAAAAAATGCAATAGATGTCTCGTAATGTAAGGGGTCGATTTATATTTTTTTAATTATATAATATTAAATATTTATATTTATGATGTATACGCACCTTATTTGATTCAATGATATAATTATATATACACCCACACTCACACACATACATAAGTAAAATTTGACAAAAATGATTATGTAAAAAATTATGGTAAATAATTAATTATTTAAAATAAATTTACTTTATATTATAGAAATTTTGATTATCTAAATATTGTATATAGAACTTGTTATGCTATTTAGCACCATTGAAGCGTTACTTAAAACAACCACAACTCTGTTCTCGGCTACTACCCCGTTCCGTCCCCTATCTAGGTATCTATATACATATGTAAACTGTTAATTATAAATATTTAATATAATTAAATTATATTTTAACTAATTAATTATAATTAGTAAATCGAATATTTTCCTAATTCCATTATATATATATAATAATAATACAAAATAATAAAATCAGATTTGACAATTCCCTGGGTGAAGGAAGAAGCAGAGCTTATCAAGTACTTGATGTATTTCACCCATTTACGATTACGGGAGAACATTTTTTATAGGAATATAATTAAAAACAAGAAATAGTATATAATATATTATATATAACTCAGAAGATGTAGCGAACTACTGGGTAGAAAAAAAGCAAGGCTTATCTAGTTCTACCCTGTTAATTATTCGAGAATGGAAAATAATTATACAAATATATATGATAAAAAATAATAGGCAATTTGATAAATTTTTACAAAACTAAAAAAAAATAACTAAAAGGATGCAATCTTATTTGATAAAATTATATAAATAAATAATGAGTTATTCAATAAAACAACGATATTGTCATATCAATATATTATTTCCATACAATATATATGAATATACATATACATATATATATATATACACATATACACACATACGTACATTAATAAACGCATATACAAATGCACACACACAAATACATATACATACATATAGGTTCACCCATACAAACATACCTACATAAACAAAAATATACATATACAAATATAAACATAGAAAATGAAAGAAGTCTCTATTATCACTATATAATTTAAATGAAGATACTGATGAATACATATTAACAAAAATAATTAAATGTAAAAATATAATAAATTACAGAAAAAATCTACAGAAAAAAATTGCAATTTGGATATTTATATTATATAATAAAAGCTCATATATATCAAATATGTAAATTAAAAACAACAATTAATAAAAAATTTAAAAATTCAATTCTCGAGTAATTACTTCATCATGTTTGAATATAAATTAAATTAAATAAAATATAATAAATCAAATTAAGTATATAAAATTAACTAAAAATAGTTTTTAAAAAATAAATAGTTGGAAAATATGTATAAAAGATATGTAAGATATATAATATATGTAAGATATGTAAGATATAATATAAAATAAAGAATAAAATCAGTTAAAGCATTAATACATCGAAATATAATTATATTTTAAACTTCGAGTAAACGTATTTATATTATATAATAATGTAAATCTGTTTTCAAGAAGATTCCATAAAAATGGACCATTGTGAGTTATGCAAATTTTTTTTATATTAAGACGGAAAGAAGGAATAACAAATTTAAAAATTGTTCTCTGACTATATATACATTGATTAATAGAGAACATATTTTTGATAATGATTGGTGTAAAATTATTAAAAAACCTAAACATAAATTTTAGAGTATTTAATTTTACAATATCAGTAAATTTCAAGATATTCAATATTTTATAATATTTATCTGTATTACATCTATTTGAAATATTGAAAATAGCTCTGATGGCTTTATTTTGTATAATAATTAATCTATTTAGAATATATATATATATGTAGTAGACCATACAGTATTACAATAATTTAGATGAGGTAGAAATAATGTATTATAAATGAGTTTTAATGATTTTATAGTAAGAGAATATTTTAATTTATGTATAATAGATACAACTTTAGAAAGCTTATTAGCTATATTATTTATATGTTTTTTCCAGTTTAATTTCTCATCTATAGTGATTCCTAAAAATTTATAATACCGTACTCTATTGATTATATTACCATTTATATGTAAAACAAAATTATTTATATATTTGTTATCATTAAACTTATCATGAATTAAAATGTAAGATGATTTATCTATGTTAATAGTTAGTTTATTTTCAGATAACCATATATTTAATTTCTTAAGTTCATTATTCATAGTTAATTTAAGAGTATTAGCATCTTTATCTTTAAAAATTAAATTAGTATCGTCAGCAAATAATATAGGAATAGAAGAAATAAAAACAATATGTAAATCATTTAAAAATATATTAAAAAGTAAAGGACCCAAAACAGAACCTTGAGGAACACCAATATTAATATTACTAAAATCAGACTTAATATCATTGTAAATGACACATTGCATCCTATTTTCAAGATAACTAGTAAATAAATCTTTTGCAACACCTCTAAAACCATAATTTTCCATTTTAATATTAGTAATTCATGATCTATTGTATCAAAGGCTTTACATAGATCAATTGACAAAATAGCTGATAATAATTTACTTTCTAAATTATTAGTTATGTTTTCCATAAGGTAATTTAAAGCATCATTTGTACTACTATTTTGCCTAAATCCAAATTGAGATTCATTAATCTTAGAAAATGTATTCATGAATTCATTCATTCGATTTTTAATTATTTTTTCAAATATTTTGGAAAATTGAGATAATAGAGAAATTGGTCTATAGTTACCTGGTAACCTTTTATCTCCTTTTTTGAACAAAACAATAACTTGACTTTTTTTAAGTATGTTTGGGAAAATACCCTGCGAAATTGAAATATTAAAAAGGTGTTGTAATATATATTTAATTTCATCTATTGTATTTTTTATTAAGTTTATGTCAATTTCATATAAGTCTTTGGAAGTTTTCATAGTGCAATTTTCCACAACTTTAACAATTTCAGTAATTGAAATAGGGTAAAAATAAAAATTATTGTTATTTACTAATTCTGAAGGAAATGTATATTTATTAGTTTTAGGATTTTGATCTAATAATGATTTACCTAGAGTGCAAAAATGATTATTAAACATCGTCGC
The DNA here is from genome assembly GCA_964019155.1 of Osedax fenrisi. Classification (NCBI taxonomy): domain Eukaryota; kingdom Metazoa; phylum Annelida; class Polychaeta; order Sabellida; family Siboglinidae; genus Osedax; species Osedax fenrisi. The sequence goes on along the minus strand of OZ025241.1, from coordinate 70,179,324 downwards.
GGTTTTTAGATCATCTTCTTTGGTAAACCTTGGTAAAATTACTGAAAGGACACTTAATTTTATTTTTTGAATTAGGATTCAGAATTTCATTTATAGACCTCCATTTTTTTTTAATATTCTTTTCATTGTCAATTTTATTTTCTAAATATAATTTTTTAGATAGTCTGATTAAAGATATTAATATATTTTTATAAGATATATATCTTTGTTTATTAAAAGCATTATTATTTTTAAGTAAACATTTATAAAATTTATTTTTTTTAGCAATACATTTTTTTAAATTGTCAGATATCCAGGGCTTATTATATAAATCTGAAGTTTTTTTCTTTATTAAAGGACAATGTTTAAAATATAAATCAGTGTATATTTTACAAAAAGATTCAAACGCACTATTCGGGTCATTGTCATCATATATATGTTTCCAATCGTAATCAAATAATGATTTTTTTAAATAATTAATATTAGAATAATTTAATGATCTAAATGTTATATACTTTTGTTTAGTAAGTATTAAATTATATGTAAAATAATTATTATAAATTGAAAAAATAGGTAGATGATCACTTATATCAGTAATAAATAAACCAACGATTTCTGGTGACGATTTACAATTTGTGAATATGTTATCAATAATTGTGTTGGAATAATCACCAATCCTAGTTGGTTTGTCAATAAGTTGAAATAGGCCTAAAGAATTCATACTGTCTATAAAATATAAAATATTAGTATCATTAGTCCGTGAAATATCAATGTTAAAATCTCCGCATAAAAAAATATCATTAGTCAATAGTCTAGAAAAATTATTTATTATAAAGTTTGTAAAATTAGTAATACTGGAAGTAGGTGAATTATATATACCACTTATTAATATTTTTTTATTATCATTAGTCAAAATTTGTAAAGTTAAAATATCTAAAAAATTGTCTATTGATTTGCTTAGGTAGTTTACAACTTCAGATTTAAATGAATTTTTAATAAAAATGGAAACTCCTCCACCCCTTTTATTTGTGCGTATAGTATGAAATGAATTATAATTAGATAATTCAAAATTTCCAATATCAGATTCTTTCATCCATGATTCACTAATAATGATAATATTAAATTTAAATGTCAATTCATAAAGATAATTTTCAATTTGTTCATGATTATGAACAACACTACGTGCATTTATATGGATAATAGAAAACGCATTTGAATTATCTATAGAAATAGTATTTCTATTGAAATCGATTTTATTAAAATATCTGCAGTTTGTAGTAGTGTCAATATCAATACATTTATCAAAATCCATTTGAATAAATAATAAGATATAATAAGATGATATATATACCTACTTGATTTATTGCTTTATGTAAATTACTGGTTCTTACACTAGATTATTTAATTGAGATGTATCAGATATATAAATATTGTCATTATTATCATCTATATTAATATATACTTTGTTTTTATAAACCCAAGTTTTAAATATTTTTTTAGATTTTACTAATTTTCTGGTACTATATAAAATATTATCTGTTTCTATGGAATGTTTAATATTAATGTAATACTTTGAACCTTTTAATTTTAATTTATTTTTTAATATTTCTATTACTATGTCGTGATTAGTAAATTTAATAAAATATTTGTCATCAGTCTGTGTATTATCGGAAGTATCTTTATTTTTATGTGAATTATTATTAAATTTATTAATGTTCACAATAGATTCTTTATTCAATTCATAATCAAGCTTAGAGTTAATAAAGTTAATTAAATTATCTTTGTTTTGATAATCTAAATTATCACATTTATTCAAGTTTGTAAGTATTAAGATATTATTATTATTCTCGTTATCAAGTTTGTTTAAGGAACTATAGTTAGCTGTTTTATTGGTAGTTCACCTAAAGTATCTTTATTATTTTTAAATTCCGTATTTATTAAGTTTGTAATTTGTGTATTATCTGCTTTGAGTTCTTGAATAAGATTAGTTTGATATTTTACAATATCAGTTAAACTGTTAACCTTATTTGTCAAGTCAGTAATAAGCTTTAACAACTTATCATTAGAAATAGGTGACATTATATATATATATATACCCATATACCTAGTAAAATTACTTATATACAAATTAATAAAATAATTTATAAATATATAAATATATATATAAAATAATATAATGTTAATATTATGTATTAATATATTTCTATGTATACAATTTATTTATGTATATAATTATAATTATATAATTGTGAATATCATATTCAGTGTATTATCAACAATAAATTACTAAAGAATTGTTTCGAATTTATTATATTGATTTCTATGAATAGAGAAATAAAAGTATTGTTTATTTGAATGAAAAATCAATAATATAAATGCATATGTGTATATTTTATATATTTTGATTTTATGGTGAATATAAAATTATGTATATAAGTATATTTAGTATGTAATAAATAGTACACTAATATTTGATAATTAAATATAAAATGAAATATATATATACATATATATATATATATATATATATATATATATATATATATAGATGTATAATTTGTAGTAATAATTTATTTAGAAAATAAAATAATAATCAAATATTCAAATAGTTATGAGAGTTAAATTAAGTATATATTATGCAATAAATTACCAAATACCAACAATGAATACCAAAATACCAAATATTATACTTAATATAAATAAATTAATATGCATCTTAGAAATTAAATTTATTTATTTTATATATTATCCAATTAATTACCAAATACCAAAAATGAATACCAAATACCAAAATATATATAACTTTAAAGTGTAATTACTATAATATATATATACTACTAAAAAAAATATATATAAATAAAATATATATATATATATATAAATATATTGCTTAGGCAAAACAATATAGAATGTAATGAATAATATAGTGTCACGGTTCAGTGATTTGAAAAATATGTAAAATAATGCTAATTTAAGGATGAATCAAGTTATTGTAATATTAATTTATAAATGTATAATATGTAATATATATTTATAATTATTATGTTAATATTATAGTATATGATGACTTAGCTTTATATTGATATTTGAAGATCTAAACAATTTTATAATTATAAATGTATCAACATTATGAACCAGGAAGTGAAAAAAAGAATGAAGGTAGGTACATATATATATATAGGTATATATAGGTATATATACCTATATATATATAGTATCAAAGTATAAAATTATGTTTAACATATATAAATATGTATTATGCATTGTTATAAAATTACAACTGGATTACAACTTGGCAACAGATTTTTAATAACAACCATTAAAACATAAAATCTTACTATAAATACATTAATATGTTGAACATTTAATATCACTTATTGATTATATATATATATATATATATATATATATATATATATATATATATATATATATATATTATATATATATATTATCAAATTATATTATATATATTACATTAAGTATATTATATACAAATAAGTATTATAAAATTACAACAGGATTACAACTGGATTACAACTGAGTTTTAGTACATCCCGTATATATCTTTAATCTTGCCCAATCGTAAAGTTTGATTTTACTAGATTTCAGGTTATTAGCTATAAGACGCAGTCTTATATTTACTGATACAATACGATGATCAGATTTAACACTGATAAATGCGTTATAAACTCTATATTTGTTAGAATATATGTGTATATGTGTTTTGGTACGCATTCATATTAGTATTATCGTAAAATAGGTATACCTATTGTATAGTCTTATCCTATAGGATATATTGTACACTTTATACTGTATATTAAACACGTTGTACAGTGTACAATGTACAGTGTATATTGTGTACATATTGTAAATATTTTTCGAATCAAGAAAAGGTGTTGTGACGCGAAGCTATGTTACGTAATAAATGTCCTATATCTAGTCTATTAATACTCCGGTATGTTATTATAAACAATAACACTTGTATTGTTATGTGGTTATTTATAGAGATAAAGAGTGTATTTATATACTCATAATGAGGGTAATATCCTAATAATGTAAATAGTTTACATTAATTACATTACATATTTACTATATAAGTAATATATTACCAGTTATGAAATATTTCATTATATTTGAAACATATGTTAGTTAATTAAAAATAAATATATTAATATATTTAGTTATATATAGATTATATATACCTACGACGCGTGCTATATCTTTAACTAAATGTAGTCGAAGTGTCCGATAATCACAATACATATCAACTTTAATATACGAAATAATATTTAAATATCACACTCCTCGTACTTTTTAAAGTCGAATGATATCATTTTAATCTGCATGCTTAGGGAAAATCTCCAATTACCGATCCATATTAACACTGATCCCATCTCATATCTCAGTAACTAAAAGAGATATCAAATAAGTATATATACAAAACATATTAATAATATAATGGTAAATACCAATAAGTATTGTGATTTTCAAAATATTCAATCCCATAATTGTTATTTGATAAAATGTAAAATTTTAGTTTTCATTTTTTAAATATTTTAATAATAATTTTTTTTTACTAATTAATACGTAAATGACTCTAATACTCTCTATTAATTAAAAGAAAACGTAATTCTATGCATAATATTGTAAATAATTTCAATGTTTATACAAATTATGAAAATAATTTTAAAAACTATTAACTATTAACTAAATACATCTTAATTATAGTAACCCATATGCTTTTCCTATCACTGACCTCCCAAATTATCCTAATACCGACCCCATGTAATCTATAATTATAGATTTTATTGGACATTATAATGTCAACTAAATATATATATATATATATATATATATATATTTATTTTACTTTAAAATGTGTCATAGTTATGTGTGTATCATAGATATAGAATACTGATTCATGATTCCAGTCGATTATATATAATTGTATATCAATAAATAAATAAATATTATATAATAATACACACTATTTTAATATAATAAATATAACGTTTAAATTTAATATTAATATTAAACCATAAATTCATTATTAAATAAATTGCGTGCGTTTTGTAATTTATGTATGTAAACCTATACCTATATCTGATATTTTGATTGGATATTGTAATATTACGATTATTTATACCCCGATTATTTTAGGAGGTCAGTAATAGCAGAAGAGTACGATATTAGGCACATATATCCAATTATCGACCACCCCTGTTTATTCTTGTCAATATAATTATATCAAAAATAGCCAAATATCATTGCCACAATATTACCCTAATTAAAAAATGTCAAATAAATATATTAAATTTTGAATAAGTAATTACAAATAATCATTTAGGGGTAAGTAATTGGAGACTGTCCCCTGCAGGGTCTCGTAGTAAGAGGGAGTTCCTATAGGAACATATACCTCATTATATACATGGAAAATGATTCTTGCGAGCTGTTGAGATAACGCTGGTAACAACGGCGTGTATTGTCACGTGATTTCAATTATACATCCTACCACGTGGTATTCGCCAATATGATCACGTGCTATACAATATATTCTAAATAATAAATGATACAGATAATCACTTACTGGGTTAAAATGGTTAAGGGGGTTACCAGTCTTTATATTTCAATGGTAAAAGATAAAAGATAGGACATTTTGTTGTTAAAATTCAATATCTCACGAAATAATTAAGATTTTCACATAATATGATAACATTTTATTCGATGCCATATAACTAATAATGTTTTAATCCAATATATATTATTGACATTATGAATAAAAAAACTTTAATTATATACCAGATGTATTGACCAATTACCGACCGATCTCACAACTTCCAATATTAAGTAAAATCATGGAACGTGTGGTCAGTCGTCAGCTCATCAATTACCTTGAAAATAACAATCTGCTTGATTACTTTCAAAGTGCTTATAGAAAATCTTTCTCTACTGAGACTGCCCTCACACATGTCACTGACCTGATTCATAACTAGCTTTAATCGTCTCATTGCGTACAACTACTCCTGATTGACCTTTCTAGTGCATTTGACATGCTCAACCATTCGATCCTAATTAATCGTATCATCGAACTTGGTATTGAAGGTTCCCCCCTTACGTGGCTGATGTCGTTCATCACTGATCGAACTTCGTCTGTTAAAATCAATGACTTCATATCACCTCCCACCAATATTCTTAAAGGGTCTCTCAGGGATCAGTTCTTGGGCCACTTCTCTTCTCTATATACTTACGTCCTATCTCTAATATTATTCGCAAATACCCTAATATCTATTACCACATATATGCTGATGAAATTCAACTACTACTGAAACTGCCCATTGACTCTATGAACTCTAACTCTGAGCTGTCAGATTGTACCTCTGAGATCACTTACTGGTTACTAATTAATGACCTCTTAGTTAATACTTCTAAAACTGAACTTCTTAACATCTCGAAGGTACCTGTCACTTTCCTCACTCTGTCAATTGACGGTATAATAATTAAACCTTCTGAATCTGTGCGCAATCTTGGTGTTTTAATTGATAGTACTCTATATCATATCAATGCAATCTCTAAATCCGCTAATCTCGATTTGAGAAAAATTCGTCACATTAAAAACTATTGTTCGCCCAACATCACTAAGCGCCTTCTCAACGCCCTAGTATTATATCGAATAGACTATTGCTGTTCTCTATTCTACGGAATTAAGAACACTGAAGTTATTAAAGTTGACCGAATTATTCGCTCATCCGTAAGATTAATTCATACGATTAAGCGACGCGATCATACTTTAACTAACACCCACAAATGCAATATGAAATGGCTATCGTTTAGAAAACGGTGCCAATTTAGGCTTCTCTGCTTAACACATAAAACACTATTCCTAGGCAGACCTGCATACTTACGTGCATTGCTCATTCGTCGCAACATCCTCCCACATCTACGCTCGTCTGATACCACACTACTTGACTTACCTGTTACTCGTAACGTGATGCGTTCTCGCTCCTTTACAAGCATGGCTCCTACTACATGGAATCTATTGCCTTACCGCCTACGAAGATTGAAGTCGCCTCACGTATTTTCTAATAGTCTCAAAGACTATTTAAATATAAACTTAAAGTAACCCTCTCATTGATGTTGATCTGGTTCCATCTCTATTTTTATATATTATATTGCTACATTATTTAATGTTATTGTTTCGTTTTGTTTGTTCGTTCACAACACCAGTGAGGGTAATCTTTCTTTACCATATTTGGTGTATAAATAAACCATCCTATCCTATCCTATACAACTATTAGTGTTTCTATATTAATCCTATATACTTTCATAATATCTGATATTCGTGTAACATACCTACATATATTAAAACTATAATATACAATACATTTATATAGGATTTAGACATTCATGTAATACCTACTTCACTTTTTATTTTGAAATAAAGATATTACTTTTTTTATAACATTTCAATTTATTAATAATCAATATTCTACATTATATTATATAATATATAAGTAAATAATTGTAATACGATTATATTAAAGTTTATCCTTAAATAAATAATACATAAATAGCCAGTAGGTTGTTATTATATGTGTTGAGTGAAATAATACAAATAAACAATGAATATGTGTATACATTTGTTAATTAAATCGTTTAGATTTCAGATTTGTAAGACAATTCGAATAGAATTATCTATGGAGTTTTTATATCGATATTTTCTGACGAATTTTATTGAATCTGTCGTGATAACAATAATTATATTAAAATAATGTATTCACTGAATTATTAATATTTTAAACATATATTATAATATATTACATATATTATATGTTTTAACCTATATACATACCTACAAATGTAGGTTTTTAATAATTTCATTTATGTTATATATATTACAATATATTATGTTGGTTATACTTGTATATATAAAATATACGTATTAATATATTTTATTTATAATTACTAACTATATATTAGTGATTTCAAATTTGGTAAATTTGATAAACTTATGATGTTTTCAGAATTGACACTTTCTTCACTGTTAAAGACAAAGCAAGCCCACATCGTATTTGAAATAATCTTATACATTATAGACCTTGTAATAGTTGCTGTGTCCTTAATATGATTCGTATCCCATGTCTTCATCGTCAGAAAATGAAACTATGCGAAGTAATATTATAGATTAATAAATATAATGATAAGACTGTTATATAGATATTTTTATTTAATATAATATATATATTAATATATTTGAATGATAGGAATTATTTGATTTTTAAATAAAATTACTTTATTATTTCATCAATTTTTTATTTTTTATTTTAATTTTTGAATGTTCATGATTCTATTTATAACTAAATGAATATATTCATACCTATAGGTGGAAAATAGTATAATTATAAAATTATTCTTATACTTAATTAATCTAGTATATACTAACATATGTTAGTTATATTATTACTAGTAATATTACTACTTATAAGTTAATTAACAAAAATTATAATAATATATGATAAATATAATAATAATGTATTAATTAATAAAAATACATTATATAGGATATAAAAATACATTCATACAATTGAAATACTATAAAAACATATAATTTTACATGATTTTGAAATAATTTGTAAATAAATAATTATACATGACATTTGTATAAATCAATAACATATTATAATTCTTGAAAATATAGATATATAATGTATTGTAAACTAACATAATTATTATATATGCTGTTATTGAGTAATGATAATTCTAAGTTTTCAATAGCCTCGTATGTCTCTAATGGGCGTATTCTGATGATCTGCAATATTATATTAGCCATTGTTGAAATATTGTATTCCAGCATCTCCATCCTCTTTTACAAAATATTTAATTCTTTAAAATTTTCTTGAAAAATTAAAAAATTAAAAAATTAAAATTAATTATAAATGTAAGATAAATATTATATATATATATATATATATATATATATATATATATATATATATATATATATATATATATATATATATATATATATCTGTGTGTATGTGCATGTGTGTATTATGTATTTTTTTATTTTAATTATTTTTAATTATGATAAATTATGATACTTATATGTACACAATGTATACTTACAATTTGTAATCAAATATATTACCATTCAATATATAATATCTATTAGAGTTTAGTTTATTAAAACAATATCTCATATAATATACTATCTTTAGTTTCTAATAAATTGTTTGATATTATTATTATTGAATTATTATTAAATAGTAATTATTTTGATTTCAATATATATAGAACTCCAAACATCGATAATTATTCATTTACTATGATTTTAATGTATTATTCCCAACTTTAAATATGTTTATAAAATAATGATAATTGTTGGTGATTTCAATATTGATTTAAAAAATTATAACATTGGCAAAAATGCAGAAATATGTTTAGAAAAATGTCAGGAAAAATGTCTGTTAGGATGTTCTCGTATGGTAAATAGGCCAACTAGAATTGATTTAAATATAAATTAGTTTACTATAATTAATAATATTTTTAAAATCTTTATTGTGCAAAATTTTCTGGCATTATTATATTTTATTAATCAGATCATTTTCCAATTATATTATCATTAGATATAAATAAAAGTAGGCGATTAAATATTGTTAATAAATATAATACTAAACATAATTTAATTAATGATGATACTGTTTATCATTTTAAACTGGAATTTATTTATTGATTTTTTGTATTCATCAATTTAATATTTATTGCCCTATATATGAAAATAGAAAATATAAAAAAAATATATTCTATGGAATACAAAAGAAATTAAAAAAAAATGTAGGTTTAACAAAAATTGTATAAAAAATATAAATTAACTAATAATGATAATTACTTGCTCGAGTACAAGATGTTTAAACATTTTTTAACTACTCTAATCCATAATACTAAAAGAACATATTATTCAAATAAACTTCAAAATTGTTCTGACAGTAAAAATAATAGTTTTTTTAAACTTCTAACATCAATATTAATTACATTAAGCCCATGTGAAAAATTGATTTATGATTTAAATTAAATTCATCTGAAGTATAATATTTAGAATCAATTGTTAGATCTACATTATTATTAAAAGGATCATTATCATTTATAGATAGTATGCTACTATCGAGTATATAAATTAATTATAAACTTATCTGAATTTTAAATAATGTAAAGAGGAAATTGTTATATGTTATTACTTATTGTATTATAATACAGGCCAATATTATTGGTCTTCCATCTTGTCAATAGTTAATAGAAAAAGTCCCAATACGTATTATTCAAGCATATCAAGTTATAACAACATTACTAAAATATAACATTATTATTTTAGTTAATGTAATTATAAACTAATATAGTAGTACATATTGGTATAACCTACTATTTAGGGGAAAGTAACCTAATACGGACACTTTAACAATACATGGTATTAACATTTTATGACTCATTATTTTTATTCAAAAATTACAATATATTAATATTATATGATATAGATATTATTGTGATTTTATAATTTTATTTAATATTTTAATTCCATAGATAACGGGTGTGTATTCAATACATATGTCCAAATACGGACACCATGTGTTATAATACGGACACCCTATATACCACTAGATAAACTATATATTATTTATGAATAAATCAGATAAATCACAATTATAATATTTATAATTAATTTTATGAATAATTTATTCTAATTTAATTAGTTAATAATTTATTTATTTTTATTATTTTTTAATTAATAATATCTAAATAATACAAATTGTAGATGTATCTTTATTGGTAGTATTAATATTATATCGCACGTGATTTTTATGAAAATCAGAATAGTTCATACGCTATAAAATTATATATATATAATTTTTAGAATGCTTTATTTTTTAATTATATAGTTTTATATTTTATATCGATTCATTTGTATATTCTTGAGAAGGTTTTAAGTTGACATTTTCTTCATAATTTTAAAAATGTAATAACAAAATCAGTTTATTGGATATATCAGCAATATTTTGAATAATTAAAAAATAAAAAAATATTTGTTTAGGCTTTTTATATAATTATGAATATTTTATTCTTTAACATTTTTTTTGTATGATTTATAGTTTTTGAGATACCGAGAGATACCGTATTCGGGCACGGTCTGTTTCGGTTACTTTCCCCTACATAATCAATATAATTAAAAATATATACAAATAATTTAATATTATTTCACGATGTCTACATATTTCACAAATATAGATTCAATACAAAATAAAAATAGAAATAATTAACTGCATAAATTAACAAATATACGAAAGTAGAATTTATACTTATTACATAATATCTACTTCTAATTCTCTGATTATTTTCTAATTTCCCTACCTCGTTATCACATGTTTCACCACTACATATATATATATAAATATATATGTACACGAGTTATAATTGATATACGGGCACACGATACTTGTTGTGATCTCATTGAATACTCGATACAAGGGAGCAAACACACGAATAAGATCAGCTGGCACAACATAACAGCAAATCTTGAACGTGAATTCACCTAACCCACCGAACAAAGGTACCCTTAGGCTTTTATGTTCAGTTTTATTTTAATGTAATACCAGGGATATATATATATATTATATGCTGTAAATGTAAGTCAGTTTACAATTTTCTATTAAATGCTATAGCAATATATACTACTAAAATATTTATAAAGACATTATAAACTTAAATATCTAAACAACCCCTATGTATCACAAATCCCGGCCAATAAAATGTACTAATAATCGATTATTTCCCCCTATTCACCTATTCTAGGTAAGATAAAATTGCGAATATAACTCTAAATCATTAGTACTCGATAGCATAACGTATATATAATGCATACGAAGAGTAAATGGGTAAGTAATGATATGCGTATTTCTATAATTACGGAGTTATAAACTATTTTCTAACCCATCACTATGTATTAAAAATCCCGGCCAATAAAATGTACTATATTATAGTAAAAACACAAACCCTAACTCAAACATAAACCCAAACCCAAACCCAAACTCAAACCCAAACCCAAACCCAAACCCAAACCCAACCAATATCAATATGAATTAGGTAACGGAATACAGCGAAGGCGACTTGTCAATTTGGTGTGGCTAACAATAGGCGGATCGTGTGTGTGCATCGAGGACACGACAGCTGACCTATTATATAGGCGAGGAGAACATAACCATAACAACGTCGGGGTATACGAACTGTATAGCTAAACCCAAACCCAACCCAAAACCCAACCCACCTCCGTTAGTATAACGATAAAAACATGACTTTTTTTTATAGATTATTTTACATACTAATAATGGTTATGTATCTCCGTAATCTATTTGTTTATAAAAAATATAAGTGGTTTAATAGTGTTAATTACTGACATTTGTGAAATAATCTAATTAATATTATATTAATAAATAAATTAGATTTATTGAAATATTAAAAATAAATTTTTGTTATTTTAAAAATCAGTTCATATAGGTCATGCTAGGTCATGTGATGTATAATGTGACTTGTTTTACATTTTAATTATTCAAATTGACGTGCAACCCTACACTCGCCAGCGGGTTGGAACATATTGTCATTGTCGTTATTATTATTACTAAATTATTATTATTTTTATTTATGTTCTTATACAGGTTTTTGCTTCAATAAAATATATATATCCCCTATAGGGGAAAGTCCCCGATTACCGACCCCCTCCTAATACCGACCCCCTATCGTATCTCAGTAACTATAAGAGATATCAAAAAATAATATATACACGAACTGTTAGTAATTTAATAATAAATATGAATAAGTATTTTATTTAAAAAAATATTTAATCCTACAATTGTTATTTGATAAAATGTAATATTATGTTTTTACTTTTTAAATATTTGAATAATAACTTTTTTTAAATCATTGTAAATATTTTATTATTTAAAAGAAAACTTAATACAGAGCAACATATTGTAGATCAATAAAATGTTTATGAATATTATAAAAATGATTTAATTTGAATAACTATTAACCACGATATCTTAATTATAGCAACCCATATCATTTTCCGATTACCGACCCCCTAAATTACCCTAATACCGACCCCATGTGATTTATAATATCCAATCAAAATAGATCCGTATTTTACTTTAAAATATGTCGTAAGTTGTTTGATATCATTAATATAGATTTAGGATTCATGATTCAGTTGAGTATATACAGAGGTGATTAATAAATAAATATTAAATAATAATTATTAAACTATTTGAAAAAAATTACTATAAAGTTTAAATGTAAATTTAATATTACTATTAAAACATAAATTCAATATAAAATAAATTGCGTGAATGTTATAACTAATTATATTCATGTATATATACTATTTTTATTGGAAATTATAATACTATTATTATATATAATTATATATATCACGATTATTTTTGGGGTCAGTAATAGGAGAATGGGGTCGGTATTAGGTACATGTATCTGATTACCGACCCCCCTGTTTATTCTTGTAAATATAATAAATATAATTATATCAAAAATTTAAAATAGCCACATTATCCATTGCCATAATATTACCCTAATTACAAAATTTCAAATAAATATATTTAATATTGAATAAGTTATTACAAATAATCATTTAGGGGTCGGTAATCGGGGACTTTCCCCTATATGTTTTATTAGACGCATTATTATTAATTAATTAAATTAACATTAGTGAAATAATTAAAATAATTTGTTTACATACGTTTACAAATATTCTTATTAAGGGAAGTGAGGGGGTTTTGGTCAACTAATATTGGTCACTTAACAAAACAGTAATGATACTCTATGAGTTTTAAATTGTATGAGCTAATATTTTAAAGGCGTAAGTAAAATATATCAATCTAAAACATGTATATTTGCGAATTTAATATTATCATATGATGTTCAATATATATATATCGATTTTACAATTATGTAATACATTTAGCGATTTTTCGTATGTGCGCCACATTGTGCGGGGGTTTTGGTCAATAGTTCCGAATTCACCGATAGGAACCGCCACATATTCTCGATCAATATAAATAGAAATTTAATACAAATATCATCAACTGTATTAGATATGAGTATTCCACGCCGTGTGGCGCACGCAATATAATAAGTGTTCATTAAATCATAAGACATTCCACGTTGTAAATAATTATTAATCTCACAACTATCAATTTATTATTTCTTAAACCAAAATATGACTATATTGTATATATTTTTAGGTATATATGACCTACAATAAATGAGAAAATAAAGCTATGTTGTATGCTATTTCGTATGTGAATGGGGTGTCACTCCTTTCGCGATAGTATGCTAGCATACTATGTACAATTCCTATTACAAAATTAAGGAAAAGTGTAAAGTCGGGAATAGATTATCAAAATGATAATATAAAAAACAAATGGGGCCGAATGCTACTCACAAAAATGTATAAATAGAATTAAAAAGTATTGTGTTTACATGGCAGATAGATTATTATTTCATACACGAAATAATGCAAGCTTATAACAATGCGGAAACACATACAAGGGAATACATATATTTCTATATTCATTATCACCACTAATAGTGGTCCACTATACAGCCTGCAATACATACACTGGATATTATCTATACCCACAAATTGTGGGCTACAATACAATTGTAGTATTGTTATATGAATTATATATATATACTAGCCGTACCCGACCCGGCGTTGCTCGGTTTTTGAATATATGCCTATTATCTATTATTTATTAATTATAGATATATTATATACCTATTCCTGATTATGCATTGCTATATATACAATAAAATAAATGTTAGCTATAATACAAATAAAATATAGAAAAATATTTATTTGATATCTAACAAATTAGTGGAAATATATTAAAAAATGCAACAAATATTACAAATATTACAAAATATGTTTAAAAAAATGTCTAAAACCCAAACTTAAACCCAAACCGGCGTTGCTCGGATTTTGATTGTTTGCCTATCTATTATTTATTAATTATAGCTGTTCCTGGTTCTTCATTGTTATATATACAATTAAATAAATGTTAGCTGAAATACAAATAAATGTAGACAAATATTTTAATAATTAAAAAATTAGTAGAAAAATATTTCAAAAAATACAATAAATATTTTGAATATTACAAAATATGTTTTAAAAAGATGTCGAAAACTCAAACCTAAACCCAAATCCAAACAGCACCTGACTCGAAATTTTTCGGTTTTTGATTGTTTGCCTATTTATTATTTATTAATTAGAGCTATTCATGATTCGACATCTCTAGTATATACAATTAAATAAAGTTTATCTAAAATACAAACAAATGTAAAAATATATATTTTTAATATTTCAAAAATTAGTGAACAAATATTTCAAAAAATATATTAAAAAATACAACAAATATTTCAAATATTACAAAATATGTTGAAAACCCAAACCCAAAATGACGTTGCTTGGTTTTTTATTATTTGCCTATCTATCATTTAATAATTATAACTATTCCTGATTTGGAAGTGCTTGTCGTAACCAACCCTGCTTTACTCATTGTTTGATAGTTTGCATATCTACTATTAATTAATTATAATTATGGCTATTCATGATTCTGCCTTTCTAGTATAAACAATAACATAAATCTTTGCTAAAATACAAACAAATTTAGACAAATATTAGTTTTTAATATCTCAAAAAATATTTCAAAAGATACAACAAATATTTACAATATTACAAAATATGACTTAAAAAATATCGAAAACCAAACCAAAACCGTACCCTGCATTACTCGATTTTTGATTGTTTGCCTATCATTTATAATAAATAATTATTTATTAATTATAGCTATTCCTGATTCTGCATTGCTAGTATACAACAAATATTACAAAATATATATTTTTTAAATGTTCTAAAAATATTTAAAAAAATATAATATTTATATATATAATATTTATATAATTATTATATAATTATAATCTTTTAATTATATCTTAAAATAACAATATTTCAACAATTAGTTGAAAAATATAAAAAATATAAAAAATAATATTTTTTTAAATATTACAACATATATTTTTAAAAAATCAATTATAAAAAAATCAATTATAGGCTATAATATATAGCTATTCATGATTATGCTAAAATATATAATTGCTAAAAAATACAACAAATATTTAAAATATAACAAAAAATGTCGAAAACTCAAACCAAAACTCAAACCCAAACAGTACCAGACCCGACATTTATCGGTTTTTGATTGTTTACCTATTTATTATTTATTAATTAGAGCTATTCCTAATTCTATATTTATAATACAATTAAATAAAGTTTATCTAAAATACAAACAAATGTAGAAACATATTTTTTTTAATATTTAAAAAATTAGTGCAAAATATTTCAAAAAATACAACAAATATTTAAAATATTCCAAAATATGTTGAAAACCTAAACCCAAACCGTTCCAAATCGGCGTTGCTCGGTTTTTTATTATTTACCTATCTATCATTTATTATTTATAACTATTCCTGATTTGGAATTTCTTGCCGTACCCAACACTGCTTTACTCGTTGTTTAATAGTTTGGGTATCTATTATTTATTAATTATGGCTATTCATGATTCTGCCTTTCATATATAATAACATAAATTTGTGCTGAAATTCAAACAAATTTAGACAAATATTCTTGTTTAATATCTCAAAAATTAGTGGAAAAATATTTCAAAAATATACAACAAATATTTCCAAATATTACAAAATATATTTTTTATAAATGTTCTACAAATATTTTAAAAAGTATAATATTTATATCTTATAATATTTATATATTTATTATATAATTATAATATTTTAATTATATTTAAAAATAATGTCCACAAAAATGTTTACAAATATTTCAAAAAAATGTTTAAAAATATTTCAAAAAATTTCAAAAATATTTCAAAAAATGTCGTACCCGAGCCGGCGTTGCTCGGTTTTGATTATTTTCCTATATATTATATATTAATTATAGCTATTCCTGACTCTTAATTGATATATATATAATAAAATAAATGTTAGATGACATGCAAAACAAAGTAGAACATTTTTTCAAATAATATGTTAAAAAATACAACAAATATTTCAAATATTACAAAATATGTTTTAAAAAAATTTCTAAAACCCAAACCTAAACCCAAACACAAACCGTACACTACCCTGCGTTGCTAGGTTTTTGATTATTTGCCTATTAATTGTAGCTATTCCTGATTATACTTAGCTAATATTTAATTTTTTTCTTCTAACTAATATTTACTAATTCTAACTGTATCCGATGTAGACCCAGCGTTGTTCGTTTTTAAGATTATTTGTAAAATATTTGGTAAGATTACAAATAATAATTTAAAATATTACAAAATATATTTTTAAAAAGTGTCTAAAAATATTTTAAGAAATATAAAAAATATTTCAACATATTAGTAGCCATACCTGATTTTGAATGCCTATTTATTTTTTTATTAATTATAGCTATTCCTGATTATTCTAAAATATATAATTTCTAAAAATTGCAAAAAAATATATAAAATATTACAAAATATGTTTTAAAACCAAACCATACCCGACCCGGCATTTCTTGGTTTTTGTTTGTTTGCCTATCTATTATTTATTATTTATTAATTAGGGCAATTTCTGATTCTATATTTCTAGTATATACAATTAAATAAAGTTTATTTAAAATACAAACAAATATAGAAAAATATTGTTTATAATATTTAAAAAATTAGTGAAAAAATATTTCAAAAAATATTTTAAAAAATATAACAAATATTTCAAATATTACAAAATATATTGAAAACCCAAACCCAAACCGTCCCAACACGGCGTTGATCGGTTTTTAATTATATGCCTATCTATACTTTATTAATTATAACTATTCCTGATTTAGAATTGTTTGCCGATCCCAACCCGACGTTGCTCGGTTTTTTATTATTTGCCTATCAATTATTAATTATAGTTATTCCTAATTATGCATAGCTAATCTTTAATTGTTGTCTTCTAACTAATATTTAATAAATCTAACTGTATCAGATATGGATCTAGCGTTGTTCTTTTTAAGATTTATTCGTAAAATATTTTGTAAAAATACAAAAATAATTTAAAATATTATAAAATATATTTTTAAAAAGTGTCTAAAAATATTTTTTAAATATAAAAAATATTTCAACATATTAGTAGTCATACCCTACCCGGCGTTGCTAGGTTTTTGATTGTATGACTATTTATTTTTATTAATTATAGCTATTCCTGATTATTCTAAAATATATAATTGCTAAAAAATACAAAAAATATTTAAAATATTACAAAATATGTTTTAAAAAAATGTCGAAAACTCAAACATAAACCCAAATCTAAACAGTACTCGACTCGACATTTATCGGTTTTTGATTGTTTGCCTATTTATTATTTATTAATTAGAGCTATTCCTGATCCTATATTTCTAGTATATACAATTAAATAAAATTAAACATATGTAGAAACATATTTTTTTTAATATTAGATAACAAATATTTCAAAAAATACAACAGATATTTCAAATATTCCAAAATATGTTGAAAACCTAAACCCAAACAGTTCCAAATCGGCGTTGCTCGTTTTTTTATTATTTGCCTATCTATCATTTATTAATTATAACTATTCCTGATTTGGAATTTCTTGCAGTACCCAACTTTGCTTTACTCGTTGTTTGATAGCTTACCTATCTATTATTTATTATTTATGGCTATTCATGATTCTGCTTTTCATATACAATAACATAAATTGTTGCTAAAATTCAAACAAATTTATACAAATTAATATCTCAAAAATTAGTGGAAAATATTTCAAAAATATTTCAAATAATATTTAAAAAAATACAATACATATTTCCAATATTACAAAATATTACTTAATAAATATCGAAAACCCAAACCGCACCCTGCGTTGATCGATTTTTGATTGTTTGCCTATCTATTATTTATTAATTATAGCTATTCCTGATTCTGTATTCCTAGTATACCACAAATATTTCCAAATATTACAAAATATATTTTTTATAAATGTTCTACAAATATTTTAAAAAGTATAATATTTATATCTTATAATATTTATATATTTATTATATAATTATAATATTTTAATTATATCTTAAAATAATAATATTTCAACGAATAGTTGAAAAATATAAAAAAATATTTCAAATAATATTTTTTAAAATACAAAAAATATTTCAAATAATATAACAAAATATATTTTAAAAAAATTTCAAAAAAATGTTTAAAAATATTTCAAAAAATTTCAAAAATATTTCAAAAAATTTCAAAAATATTTCAAAAATTTCAAAAAAATTTCAACAAATTTCAAAAAAAAATTCAAAAAAATTTCAAAAAAATACTTCGAAAAAATGTAAAAAAAATATTTAAAAAAAGCGACGCCGAAGATTTTAGATGACAAAAAATCATTTTAATGGCAAAAAGTCAATTTTATAGGTTTTTCTGGGGTACGCGGTAAACAATTCAAAAAATTTTCCGGACCATGACCATACTGTTGTAAATTTATGAAGATATGGTATATCATATTTTCGCGACGTACCCCGGTTCTCGAGTTACCTCACCAGATACACACATATAAATATATATATATATATATATATATATATATATATATATAATTAAATAGACTTTCTTTTATATAATAGATATATAAAATATAACAATGCGGCATCGTCGCGAAGCGACGATTCTACGAAATTAAAAAATAAATGCAAGATCGGAAGATACCAGTTATACTCATCTTTTATTCCTCTTTAATATGCACTATCAAAATGTTATATTGTACCGTGTTATCATATATTAAAGTGCATTTATAAATTAAGATTTTAAATTAATTCGCCTCTAATAATCAATAGGTGGAGCTTTTTAATAACATTAGTTTCATCCAATGAGATTCATGGTTACCAGTAATCTCGTACGAGATAATTTCGTACGATTTATTAAATTTATTTTAATTTATTTCATAATTATACAATTC
Source organism: Osedax fenrisi (assembly GCA_964019155.1). Lineage (NCBI taxonomy): Eukaryota > Metazoa > Annelida > Polychaeta > Sabellida > Siboglinidae > Osedax > Osedax fenrisi. The sequence continues at coordinate 70,159,242 of OZ025241.1, read as the reverse complement.
TTATACGAATATATATAACTTATTTTATTGAGAGACGAGGTGTTCCTATAGGGCTAACTCCGATAGGACTAACTCTGTTAGGGCTAATTCAGATAGAGCTAACTCCGATAGGGCTAATTCAGATAGGGCTAACTCCGATAGGGATAATTCAGAGAGGGCTAAATCAGATAGGGCTAATTCAGATAGTGCTAACTCAGATAGGGCTAACTCAGATAGGGCTAATTCAGATAGATCTAACTCCGAATGGGCTAATTCAGATATGGCTAACTCATATAGGGCTAATTCAGATAGGGCTAACTCCGATAGGGCTAATTCAGATAGAGCTAACTCCGATAGGGCTAACTCATATAGGGCTAATTCAGATAGGATTAACTCCGATAGGTCTAACTCCAATAGGGCTAACTCCGATAGGGCTAATTCAGATAGGGCTAACTCAGATAGGGCTAATTCAGATAGAGCTAACTCCGATAGGGCTAACTAATATAGGGCTAATTCAGATAGAGCTAACTACGATAGGGCTAATTCAGATAGGACTAACTCCGATAGGGCTAATTCAGATAGGGCTAACTCAGATACCCAGCAAACAGTAAGAGCAGCATAATAGCAGCATAACAGCATATGCTAGAGCATCAAATGTTTACATTGTGCTATTATGCTGCTATTAAATATATATTATGCTTCTATTATGCTGCTATTAATTTGTAACGCTATTATGCTACTGTTATGCTGCTATTATGCTGCCATTATGCTGCTATTATGCTGCTATTAATTTTAAAAGTATATTATGCTGCTATTATTAACAGTAAGCTCTATCTGAATTAGCCCTATATGAGTTAGCCCTATCTGAATTAGCCCTATCGGAGTTAGCCCTATTGGAGTTAGACCTATCTGAATTAGTCATATCGGAGTTAGCCTTAATGGAGTTAGCCCTATCTGAATTAGCTCTATCGGAGTTAACCCTATCTGAATTAGCCCTATCGGAGTTAGCCCTATCTGAATTAGCCCTACCCAGAAAACAGTAAGAGCAGCATAATAGCAGCATAACAGCAGCATAATAGCGTGACAAATTAATAGCAGCATAATAGCAGCATAATATACATTTAATAGCAGCATAATAGCACAATGTAAACATTTGAGGATCTAGAATATGCTGTTATGCTGCTATTATGATGCTCTTACTGTTTGCTGGGTAGGGCTAATTCAGATAGGGCTAACTCCGATAGTGTTAATTCAGATAGGGTTAACTCCGATAGAGCTAATTCAGATAGGGCTAACTCCATTAAGGCTAACTCCGATAGGGCTAATTCAGATAGGTCTAACTCCAATAGGGCTAACCCCGATAGGGATAATTCAGATAGGGCTAACTCATATAGGGCTAATTCAGATAGAGCTAACTCCGATAGGGCTAATTCAGATATGGCTAACTCAAATAGGGCTAATTCAGATAGGACTAACTCCGATAGGGCTAATTCAGATAGGTCTAACTCCAATAGGGCTAACTCCGATAGGGTTAATTCAGATATGGCTAACTCATATAGGGCTAATTCAGATAGGACTAACTCTGTATGGATAACTACGATAGGGCTAATTCAGATAGGGCTAACTCCGATAGGGATAATTCAGATAGGGCTAACTCCGATAGGGCTAATTCAGATAGGGCTAACTCAGATAGGGCTAACTTCGATAGGTCTAATTCAGATAGGGCTAACTCCGATAGGGCTAAATCCGATAGGGATAATTCAGATAGGGCTAACTCAGATAGGGCTAACTCCGATAGGTCTAATTCAGATAGGGCTAACTCAGATAAGGCTTATTCAGATAGGGCTAACTCCGTTAGGGCTAACTCCGATTGGGCTAATTCAGATAGGGCTAACTCCCATTTATTATGTATATTATATATTAATATATATTAATTTCTCAATATTTGTTTTTTATAACATAATTAATTAAAATCAAATAAATAATATATTTCTTATTTCTAAAATACTCCTAGATCATGCAATTTTCTAGTAATAACTCATAATTATCAACTATCCGCACATACACCGGGCCAAAACAGCTAATATATATATATATATATATATATATATATTAGTATAATAAAATAATATAAGAATGTATGAATATATAAAAGTAAATAAATAGAATATATTATTATAAATTATAAATTATAAATTATAAATTATAAATTATAAATTATATATAAGATTGTTATAAATTAAAATCAATTACTTTTTAATTTAAATATTAATGTATTGTTCTGAATGTAATAGTATATTCGTATGTATGTGTGTATGTGGTATTAAGTATGTATATGTATGTGTATATGGATATATGCATACATATGTATATATATATATATATATATATATATATATATATATATATATTTATAATTAGGTTCTTACTATTGTGTAATATCCAAGCTCCTAATTGTTATGTGATATATTATCATTATTATATATATAGCTTATTTTTTGTATAAAATTGTATTAATAACATAATACAGAATAATATTACATTCATCATATTTATGAATTTTTTTAAATGTGTATAATATTTAAAGTAATACAATACAATAATTAATTAAATTACATATGAATAAAATATTCAGTTATTAATAATGTGTTATCATAAGTAATATATTATATAGGGGAGTGAAGGGTATTGTGGCCGATAACGATATTTCAAGAACTATTATATTTATCAAAAAATGATATATACGAAAAATGTAGATAATTGAATTCTAAGAATGATAGTGTACATCATTTTTTATTTATATCAATATTAATTATTGATTTTCGATTAGAGAAAAAAATCAAATAATCGTAATTTTTATCGATAAAAACGTAATGTTTACCTTATTTTATAGGAAAATTATTGAATATAATTATGAATTTTTAATATATTCAGTTAAGGTAATAAATAATATATACGATTACATTTATAACAATATTCAATAATAACATAATGACATAGTAATCTGTTATTTAAACCAAAGAGTGCGAGGCGGCTATTGTGGCCGATGCGTGGTGGGTATTGTGGCCGATTAATAACCAATCAGCATCGAGATAATTTCAATGCGTAAGCGTATCATAAAAATAGTATATTTAGATATATTCTTTATAAAACCACTGAAATACATTTATTATATATTTGCATTAATAATGTGAGACATATTAAACTAATTAATTACAAAATAAATTTGTAGCTGAATATAAGTAAAACTAAATGGGATAACGATTAATTATTTTTATATTTAATATAAAAGTGCGTGTGTATCTTGATATCTGATACAATGTATTTTAATTTCTAATTATAAAAATAGTACGTATTTAAATACACGACGCGATCCTACTGGCTATTTCGGAACTATCGACCATAATACCCGCACTAGTGTATTTTATCTCTATTTATACGGAAAATTTGCTTTTAAATAAAAATCAAATGACTTGAATACAAATAATTAAATGAGTAAATGTTGATAGCCATTATTTAGAACAACATATTATAATTGTATATACATATTGGATCATAATACCCAATATTAGTATGATATATTTTCTTTCTTGTAAAGTAATAAAAACATCGGCCATAATACCCTTCCCTCCCCTATATATTTAAAACCAATATATCCTATTGTTGTGTTATATATTAGTAATGTACACTTAGTTTTCATAATAAAAATAATAATTTAAAGTATATTATTTTTCATTTTAAAATTGCATATTTTGACGAATTTACATTATAAACAACACATAGTTCCGAAAATTGACTCCTATATAGGTGGCGCTGATAGTTTTTGTATACAAAATAGTGTACACACAATATATATTACCAATCGCGTTAGTGTTAAATCTTCCTTAGAAAAATCTTTGATATAGCTATATGGGTTATACAATATATATTTGTGAAAATGTATAAATTGTAATTTTATAATATTTCATAATAAAGTTAGCACCTAACCAATATGAATATTAGATAAACACAAACCATACCTAACACAAACAAGGTATCTTAATTAGCAAGTACACATACACTATGTAGATAATATATATTTAAAAACTACATCAACAAAATATTGATGAAAAGGTTAACGAAATAAAATTGAGTACAATTCAGATTTTATAACACTAATATATAACACTAATATATATATATATATATATACATAGTGTTAATTAATTGTATGTATATGCAACATAGAGTAAATGAAAATTTAATACGATTTAGATCTATTTTTAGAAGCCACTAAACTACGTCAAGGTATCGTATAGTTAGTGGATTTTAACTCACATTATTAAAGTGAGATTTATGGGAATTTCAACCTGATATTAAATTTTTTATAATATTTTTTAAAAATAATATAAATACTTTTTATTTTTATCAAAAAACTGTAAACATCAACATTTTCAATTTATTTTGGAAATAACACATTTAATTCGGCATGATTTATTTTTGAAAATGTTGGAGTAATTTATAAACATATTGACTTGAAAAAAATTCAAACTGCCAAATTCCAATTATTTAAACAACTAATAAAATCAGGAAAAATAGAAAAACTTTAAATTGTGTTACTTATGTGATACACCCGGTTATATAACATGTTTATTCATATATAAATAATTACTCAATCAATAATTAATAATAAGACATTTTTTTACATGAGGTTTATTCGTATACGAATAGTTATATGATATATCTTATAAGATAATTTGAAAAAAAAATTAAATTATAAAATATTTGTACAAAATATAAGTAAATGTGTACTATTTATAATTAAGGAAACGAGGCACAATTGTTAAATATTAATTATTATTAATATTGTTTACCTCATTGTACTACATGTAATACATGTTTGTTGGTTGTATGTACACACATTTCACATGGAAACAGTTTAGAAATCATATAAACCGTATTTCTTTAGAAAGCTATAAAAACTCACACATAGAAGTGACAGCACTGCGAATGTATGTCAATAGCTAACACAGACAAGCGAAGCGACTATAAGTTCTAAAACTACATGACTAGTCTCCTTTCATAGGTAATCATCACTAGGCAATAACCATATGTGTATGCATATATGCATATATATATATATACAGTGAAAGCCGCTTACTTCGACAGCCACGTACATCGATAATTCGGCTACATCGACATTTCGAGATATTTTTGTTGGATTTACACCTATTTACATGTAACTTAATCCGCGTACATCGACAATCCACTTATATCGATAATTCGGCATTATCGACATATTTATAAGGTAATATTTGGAATTTAATCCACTTATATCGACAAATTTGATTATAAAACAAATTATTTACAAATTTTAATTTGTATAAAAAGTATTCCCATAGTATTCATTGATATTCCCCTTCTACTCAATATCGTCAGTATTGCTATAAATAACTTGATCTTTAATATCTTACGTAATTGGTCAATATTTATATACGCCTACAAATATGTATTGTGATGTAATTACGTATGTCTTATTTCATTTATTAAATTATTGTAACGATGCCAAAACGTAAATTCATTTCTATCGTTGATAAAGCTACTGCTATCAATAATATTAAAAATGGAAAGGAGAGAAAGATTGTGGCAGAGGAACTGGTTGTTGGATTGTCTACTATTGTAGGATGGATGAAAGTTTTTATCATATACACATATCAAAACATTATCATAAGTAAAAAGTAGGTAACAATGAACTATATAATCCGTAATCATATATTATTATGTCAGTAGTGTACAGTGTACACTGTACACACTATATATAGTACCCTTAATTACTGGCGTCACTATTACGTACTAACAACTATGACTCATTGTGTAGGTATATATTTATATTCAATTTATATCTCAATATAATGTTATCTATTATAATTAATACTATATAGTTAAATATATTTTATTATAGTACCATATGACACGGTAATACCAAAGATTTTGCGAAGCAAAGATATAACACTCCCTATGCATGCAACGTAATTTAGTAATAGCCCCAACCGCTGCTAGCAGTATTATCGAAATCACTGAAATAGATTTAGGTTCGGCTCTGTTTGCATACAACAATGTTTTCATTGCTCTATTAAATTACATGCAATATAAATTAGCTTTTACTCACTAAATATATACTTATAGCATTTAAAACATACATATCATATTTGTTTGTTATATATTAGTAATGAACACTTAGTTGTCATCATATAAATATTAATTTAAAGCATATTATTTAACATTTTAAAAGTGTATAGTTAAATACGAATTTACATTATAAACAACGCATAGTTCCTAAAAGTAACCCGCTATAGGTGGCACCAGGGTATTTTGTATACAAATTCGAATTACACGATTTCGCGTAAGTGTTATATCTTAAGATAAGGAAATTTCCTTCGGAAAATCTTTGGTAATACCAAAGATTTTGCGAAGCAAAGATATAACACTCCCTATGCATGCAACGTAATTTAGTAATAGCCCGAACCGCTGCTAGCAGTAGTATCGAAATCACTGAAATAGATTTAGGTTCGGCTCTGTTTGCATACAACAATGTTTTCATTGCTCTATTAAATTACATGCAATATAAATTAGCTTTTACTCACTAAATATATACTTATAGCATTTAAAACATACATATCATATTTTTTTGTTATATATTAGTAATGAACACTTAGTTTTCATCATATAAATATTAATTTAAAGCATATTATTTAACATTTTAAAAGTGTATAGTTAAATACGAATTTACATTATAAACAACGCATAGTTCCTAAAAGTAACCCGCTATAGGTGGCACCAGGGTATTTTGTATAGAAATTCGAATTACACGATTTCGCGTAAGTGTTATATCTTTCCTTCGGAAAATCTTTGGTAATACTATAACATATTATATGATATGTAAATACATTGCATGGATCAACTCTCTTTATCGAGTACAAGTCGGTGGTGCATTGCATCACCAGATGCAGGACCTGCATTGCAGGTATATAAGCTCAATTGTAATTAACAATTCTTAAAATAGATTTTGGTCATAAGATAAATAGTATCAAAGGTATTGACGTAACATGCTTACATGTCGCATCACGAATTGTTACGTCATTAGTTTCCATTATGTTTATTTTTTATTTTTTCTATATCCTATATGTTATATTTAATAAAGTAAATTTACATTTTTACAAAACAATGAACCAGACGATTGTGCAATTATATATGATACCAGTGATATTGCAAATTGTGATGATTTCGATTTACCTAAATTAATATCTATTTATAACAATTATAACAATTCAAATTAATTTTATAACGATTATGTATCAATGTATGTGTTACCGTATGATAATGATATATTATCTATATTGTCGATTATACGATCACATACACTCACAGAACATAAAGAATATGTTAATGAGTGTAAACATGATCCAATTATTGTAAAAACCAACGTCTGTAGTTTTAAATATGTTATAAGAAATCCAATTGTATATAAATAGTCATACCAATCACGATAAAAGTAATATAAATACATGCATATGCACAATACAATCACATATTGATAATATAAATTTAAATAAAATACAATCCGCCAAACAATCATCGATTACAAAATATTTTTAGTTTATAAATAAACTTTTTAGTAAATACATATTTATTATTTAATAAACATGCATGTTTCCTTTACATTACATGTAATTAAATTAAATAATTAATGTAATTTAATTACACATTTTTTGTTATTATATTATATGTATATATTATATTATTACTTTAATTGTATATATCGACATTTTTGGAGCTTACACAACCATGTCGATGTAAGCGGCTTTCACTGTATATAGAGATTAATTAATACAATGATATTAATATAATATTTAAGATATAATAGGAAAAACTGCGATAAAATGGTAGGAATTGGGATAATGATATTATCTAATAATTTAAATGAATATAAGTTTATTCGAAATTAATTATTTTGAAATAATTGGTAATAAATGCGCATATGCACATACACTCTTAAAACTATAAGTTCTTCGGAGAACCTTTCAGGGTTCTTCAGTTTGACACCTATAGTGAACCCTGGTAGTTATTCAAAGAACCCTCATAGTAGGGTTCTTTGGAAGAACTCTTTCTAAAAGAACCTTTAAGATCTTCCAAGAACCTTATTTTCGGCAAAACTGAAGAACCCATTTGGTACCTAGAATAACTCTATATTATTGATCTTTTTTAAGAGTTCTTAGAAGAACTCTAGGGTTCCCTATTGGTGGCAAAACTGAAGAACCCATTTGGTACCTAGAAGAACTCTATATTATTGATATTTTTTAAGAGTTCTTAGAAGAACTCTAGGGTTCCCTATTGGTGGTAAAACTGAAGAACCCATTTGGTACCTAGAATAACTCTATATTATTGATCTTTTTTAAGAGTTCTTAGAAGAACTCTAGGGTTCCCTATTGGTGGCAAAACTGAAGAACCCATTTGGTACCTAGAAGAACTCTATATTATTGATATTTTTTAAGAGTTCTTAGAAGAACTCTAGGGTTCCCTATTGGAGGCAAAACTGAAGAACCCATTTGGTACCTAGAAGAACTCTATATTATTGATCTTTTTTTAGAGTTCTTAGAAGAACTATATGGTTCCCTATTGGTGGTAAAACTGAAGAACCCATTTGGTACCTAGAAGAACTCTATATTATTGATCTTTTTTAAGAGTTCTTAGAAGAACTATATGGTTCCCTATTGGTGTCAAAACTGAAGAACCCATTTGGTACCTAGAAGAACTCTATATTATTGATCTTTTTCTGGTTCCTTAAGGAACTTATAGGGTTCCTTATTGGTGGAAAGCTGAAGAACCCATGTCGGTCTTTGAAGAACTTATTATTACTTTAGTTATTATATATATAAAACTATAGATAATTAAACTTAAAGTACCTTTTATTCAACTAATGTTAATATAAATTTTATAACTGTTTGCTATTTATATTTATTTGATATAATTTTTTGATAAAAAAGTACATATATAATTATTATTAAATTATATATCAGAATAGGATTATTATATATATATATATATATAATTTATATGATTTAAATATAAATTGATATTTAAAATAGTATAATGTTAATGGTGGCTCGAATTATAGGCCAAAATCATTTACATCACAATTCTCAAAAATTTTTGAAAAAATTTTAAAAGTAAGAATGTTTTCATTTTTAGATAAAAATTCTTTAATAAACAATTCTCAATTTGGATTTCAAAAATCTATATCAACATGTGATGCTTTGATAAATTATATCGATTACTTAAATATAAATTACAAATTATTCATATCCACAATATCGATTGATTTAAAAAAGGCTTTCGATACTATTAATCATGAAATTTTATTAAATAAATTATATATATATGGTTTCAGAGGTATCACTTTGTCATTATTAAAAAGTTATTTGACAAACAGGTATCAATACGTAAGCTATAATAATACCAATTCTAAAATACTTCCGATTAAATGTGGTGTACCACAAGGTTCAGTTTTGGGACCAGTATTATTTTTAATGTACATAAATGATTTACCTAATATAACTAATAAATGCAATTTTACTCTTTTTGCTGACGACACAACTTTAACATTTAAGTCTCATAAGTTAAATGATCTAGAAAAAGAAATAAATTCTACTTTAGTTTTAATATGTGACTGGCTTTGTGGTAATAAGCTAGTTCTTAATATTGATAAAACAAAATTAATTTTATTCCATCGCACAAGAGTTAAACATAAATTGAACATCAAAATAAATAATATAGCCATAAAACAATCAACTAATTTTAAATTCTTAGGCATTTTAATTGACGAAAATCGAAATTGGAAAATGCAAATAAATAATATTAAAAATAAACTTTACTATGGACTTAGTTTACTACATAGATATAAATATAAATTTAATATTAATACTTTAGTTATGCTATATTTTTCTTTTTTTCATAGTCATATTAATTATTGTTCTATTATATGGGGAAGTACTTACCATAGCAATATAAAATGTATTCAAATTTTACAAAATAAATGTATGAGAGCAATATATAAACTTGATAACAAAACCAATATTGATTACATTTTTTAAGACATAACAGTCTTAAATTTAAAGATATAATAAATATATCCATTTATAAATATATGTTTAGAATATATAACAATCATTATTTGCATAGTTCAATTTGTAAGTTATTTACCTATAATTGCTCTTTATATACTTTTAGGTTAAATAGAACATTCTTAATACCAAAAATAAGATTTGATCATGATAAATTTAGTATTCGTTACAAAGGCGCATATGTATGGAATTCTTTAAATACAACCACATCATCTTTGACGAATTTTAATACTTTTACAATACATATTAAAAACATGCTTTTAAATAGTTATATGTAATCACTTACACCTTATCTGTATTGTTTGTTATTTTATTTACATGATCATCTTTTCTTCTTTTTAGCTCTTTTAAATTGTTCGTATTGTACATATTTTTATTTCTAGCCTTTGGTCTTTAGTTTTCTTTGATTTTTATAGTTTAACTTATTTATTATTTTAGTATCTTTTTACATTTTTTAATATTTTATTATATTTTATTATTATTTTATTGTTATATACATGATGATTTCTTGGTATTGAGAGATATATTTAATTTTATTGTATTGCTTTTTTATGAGACAGAACACGAATGAACAATATAGAATTGTAAAATATTTATTTATATTTATTCATTTTGTATTTATTCATTTTGTATTAATTCTCTCATTACCAAGAGCAGGTTGGTATCTCGATAAGTTCAATAGAACTTCTATACCATACCTGGGTTTTTGATCTCGGTCATCAACTGAATCTGATATTATTATAATTTATAAAAAAATGGTTATAATATTATTAATTTATAACAGATATATTATATATGTAACATATTTTATTTATTTTGTACATAAATCATATTCTATATAGAAAATGTATATACATATATATATAGGATATTAAAAATAAATCAAAATTATGTTTATATTTTATTATAATTGTGTAAATTATCGGAAATATAATACATGAATAATGTGATGAACAATATTTAATTTAGTTAATAATTTAGTGATATAAAATTAATTAACCAATTTAATTACACCTTACATATCTCTTTAATTTTCTTCTTAGCCATTTTATAGCCTTTTTATTGTTGCTGTATTCAATTTCTGAAATATTATAATATAATTAGGACCTAGTCAGACAAATTTAATAACAAATATTATATTTTAATTTAAGATACATTTATAAATAACATATAAGAAATAATGACAAAAACCAAATATAAAATACTTTAAAATAATGTAATTAAAAAATATTCTATATTTTCATATAATACACTAAATATATCACAATTAATGGGGATGTCATACACCTTGCTATGGTGAAAATAATTTTTTATTTTAAAATTTGGTTATTTTATGATACTATATGATGTTTTTTTATATATATATATAAATATATATTCTCTATAATATAATATATTATTGTATACAAAAAGTATTTATATATATATATATATATATATATATATATTATAAATATGTCTTATAAATTATTATATACAAAAGTGTATATATATATATATATATAATGTCTCTGAATATTTATCTAATATAAATGAAAATATTGTATTATTGTTGCCAAACTACAAATTCTGTTTTCTTTAAATAATGAATTCATCAAAGCAGAGCATGTATAAAGGCTATGCATATAACAACTATTATAGCTATATTATTTTTTTTTTTTTTGCATTAAAGGAGAGAACATTTGTTTATATATACAATAGAAATATTGTTCATAAATATTATTAGAATAGACCATATGCTTCCCATATATTTGAATGTTAAACTGTGAAATGGTATTCAGTGCACTGTGACATCCCTTTAAATAATATATTACAATTATATAATTTTAATCAATAATACATTTTTATATTGTATTTGTATATAAACATTTTCCTATACTTAATTTACATATTATTTATCACGTTATTTATTTCTATTGTTTAATGAATATTTTTAATTAAAAAAAAATTATAAAAAAAATTGTATTACAAATAATTATTTTTTAAATTCCTTAGATTATTAAAATGAATTAATACATAACTATCATATATTATATAGAGTTGTCAACATGTATTTCAATTAACTAACCATCACATTACAATACACAAATAATATATTGTAGTTACATTAGCATCTCTTCAGCAATTCCATCCCTAGATATGGTATAGCAATAGCGACCTCCCTGATCACACACCACTGCTATAAATGTTTACATATTACAAATTAAATAAATATATTATAATTAAATAAATATATCATAATTATATAATTTTAATCAATAATACATATGTTTATATTGTATGGGTATATAAACATTTTCCTATACTTAATTTACATATTATTTATCACGTTATTTATTTCTATTGTTTAATGAATATTTTTAATTAAAAAAAAATTATAAAAAAAATTTTATTACAAATAATTATTTTTTAAATTCCTTAGATTATTAAAATGAATTAATACATAACTATCATATATTATATAGAGTTGTCAACATGTATTTCAATTAACTAACCATCACATTACAATACACAAATAATATATTGTAGTTACATTAGCATCTCTTCAGCAATTCCATCCCTAGATATGGTATAGCAATAGCGAACTCCCTGATCATACACCACTGCTGTAAAATGTTTAACATATTAAAAATTAAATAAATATATTATAATTAAATAAATATATCATAATTATATAATATTAATCAATACATATGTTTATATTGTATTGGTATATAAACATGTTCCTATACTTAATTTACATATTATTTATCACGTTATTTATTTATATTGTTTAATATATTAAATATTTTTGATATTTTTAATTAAAAAAAAATTATAAAATAAATTGTATTACAAATAATTATTTTTTAAATTCCTTAGATTATTAAAATGAATTAATACATAACTATCATATATTATATAGAGTTGTCAACATGTATTTCAATTAACTAACCATCACATTACAATACACAAATAATACATTGTAGTTACAGTAGCATCTCTTCAGAAATTCCATCCCTAGTAGCATCTCTTCAGCAATTCCATCCCTAGTTATTGTATAGCAATTTCGACCTCCATGATCATACACCACTGCTGTAAAATGTTTAACATATTACAAATGAAATAAATATATTATAATTAAATAAATATATCATACTTATATAATATTAATCAATACATATGTTTATATTGTATTGGTATATAAACATTTTCCTATACTTAATTTACATATAATTTATCACGTTATTTATTTATATTGTTTAATATATAAAATATTTTTAATATTTTTAATTAAAAAAAAATTATAAAATAAATTGTATTACAAATAATTATTTTGTAAATTCCTTAGATTATTAAAATGAATTAATACATAACTATCATATATTATATAGTGTTGTCAACATGTATTTCAATTAACTAACCATCACATTATAATGTATACAATACACAAATAATACATTGTAGTTACAGTAGCATCTCTTCAGAAATTCCATCCCTAGTTATGGTATAGCAATAGCGAACTCCATGATCATACACCACTGCTGTATAATGATATATCATGCATATATGCTTATAAGCATATTAAAAATTAAATATATTATAATTAAATAATCAATAATAAATATATATATATATATTATATTGGTACTATACACATATTTCCATATATTTCTTAAAATATATATAAAATATTTATAAAATATAATTAATGTAATACAATATTAAAATATTGTAGACAACAATTTTTAATTGATATTTATTAATTAAAATTTATAAAACAATACATTTTCAATAATTACAATATTTTTTTATTTAAATTACTATTTATTTTACTATGTAAATTATGTTTAAAAATATAATAAATTATTTTATATTATCTATATATATATATATTGTAAATACCGGAGTTACACTAACGTATACGTTTATATACGTTTACGTTTACGTGAAACTATATATAGTGTTAAATTACATTGGATTTATAATGTATACATAAATATATATATAAATATATATATATATATATATATTTAATAACCTAGTAATCAATAATATTAAAAAAGTACTCACTTTAATTAAATTACAATTTATATTTAATTAATATTATATTACCAATATCTATAGAAATAGACACTATATATAGTGTTAAATTACATTGGATTTATAATGTATACATAAATATATATATATATATATATATTTAATAACCTAGTAATCAATAATATTATAAAAGTACTCACTTTAATTAAATTACAATTTATATTTAATTAATATTATATTACCAATATCTATAGAAATAGACACTATATATAGTGTTAAATTACATTGGATTTATAATGTATACATAAATATATATATATATATATATATATATTTAATAACATAGTAATCAATAATATTAATAAAAGTACTCACTTTAATTAAATTACAATTTATATTTAATTAATATTATATTACCAATATCTATAATAATACCACTATATTATTTTTATATTTATATATATTTATTTATTTTAAGATACATTTATTTTAAATTATATATAATTTAATCATATATGTTAATCAAATATGTTATAACTATAGTTATTATGATGTTTTGACAAAATATATTACTTAGACGTAATTGAATAGATTATAATTTATATAAATTAAACTATTACGTAGAAATCAATATATTTATTTATAAAATGTATATTTATAGGATTTTCTTTTGAAATTGTATATAATAAATAATTATTATTGAAATTATAAACAAATAGGTAGTACCTACTATGTACTACTATTATAATTTTAGTATTAAATGAGTATAGGTAACCTAATATAGGTTATCTATGCTTAATTATATTTACCTATATATATATACATTGTGTATGTATATTAATGATTATAGAAGTTAACTATTATAAAATGAAACTATTTATTATTATTAAATAATTAAATGATTTAAAATTAAAAGTGAAATAATATATACTATATAACCTATACAATAAGCTATACTATTATTTTATATGCTCATCATTATTATATTTTCAAATTACAGACATATATATATATTTATATTTAATCTGCAAAATGGTTATCATTATTCATATTTTTTAAATATTATTGAATAAAATATAACAGATACATATAAAACTAAAATCCGTCAAAAAATGAATAATTAATTAATATAATATACTAATTTATATATATATAGTATAATAACGTTAAATTATATATATATATATATATATAATAACCTATATGTATATATGTATATATATATATATATATATATATATATATATTTAAATAAATAAGTATATATATAATTATATTTAACATTCAAATAAATATATTTAAATAAATTAATTTATATATTAATAAAATTATGTGGTTGATAATAAGTATTTTAAATTTAATTTATCGACACAATTTATATAAAACACCATATTATATGCTATATTTATATGTTATATATTATATTTTAATATATTATTATATATAAATAATATATTAGTATTACTAACTATTAACTTGTTCGGATTGCTCAGTCATGTTTATGTGATTTGATAAAGTAAGTAATAATAAGAGTAATAATAATATGTAGATAGTATGTTGAAGGTAAAACCGGGAAGGCAAGGTATAACCTATATGCACTCATTATGTATAGTTTATTATAGTTTATTTGAGTAGCGCCACCTATAACTTTAATTGGGTCATCGTAATGACTCATTACGATGATTTAAAAATATATGGTATTATAAAGTATAGATATTATTCCATATATAACCATATATCTCCCTGCTATAACTGTAGAAATAACAATAATAATAATAAGGAATTCTTATTTTTTAGATTCCTATAGGAATTTTATAACATATATAATAATGTAATAGTTAATATAAATGCAGATATATCCTATAAATTGTAGTTATGTTATTAATGTAATTAATTTATAATTTTAAATAAATCTAATATATTATCCGGGATATTATATTATAATAATATACAATAATAATTATTGTATAATACTTTACTTGATTTAGTATATTTATATATTTATAGAATATAATTAATTAATAATAATATAATTAATAATTACATACAAATTACTTAAGTTTAAATTAAATTACAATAGATATAGTAAATTAATTAATTTTCATAAATTATTGAATATAATATTCTGAATATATATTATATTTTTGTTAATTATTTTAAAGATATATTCTATATAGAATATACTATATATAGTATATTATCTTGCGGTGTACTGGATAGTATTTGAAATTATATTATATATTAATAGAATAGTTAAATTATATTATAAAATTCATAAACATTATATGTAAAATAAGATTTCCTATAGAAAATAAGTTAATATTCTGAATAGTATTCTATAATTTAAATCAAAAAAATGTATGATTATGTATAACATATGATAAGTGTTTTAACCAGGTATATATTATTTAAACTCTACATTAGTACACTAGGTACATTAGTACCTATACAATATTAGTATATAGGACTAATAGTAGATACGAATAATGAATAATATAAAATAATGCATTTCTATTTATGATACTATAGTAGGTACCTATAGGTAGGTATATTGTATACCCTATATTATATAGTATATATGTATATTGTATATATTGTTATAACTATATTTGGCTTATGGAACAACCTTGAAATTTACAAACCGTACAAGAACGGTTTAATTACTAACCGTGAAATTATATTTCGTGAAATTTCCAACCGTGAAATATAATATCCGTGAAAATACAAACCGTGAAATAATTATAAATATATGGATATATATTATGTATATATATATATATATATATATATAATATATTATATATATATATATATATATATACTTATAACATAGTGTAGGTATAAAGTATGGAAATAAGGGATCATTAAGACGAGCACACTGCAATGACATTAACTTGAAAACATTAGGTATTTTAGGGTGTTTAGGACCTAATGTTTTACACAATTGTGTGTTAAATTAGTTAGTTATAGGGTATTTATATTAAGTACTTAGTTATGCATTTATTAGTTATGACTCACTCTACAGTGATATAATACTGTACATATATATATAGGTAATAGTAATTACATTATATTTAAAATTTAAATTTTAAAAATAATATTTTTAATTAAATTACAATTATTACTCTTAGAAATTACTAGATTATAAGTCGAATATGTTACGTACACATACGATCGATAGAGTTTAAAATGTACGTTTAATTTCAAGTAGAATTAATAGATATATGTATAACACTATACGTCAATAATAAGTACATCGTTATCATGACGGTTATGGTAACGGTACAGTAAAGTAGGTGTCAATACATTTTATTTTTGATTAAATTACAATTATTACTCTTAGAAATTACTAAATTATAAGCTGAATATCATATTCACATATTACACATATGCAATATCATATTGAATATGTTACGTACACATGAGATCGATAGATCTCTATAGAAACTAATCTTAGAATGTCCGTTTAATTTCAAGTAGAATCAATAGATTATCTATCATATATTTAATATAATATAATATTATATTATATGTATAACTCTATAAGCCAACAATAAGTAAACCGTTATGATAACGGTACAGTGAAGTGTTCGTCAATACATTTTAGATTAAATTACAATTATTACTCTTATAAATTACTAGATTATAAGTCGAATATTGTTACGTACACATGCGATCTATAAAGTTTTAAAATGTACATTTAATTTCAAGTAAAATCAATAGATTATATATGTATAAGCTAGCGTTAGGTTATTCAGTATAGACTATATATAAAATGTATATGAAATTACTATTATTACTCATGTGTATTGTTACTATACTGTATAGTAATATTACACATGAATACTAATAGTAATTGCATATACATTTTATAAATAGCATAATAAAACTAATAATATATTATTATAATATATTATAATAATATATTATTAGTTTTATAACATGTAGTTATAACATGTAATATGGCTCAGTGTTACAATACATGCTTTCTAAATGGAAAGTCAACGGTTCGAATCTAGCTGACGACTATTTTATTGAAATAATAATTTTTATTTGTATTCATTTTAATACTATTTCTTGTATTACTTATCATATTTTATTAGATCAATTATAAATCATTGATATACTATTCATATAAACTATTGAGTTAATAGTAATATAACTTTATTAATTTAATTAAGTCTATACTATGCAAGAATAATTACAGTTTATTATGAATACACTCTATGAATACATTATTGAGGGTATAGTAGGGCATACCCTCAATAATGTTCGTTCAGTGCATTTAAGTAGAGTAATCAAGTACATTAGCCGATGAATAATAACAACCGTGTAATACAAACTGTATAAGAACAACCGTACAATATACATACTTTATAAGACAAACCTTACAAGAACAATCGTAAAATATATAAATATGAAATACTAACCGTATGAGAACAACCATAACATATATAAACAATACAAGAACAAAAGTGTACATAAGTGTTTATAATATTAAATTATGCTATATAATATTATTATAATAATTATAGTAAATACCTAATATACCTAATACTATTACTTTTACTATACATTTATTTATATAGTATATCTATTAAATATATAAATATATTATTATATATATATAATATTATATATATATATATATATATATATATATATATATATATATATATATATATATATATATATATATATGTGTGTGTGATATTGTTATTATATATAGATATATTTAAATGTTTAAAAATACATAATCTTTATATATACGACTATAGCTATAGACTATATATAGTCTATATATAGTCTAGCGGTGAGCATTACAGCTCACAACGCCAGATCTCGCTGCCGCCGTGGGTTCGAATCCTCTGTCAGGCATTATTTATTTTATTTAAATTAACTCTTTTATTATTTATAAATATTTATAAAGAACTACATAGTTCTTCAAATGAGTTCTTCATCGATAATTCAATGAGAAGTTCTTAGAGGAACTCATATAATAAGTTCTTCAT
Organism: Osedax fenrisi; assembly: GCA_964019155.1. Lineage (NCBI taxonomy): Eukaryota > Metazoa > Annelida > Polychaeta > Sabellida > Siboglinidae > Osedax > Osedax fenrisi. The sequence goes on along the minus strand of OZ025241.1, from coordinate 70,140,068 downwards.
TAGGTGGCCCCAATGAACTCGTTTTATACGAAGAACCCTGAATTTCAAAATAAAGAACTATATAGTTCTTCAAATGAGTTCTTCATCGATAATTCAATGATAAGTTCTTAGAGGAACTCATATAATAAGTTCTTCATTAGGTGGCCCCAATGAACTCGTTTTATACGAAGAACCCTGAATTTCAAAAAAATGTTAAGAGTGTACGCGAGGTAATATTAATAAATATTAATATTAATATATTAATATAAGTATATATATTATATATATATATATATATATATATATATATATATATATATATATATATATATATATATATACTTATATTAATATATTGATATTAATATAAGAATATATATATAATTAGATATTATAATTTAAAATAATACAAAATCCGAAGAATACATGTCTCAATTTTGTTCAAATTTTAATTTGAATTGTATAATCCAGAATACCGCTACGCGTATCGCTATGAAATATATATATATATATATATATATATATATATATGCATAGAGATTAATTATTAATAAAAGTATATTAATATAATATTTAATATATAATTATAAATTATAATATTAAAATGAGATATAAAAGGTAATTTATATACGTATATAATTTAATAAAATTAAATATATGGTGTAAGTGTCTCAAATTATCATTATAACCATAAGAAAATTATAAAATTGTGTGACAAATATAACTTTGAAAGTTTATATCAAAAAAATGTTTTAAATTATTTCTTTTTTACTATATTTTTACTATATTTAATAAATTTGTATGTGCTAAATTTGATAAATAATTTATTTTTTAGCAAATATATAGTCTACATATACATATATATATATATATATATATATATATATATATATATATATATAATTGAAAGTATAAAGTATAAATATTTGCTAACGATAACATACGTTATAGAAATAAACAAGGAATAATACGAAATTAAAAAATTTAAGAAATTAAAACGTTTTACAGTTACCGTAAAAATAAATGAAAAATAATCGAATATAGAAATAAATAATTTAGTAAAAATAAACGAAAAATTATCGAAAATAGAAATAAAATATAATGTAAAAAATCGAAAATGGAAATAAAATAATTTTTTTTTGTAAATTGCATCGAAAATTCAATTTATACTTTAACTATATTGAATTATTCTTATCTTTGTAACCTGTAATAGTAATAAATTATTAGTTATATAGTATAATATCTAAATAAACATTTTAAAATATTATATAAACAGAACATGTTAAAAATCAAATAAATAATATACTAACAAATAAAAACAATACTAGAATGAAACACATAACTAATGTAATACTTATAAAAATCTATAATAATAATAATAATAATAATAATAATACATTATTAATGTTAATTCAACATTAAACATTGTATATAATAAATTTGAAACATATATATATATATATATATATATATATATATACACACATAACACGTTAATAACAAAACAAACCAATAATATTACGAAATAATTGTTTAAACAATATAATAATTATCACTATAATCTGAAATAATAGTAAATTATTAATATTGTATTTTAATAATATAATAAATTTAAAACATATATACAATATATATATATATATATATATATATATATATATAAATATATAAATAAAATATAAAACAGAACTAACAAAAATAAAGTTATATTTCCCACTTTAAAATCTGTAATAATAATGAATTATTAATTTGATATTATTGTATATATGAACAAATATAACCCACATATTCTACAAAGAAAAATAAACTGAAGAGATAATGCAATGATTTAGATACAAAATTAAATATAAATCAATATAAATTATAAATTTGTGTTAAAAAAAAGTTGTTTGTCAAAACATATTGTTGTAACATAAATATATATAAACATTTTATGTACTAATATTACATTATAAAATATAATTATGTATAATTAACTTTTTATTATGTGTATACCCTAAAAAGTAGAATATTACAATTCATCAAAAAGATATGTATTCTAAATAAAGAAATAATTTTAAAAAAGTTCTGAAATATAAGCTTGTAAATTTTATTTGTAACACCAATTTGATAACATGCTTATATTTATAATACATATTTGAGATAATTATATTTACTTTTATACGAATATTATACATCATTTCAATTAAATATGTTTATAATAAAAATTATAAATTGAAGTTTCGCCGGACTTTAAATATCACATGTGTATTATTTTTAATTTATATATATATATTTCAGACAAAATGTATACCGAGCAGAACTAAAACAAGATATGAGTATTAAGAATTTAGTCCTCGTTTATAATTTTGTAGCTACAGTTTATTCAAATAAAATATTGTCATTATCAGGCGCCCGAGAGTGACATGTCATCAAACTAAAGGTTAGTAGGATAACAATAAGATATAGTATAATACTAGGATATAGTATAACAATATATTGATCCTATAGGATATAGTATAACAATAGTACGTAGTAGAACAACCGTTACGTACACACTCAACAGATTCCTTCGTATAAATGTATAATGGATAGTAATATATTTTAGAATATAGTTATAAAATAATGTAAACGAGTTTCTTTGTTTTAGAATTGATATTATCCTACCTATAGATATATATGTATATATATATATATATATATATATACACATAGGTATATATATATATTTAAATATATACGTATATATATATATATATATATATATAGTATTAACATAAATATATGTAATCATATATGTATGCATGATTTGTTTTAGTGGGTATTATCAGGGAGTCTCCCTGGTATTACATTAAAATAAAACTGAACATAAAATCCTAAGGGTACCTTTGTTCGGTGGGGTAGGTGAATTCACGTTCAAGATTTGCTGTTATGTTGTGCCAGCTGATCTGATTCGTGTGTTTGCTCCCTTGTATCGAGTATTCAATGAGATCACAACAAGTATCGTGTGCCAGTGTATCAAGTATAACTCGTGTGCTTATATATATATATATATATATATATATATATATATAAATGTAGTGGTGAAACATGTGATAACGAGGTAGGAAGAAAGTAGATATTATGTAATAAGTATAAATTCTACTTTCGTATATTTGTTAATTTTTGCAGGTAATTATTTCTATTTCTATATTGTATTGAATCTATTTTTGTGAAATATGTAGACATTGTGAAATAATATTAAATTATTTGTAGATATTTTTAATTATATTGATTATGTAGGGGAAAGTAACCGAAACGGACAGTGCCCGAATACGGACACTCTCTGTATCTCAGAAACTATAAATCCTACAAAAACAATTTTAATTAAAGTATTAATTACAATAATATTTGTTATTACGTATTGGCTTATTATTGTGTATTAATTGTATTTATATTTGTATGTTAAACTATATATTTATTTACGTTTTGTTGAATTATTAAATTGTTGTGTTTTAAGTATTTTATTTTATTTTATTTTATATGTCTTAACTTAAATTTTATTTATTACACGATGAATGACATTATGAGGAGTTTTTTTAGAAATGTATTATATCGATTTTAATATTGTATTGTATTTATAATAAAATATTACTATTATCTATTAGAATAACACATTTAATAACGTTAACTCTATTTTATATTTGTTTTTGTTATGACTGAGTGGCTGATGTATTTGTGTTAATGTGGATATGGTACGTATCGAGGAAAAGGATATACTTGTAGTGAGAGGCAAGTATTGCCAGTGTTCGTATTCTTCCCAAAAATATGATCCCAATAGGCGTATACGCCGTCGTACACTGTACGGGTCTACAAGTCCAATGCCGTACACTGTATAGAGTATACCATATACCATATACCATATACCATTATATACAAAGGACCTGACGTACTCACATCCCCGAAGTTAATACGCCATCTATCCTCATTATTTACAATTATTATTGGCTATTCTGGATATAAATTTAATATTTTAATATCTCTGATTTTTTATAAATGTATTATTCTAATAATCTTTTGTATATAACTTTTACAAACATTAAATCTTAACATTTTATTTTATTATTTATATTTTAATTTTACTTTTATTATACTTTTCTTCTCATAATTATTCTTTAGGAAAGTGAAACGGGTAAACGACTAGATATATAGTCGTAACTATATATAAGCATCGCGCTTCTTTACCATGGTCATGCCTACATTCTGATATTATTATTATATATATATATATATATATATATATATATATATATATATATGTGTAAATGTGTGTATATTATAACACTATAGTGTAATATAAATTTAGTAGTTACTTATACATTACAAATATATAACTTATATCAATAAATTATAAATACATTAATGTCAATTGATTTTAAATAAACAACTGAAAGTACACATATTCAAACACAAATATAAAACACGTATAATGTACATAATACTTATTAAAATTGTATTACAATACAATGTATTATA
>OZ025241.1:70010595-70130595 GCA_964019155.1 Osedax fenrisi | reverse complement strand
ATATACATTACTTGATAATACCATTATCCCAACTCCTACCATTTTATCACAGTTTTTCCTATTATTCTCTTTAGTCGGTATCGTTATCTTGACGTTACTTTAACCTTGAACGTACCGGTGGTCCTTTATTCTCGGGTAATTGGTTTCTTTCATATATGAAATATGGTTTCTTTCATATATCTATAGATAGAACTTATTATATATATATATTATATATAATAAGTTCAAGATATGCTGAGGGTCGCATTGAAGATGTCACCCAGAAACCAATTACCCGAGAATAAAGGTCCACCGGTAGGTTCAATGTCAAAGTAACGGTTATCGTCAAGAGTAAGAATATACATATATATATATATATATATATATATATATATATATATATATGTATATTCTTACTCACATATATGTGCACATACGCATTTATATCTAATTATTTCAAAATAATTAATTTCGAATAAACTTATATTCATTTAAATTATTATATAATATCATTATCCCAATTCCTACCATTTTATCGCAGTTTTTCCTATTATATCTTATATATTATATTGATATAATGTTATTAATTAATCTCTATGCATATATATATATATATATATATATATATGCATATATGCATACACATATGGTTATTGCCTAGTGATGAGTACCTATGAAATGAGACTAGGCATGTAGTTTTAGAACTTATAGTCGCTTCGCTTGTCTGTGTTAGCTATTGACATACATTCGCAGTGCTGTCATTTCTATGTGTGAGTTTGTATAGATTTCTAAAGAAATACGGTTTATATGATTTCTAAACTGTTTCCATGTGAAATATGTGTACATACAACCAACAAACATGTATTACATGTAGTACAATGAGGTCAACAATATTAATAATAATTAATGTTTAACAATTGTGCCTCGTTTCCTTAATTATAAATAGTACACATTTACTTTTAGATATATCATATAACTATTCGTATACGAATAAACCTTATGTAAAAAAAGGTATTATTATTAATTATTGATTGAGTAACTATTTATATATGAATAAACATGTTATATAACCGGGTGTATCACACAAGTAACACAATTTAAAGTTTTTCTATTTTTCCTGATTTGTTAGTTTATTAAATAAGTGGAATTTGGTAGTTTGAATTTTTTTCAAGTCAATATGTTTCCAAAATAAATTGAAAATCATCATGTTTACAGATTTTGATAAAAATTATATATATAAAATAAAAAGTATTTATATTATTTTTAAAAAATATTATAAAAAATTAAATTTCAGGTTGAAATTCCCATAAATCTCACATTAATAATGTGAGTTAAAATCCACTAAGTATACGATACCTTGACGTGGTTTATTGGCTTCTAAATATAGATCTAAATTCGTATTAAATGTCCATTTACTCTATATTGGATATACATAAAATTAATTAACAACATATATTAGTGTTATTAGTATTTTTAATCCATTACAATTTTATTATGTATAATAAATGTATATATAAAATCTGAAATGTGCTCACTTTTATTTAGTTAACCTTTTCATCAATATTTTGTTGATGTAGTTTTTAAATATATATTATCTACATATTGTATGTGTACTTGCTAATTAATATACCTTTTTGTGTTAGTTATGATTTGTGTTTATCTAATATTCATATTGGTTAGGTACTAGCTTTATTATGAAATATTATAAAATTACAATTTATACATTTGCATAAATATATATTGTATAACCCATATAGCTATATCAAAGATTTTTCTAATGAAGATTTAACACTAACGCGATTGGTAATATATATTGTGTGTACATTATTTTGTATACACGAACTATCAGCGCCACCTATATATGGTCAATTTTCGGAACTATGTGTTGTTTATAATGTAAATTCGTATCAAAATATGCAATTTTAAAATGAAAAATAATATGCTTTAAATTATTATTTTTATTATGAAAACTAAGTGTTCATTACTAATATATAACAAAAAAATAGTATATGTTGGTTTTAAATATATATGTGGCGAGTAAAATATAATTTATATTGCATGTAATTTAATAAAGAAATAATACATTGTAGTTGTATATACTATACTATACTAAATATAGTGCTATAGCAAATAGCGGAAAACATAAATCGATTTCGATATGTATGAATACTAATCACGTTGCATATGGAGTGTTATATATCTTTGGGTATATTATACATATATACACATATTATATACCTATAACCCTATAATAGTGCAACGCTACTGTACCCTAGTTATACGTATAGAGAACCAAGTAACTTCGTTCTCTATGGTTATACGTATATATAGAGATACCTATATATATATAGAGATAATATAGTTCTGTAAATATATAATATTGTAACATTTTAATTTGTAGAAATGTATATATAATCTGAAACTGGATATTAATATTCAGATATTTTGAAGTAACACGGGGCCCAAAATGTACTGTAATAAATGAAATAAAGTAATATTGAAATTTGAAAATAATGAAAACTGTTGAATATTATCATGATTTATATATAGTACCTACAATATATATATATATATATATATATATATATATATATATATATATATATATACTATAGTATACATTTTAATTTATAGGACATATACAATGTACACATTGTAGGTAATACCCAATATATTATATTTTATATTATAGTATCCATGTCATAGAAATAATGTATAGTAAAACATTAGGCATACATTAATATAATCAATTAGACTAAACTATATAATAGTTTAATATTCAAATTGGTAATTGCGAATAGTGATAATTTTAATGATAATTTTATATTTAAATTATTTCTACTAGTAGCTCTTATTGCTAAATTATTGCCTATATTGATTTTCCTATATATAATGGAAATTATATTATTTCTATAATTTATTGTATATCAAATAGGTTACTATAATATGTACCTATGTTATTATATTTATTAATTTATTTAAGTTTTTTTAAAAGCTTTAACTAAATCTCCAATATAAATATCCAATATATATCCTATTTCATTACTTTTAGTTTTTAATATGCAAAAATAAATTATATAACTACTAGAAATTGCAATATATCTGCTATATTGCTCTAGGGAAAAGTAACCGAATACGGACACTTTAACAATAAATAGTCTTAACAATTTATGACTTAGTATTTGTATTAAAAACTTATAATTTATTAATATTATATGATTAGGGATATTATTGTGATTTTAAAATTTTATTTAATCTTTTTATTCAATAGATACTCGGGGTTTCCGTATTCGGTACCCATGTCCGAATACGGACACACTATATATAACTATAGTTGTAATTTATCTCATTGATTCATAAATAATATATAGTTTATCTATATATAAATTATATATTATTTATGAATCAATGAGATAAATTACAAAGTTTATCTATAGATAAACTATATATTATTTATGAATCAATGAGATAAATTACAATTACAATAAATTACATTATTTATAATTAATTTTATGAATAATGTAATATATTTTAATTAGTAATTAATTTTTATTATTTTATTAATTAATAATTCAATTTAAGTATCTAAATAATAATATTTTTAGATTTAGCTTCATTTGTGGTATTAATATTATAACGCCCGATATTTTTATGAAAATCAGAATAGTTCACACGCTTCGCGCTGATTGGTTATAGGGTGTCCGTATTAGGGATTTATATGACCTCTAGATATATGCTTATAACTTAATGAATATTTGATAACAAATATAGAAATTATATATATATTTTTTAGAATGCTTTATGTTTTAATAATATAGTATTATATTTTATATCGATACATTTGTATATTCTTGAGAAGGTTTTAAGTGGATATTTTTTTTCATAAATTTAAAAACGTAATAAAAAAAGCAGCTTATTGGATATATCAGCAATATTTTGAATAATTAAAAAATAAAAAATACTTTTTAGACTTTATATAATTATGAATATATTATTCATTAAATATTTGTTTGTAGGATATATGTTTCATAAGATACCGAGAGTGTCCGTATTCAGTTACTTTCCACTTGTACTTCTAAACATTTATTTTGAATTTAATAAGTATACTTATTTACTTATATACTTATACATATATGTACTAATATTAGTCTACTTGATAACTTATATTAAATTGTATTAATATTGTATAATGATTATTCTATAATATGTTACATATCAATAGATTAAACGTGTATCTATACAAAACTGTAATGTTAATAGGTGTAACATTAAGTTTCACAGTGTGCAACTCTCTAGAACAATCATTACACATTATTAATAAAATGTAATATAAGTTATCAAGTAGACTAATATTAGTGCAATGCACAGTCTATATATTTCATTAACTGTTTTATTATAATCTATATTTTATATTCTACTATAATTCTATATAAACTTCATTTAAAATAATCATAAATTACTTTAATATTCTATAAACTATTTTATGACATTGAATCTACATTAAATATATTATATATGCTTAATATATGCTTTAAATGTAATTTTTATTGTTCATTTCAAATTATTATTTAACTCGTAATTCCATATTTCTCACACTTGTATTATTCGTGTAATATATTCAAATATATGTATGTACTATATATGGAATATTATTAAATGTATTAATATTATGTTATATGTGTACTACCTAATGAAAACGACATAACATGCTTTGAAATCTTATATTGTTTTCATAATCTAGCAATTACTTACATACATATTGCCATGACGACGTCGCCATAGGGGGATACATGATAATGACGAACACAACTTCATTCATTCTTCACGATCAGCACTATTATTTAGGAGTTCAGGTTAGGGAAGATTAGATCAGTCCAATATATCCACCATCCAGTTTATGTTTCAGGCCTCTCTTTCTACTATATTAAACTGTACCCTTTAATATCAGCTTAGATAGCGATTCATATCTAGAGATATTCCAAAACAACGTAATTTTTCGACGTACCATCATGTCTAATAGAGGCTCATACTTTCATATGTTCCTTCTTATTTCGGTGGACACGTAGATAGTATCTACTAGATACCTATTAGTTTTCCTTTATTTGTATGTGATATTTAGTCTTCTATGGGATTTTGATTCGAATGCACGAATCATCTTTTAAACTCTTCCAACGATGTTCTGGTTTTTCTGCCAGTAAAATGGATAGTACTAAATATGTATAGAGATTGTACTTGAGATTTAATTTAATTTCTTAGCTTTACAAATTTAATGTACTCCAAACTCACCATTGCAGTCGTTTCTGTAGCTATAGCCTATATACTATAGTCTATTTACAATATATTTCTTTCTTGTTCCATTTTAAGTAAGCATCGCGCAAATATATTTGAAGGTTTTAACATTCTCGAGCTACTCTCCATATAATGTGATGTATGGTCAAAATCCATCACCGTTTATGAGTATATTGCTCTTCCCGTGACTTATTTCCATAGCATATAATGCAGAACTTTTTTTTATAAATTATCTGTTAACGCTTGTAATTCACTTTCTGAGCCAGCTAGAAGATTAATATCATCATCGTATACGATATATCGTAATTTGGAAATTTATATTCCTCCGATTGATATTAATGACTGGTGATTTTCTAGAATGTCCTGCATTATTATTTCTACAAATATATTTAATAATAGTCAACCCTGCCCAACAAACAATTATTTAGAACTTTTGAGAACTTTTGAGAACTATAGTTCTAGAACTTTAAGGTAGTTTTGTGGACAAAAGGAGCCTAAAAGTTCCGGAACTTTTGGGATCCTAGTTCTCAAAAGTTCCAGAACTTTTGGGATCCTGGTTCTCAAAAGTTCTGGAACTTTTAGGCTCCTTTTGTCCACAAAACTACCCAAAAGTTCTAGAACTATAGTTCTCAAAAGTTCTCAAAAGTTCCGAATAAATTATATTATTAATAATATTTATATTAATGCATTAATATACATGTATAATTTAAAATAATAAGTATTAGAAAACACAGCTTTTTTTCTATTATATACTATAATATACCTATACAAAACCTATTACTATTAATAATAATTTACCAATTCCCAGCTAACAGTAATAGCCTCATAATAACAACATAATAGCAGAATAATATACTTTTAAAATTAATAGCAGCATAATAATAGCATAATAGACTTTTAATGGCAACATAATAGCATGAAAAATTAATAGAGGCATAATAGAATTTTAATGGCTACATAATAGCAGCCTAATAGCACAATGTAAACATTTTAGGCTATTATATATGCTATTATGTTACTATTATGAGGCTATTACTGTTAGATGGGTAGGTAGAGTAGCAAAGTAATGTAGGTAGTACTCAAAGTCAAGATATCATATAACAATCTGGGAGACTTTCTTAGAAATACAAATCAAATTCGGTTATTTAAAAGAAAATTAGAGGCAAATGAATCATAGACCAAGAGAAGGATTATTTTAAGGCATTATTTATCATTTTGTAATAATTGGTTGATCAAATAATGGACCTGTACTAGTAAATAATGTATACAATCGTTACTATATATAGAGTATACACTTGTTATATATAATCTTGTTACACTTATTCCATTTCTACATTATTTATTTTCTATTTTTTGTATTATATTATAATGATGTTTATTTTATGATTTTATATTATTATTTATTGTTAATTTATATGTCATAAAGGTTTATTTAATAGGTTTAATAAAGGTTTATTTAATAAACAATATAATATCAAAATAAAAAAGAATAATATTTTATTCAATATAATACAAATTATGTTAACATTGATAAGTTACATGCTTAGAATACGTGATAGCTAATGTTAACATTGATATGGTATATAAGTATTATACGTGAATACATTTATATAATAATAATAATTTCTAGTTGTATCTGTATCTGTATCTGTAAAATAATAGTAATTATAATATATTTATATATATATATATATAATCGTACCTTTATCAAGTATTTTTCCTTTTTTAATTTCCATTATATCGCCTTCAACCCAGATGCAATTAATGTATACGGCTCCTCACACTTTCCTTGTTCCGATATATCTAAATACAATAACACATACTTAACCAAACCAGTATATTTATATATGCACTATATATAACTAACAATTATATTAGCTAATATAATTATAACTAACCTAATTATATTTTAAATGTATTCCTATTATATATATATATATATATATGAAAGTGATTATGATCATTTTTTTAAATTTATAATTAAATGAATTAATTAATTCAATTGATAATTTAATTAAGTAATGAAATTAATTAGTAATAAATGTAATTACTATATGATATATGTATACTAATTTAATTTATAAGTGATAAAAAGTAAATAATATATAATAATATATATAAACTAATTACATTATTTAATTAATATAAAATAAGTTATTAATGTTAATCATTGAAGGTTAATAACAACATTTTATTTTAAAAATTAGCATATTATATTCCTAAATATATATATATATAAAATTATATTATATAATTATAATTTATCAATCATCAATTATATTTTATTTAATTTAAAATATCTTATTATTATAATACCATTAAACTGATAAATATATTATAATCTAAATAATTATTTACTAACTATTTTGAGAAGACATTCTTGTTTTTATATATTGTAATATAATTAATTCAAATGTATGTGTATAATTATAAAATAAATATTTAAATATAAAAATATATTTACATATATTTGTTTACACTGTAATCTTAGATTTTAATTTGACCAAACTATAAATCTATAAAATCTATGATTTTTAATGGGTGATATCACTAATTTTAGAATTATATTATAATATTATTGGAACTAAAGTTCTCAAAAGTTCTAAAAAGTTCCAATTATAATTATTGGAACTAAAGTTCCCAAAAGTTCTAAAAAGTTCTCAATATAAAATATTACTGGAACTAAAGTTCCCAAAAGTTCTAAAAAGTTCCAATTATAATTATTGGAACTAAAGTTCCCAAAAGTTCTAAAAAGTTCTCAATATAAAATATTACTGGAACTAAAGTTCCCAAAAGTTCTAAAAAGTTCTCAATATAAAATATTATTGGAACTAAAGTTCTCAAAAGTTCTAAAAAAGTTCCCATTATAATTATTGAGAACTAAAGTTCCAAAAAGTTCCAAAAAGTTCTCAATAGTTCCAATAGTTCTAAAAAGTTCTGAATAAATTGTTTGTTGGGTGTCTTACACGAACTTTACTATAGTATACTACTACTACTAATTATTAGTTAAATTAAGCTAAACAAATGTTATTATTCATTTATAAACTAATATTTATGTATATATATATATAGGACAAGGCGATTGTAGAGGCAACTTCAAATAAGAAATAATTTCTGACCAAAGGATATAATGTAGATGGAAATTGATAGTTTAATTATATGTTGAGAGAGAGCGAGTTATTTTATATAATTCAAATATTCTTGATTTGAGATGAATATTGAATAATAGAAGTATAACAGATGATATGTGGTGAACATTTTAAATGGTTATTATGTAGGGGAGGGGGGTGTCGATGTGTGTATATATATATATATATATATATATATATATATATATATAGTCTTGGAAGTATTTGTGTAAGGGAGTTATGTGATAGTTATGTTGAATCATTGTGAGATTATAATATATATATATATATATATATATATATATATATATATATATATATATATTGAGCATATATGGAGCATATGATAGTTTATTGGTTACATTAATTAATATATAATTTAATATGATCAGTATATGAGTGATTATATATGGATGTAGGGGAAAGTAACCTAATACGGACACTTTTACAATAAATGGTCTTAACATTTTATGACTTATTATTTTTATTCAAAAATTACAATATATTAATATTATATGATTATAGATATTATTGTGATTTTTAAATTTTATTTAATCTTTTAATTCCATAGATAATGGGGGTGTCAGTATTCGCTAACCATGTCTGAATTCGCTACACATATCCGCATACGAACACCCTGTGTTATAATACGGACACCCTATATACCACTAGATAAAATATAAATTAATGATGAATCGATCATACAAATTACAATTACATTATTTATAATTAATTTTATGAAAAATTTATTCTAATTTAATTAGTTAATAATTTATTTATTTTTATTATTTTTAATTAATAATACAATTTAAATATCTAAATAATACAAATTTTAGATTTAGATTTATTGGTGGTATTAATATTATAACGCACGCGATTTTTATGAATATCAGAATAGTTCATACGCTGCGTGCTGATTGTTTATAGGGTGTCCGTATTAGTAAATTATATGACCTCTAGATATATGCTTATAACTTAATCAATATTTGATAACAAATATAGAAATTATATATATAATTTTAGAATGTTTTATATTTTAATAATATAGTGTTATATTTTATATCGATCATTTATATATTCTTGAGAAGGTTTTAAGTTGAATTTTTTTTTCATAAATTTAAAAACTTAATAAAAAAATCAGTTTGTTGGATATATAAGCAATATTTTGAATAATTTAAAAATAAAAAATACTTATTTAGACTATTTATATAATTATGAATATTTTATTAATTAAAAATTTTTTTTGTCGGATGTATGGTTTCTGAGATACCGAGAGTGTACGTATTCAGGCACTGTCCGTATTCGGTACCCTATAGTTGGATATAATGAAGAAAAGTGAAATAAAATAAATATCGAAAAGAAGTTTGGAGCCTCGAGGAACGCAATAATAGTGTACCCATGGTAGTGGGGAATGATATTTAAAGGAAACGGATTGAGAACTCTTTGAAATGTATGGTGAGAAGTTCTCACTGAGTATCAATATAACAGGTGTAATACAAATCCTATTTATTCAAGGTTATTAATAAACAAAATAGCGGTCAAGCAATTTAAAGTCGGAAGAAATGTATACTATGACCATTAAGGTGCCGAAATTATTCATGACAAATAAGCAGATGTGATCACAAATTCACTATCACTACTGTATGATGACTTATCTTGACTTATATTTACCTATACGTTTTTGAAAACTAATTATAATATTATAGTTGCCGTTAATATTCATATTTCTACCATTAGTTTTCTACCAACGTCCTTGCATACTTTACAAATATTGATATACGTTATGATATCAGCATGCCTACCGATCCACTTATACCTAATATTTACCTTAGCTATCATCCTATAGGATGATAATAGCTATAGCAATTATAATAGTTATATATATAATATATATTATATATATAAAGGTATACCTATTATATATCATGTCCACTCGGTTAGATGATACTAATAATACATCTTCAATATCCTTTCTACCTTTATAACACCCTATCTCGCATTTTACACAATATAATTTTAAATATAATGTAATATATTATGCAATAGCCATTATATTGTCCCCATTTATTATTATATAATAATATAATATAATATAATATAATATATAATATCTCTCTTATTTTCAAGTATGCTAATTTATTCTTCCAAAAGTACTGATAAATCCATACAAATTCAATAAGTATAACCTCATTTATATCTCAATCATCACCGCAAACAATCTTAAAATCTGATTCTCCTATATCTCCCCATCTCGTATCCTCGACAACATCTGACACATTATTTACATAATACTTTCTATATTTAATAATAGTATCGAATTGTGCTAATCCTGCTACCAACTTCTATTCTAACGAATTCAGCTATTGTTTATGATGTATATGATACGGCACTATCGTAAGTTAATAGATATGTACATTTAGAACATATTATTTAATACATACGCTTTACAGATACCGCACACACTCCCATTAATTCGTATTTGTCCGACTAATAATTTTCCTCAACTCTATCTCCCATACTAAACAATGTTTAGTAAATATCATATTTTCAAATATAATCACCAATATTTTCTTATGTGTACATTATCGTATTATCTCCTCTAAATCATTACCCGAAGCTTCGGTGTCTATGATAGACAGTCTATCACCAATGGTTCATAGAATCTAAGTAACACTCAATATTTATTAGTAATAAAATAAGTAATAAAAACATTGTCACCGAACATAAAGTGTGGAGATTATATTAATATATTATATTTTATAAATATATTACCAGGTATATAAGTCGAAGATATATCTTCTAAATAGATTCACAATTGAAATAATAAATTAGTTTCAAAAATGTATATAACCTATAAGTTACAGGGGCGGATACAGGAATTTGTCAAGGGGACATTCAATTAAAATTATATTTTTAAATTAAGACATATTTAGGTATGATAATATTATGATTATCTACTATGATAATATTCAATTGAATAATATGTATATATGTATGTATGTATATATATATATATATATATATATATATATATATATATATATATATATATATAAATTAAATACTATATTAAATTAAATAGAATAATATTTTATATTTTATTTAATAAAAACTATTATTCCAATATATTAATCAATTGCATTCTTCTTGGATTACGTAATGCATATTTGGAAATAATATGATCACAATATATATGTATGTCTTTATCTATATAACAGGGTTGGTCGGTTTTTTTAACGGTTTATTTGGTTTTTTTGATCAAAAAAACCATTGGTTTTTTTGGTTTATTTGTTTTTTGTGGTTTTTTTGGTTTATTTGGTTTTTTTGGTTTTTTTAACATTATAAAAGCGTTCAATCAAAAATAAGGAATCGATTAGGCAATGATAAGGCTGAAAAACTTGTTTTTTTATTTCGAGAATTAAATTAATTTAATCAATAATCAATTGATTATATTTCTATTTGAAATCATCTAATTATTATTATTATTATTTTTTAAATTATTATATTGTTACAATTTGTAACTTGTTATTTTATTGCGAGAATTATATTGATTATATTTCTAATTACTGTATTGTTATTTTTTTAAATTATTATTTTGTTACAATTTGTAACTATGGTTTTTATTATATTTTACTTTATTTTTTTAATAAATATATTTTAATAAAATAATGTTATTAACATTTAATATTAATAATATATTATTGAAAATTTAATAATATATATATATATATATATATATATATAATTAATATATATAAATAATATTCATTAGTGTTGTATATTTTATACTTAGTCTATATATGTATATTTTGCATAGACATTTAATAATCGATCTAGGTATATATAATATTTTCTAATTAATAATCTTAATCTTAAACATTTAATTATAAAAAAACCAAAAAAACCGCCAACCCTGATATATAATAAAGAAAGTCCATTTAGCCGATCTTTAATCATAGTCGAACGTAAATTAGTCTTTATTGTTCTTAATCGGCTAAATGAACGTTTACATTCACACGAGGTAACTGGGGTAGTAGACATCAATACAAGAATTTCATAGATATTAGGAAAAAGATACATATAATATATATATATTATAAATTATATATTATTAATATATATATATATATATTTATATAATTTAATGTAAATACATTTAATAATTTCAATTTACCCTTAAATGTTATTGAGATTACTTGTTATCGTATTAGTTATACATTTAGTCTCGTCTATTTAACTTCCTAGCAAATCAAATTAGGTTTTTATTAAATGTATCTTTGGTAAATTATCTTTGACTAATTCATAAATCTTTAATATATTTTCTTTCCATAAATCCTTGTTGTCATTCATTACTTTTTGAATTCATAATTCTACAAGAGATATATAGAGATATATCCTACAATATGTATTTCGTTCATCTCAATTATCAAATGATCCAAGAATGGTATATATATATATTACTTTTTTTAAATACTCTTCATCTGATTAAGCATGTGTATTTTCACGATGTAGCTGTCTTTTATTTAACATTGGTAAATAAATTACTTGATTTGAATATGATAATAAATGTGATGCTTCTTCATTTTATTCTAATTGTACTTCATCAACCTATTATCTTTACAAAATTGTATTCCTTTAAATTACTCTTTGAATATCTTGATTTGCCTTATATGCGTCTATTGACAATACCTCCTATAACCTCCTATAACAACGAGGTTATAGGAGGTCTTGCTATTTACCACGCTGGAGAACAGTTGTTAAATTGTCTATTCAATTAAGTGAATTATTACATACAATTAATGACATCATACATTGTATATTAATCATAGAATTGTTAAGACCGTTAGCTGTTGTTATACTTTATAAATTCAATGTTTTATCTTCATATATGTCTAAAATTGTTTCACGTATTGCTTGATACAGTTCGATGAATACTTGCAAAGCATCATGTTTGACACAAATGTGTGTAATATTTTCTTCTAATAATCCTTACCTTTTAGCAGAATATTTAAAAAATATGCAGATTTCTAATAATATGCCAATCATATTTTGAATTAATGAAATTTTGCATGTATTTACTATTGAAAGATTTAATATATGTGACCTACATCTGTAGCTTTGGTGTTCTTATTCAGAATTATAGTTGACGCTCCTTTTACTTTGCCAGACATATGTCCTGATCCATCGTATTATTACCCTCTTACATTTTCAAGATTTAATTTAGCTTTAGTTAATGTAATCCATAATCAATATAACTCTACTTTCTCCACTAATATTTTCACATTCTATGAAAGAAATAAAAATGTCAGTGATACAATTAACATTAACATATCTAATTACTACAGCCATTTTTTCAATATTAGATACATCTTTGGTTTCATCAGCTAGTAGCTACTAGCTGCTAGCACAGAGCTAGAGAGAAATTGTTCTCTCTATCTCTATGGCTAGTACACTAAAATATTTAGCTTTTTTTATATCATCAATTATTATTTCTTTAATATATTCAAAACTTTCAAATATCAATTCATTCTGTGTTGTTTTTGAGATGTATTTAGCATTTTTACTACACATTAATAAGTGTTCTTTTAATATATCATTTCCAGAGTTAATACATAGTTTTAGAAGTGCAGTGAAATTTTCTAGATCAGAATTTGAATCAGTAGAATACTCGTGAGTTCACTGACACAATAATGAGTATTCTACTCATAGAGCTAGAGAGAAAATCTTGAGAAACAAAATTTCTCTCTAGCTCTGTGATTCTACTGATAAAAATTCTAATCTGGGAAATTTCAATATAATCATATATGATTATATCTATATTAGTTATCGCAAAAATAATTAACAAGATGCTATTAAATCGCATTCAACGTATATTGACCCTCTATTAAGACCAAACCAAAATGAGTTCAGATCCGGTAGATCTACAATGGCACACATCCTTGCACTGAGAAGGTTAATTGAAGGAATTAAGAGCCATGACCTATAAGCAGTTATTATTTTTGTTGATTTCAAAAAACATTTGATAGTATTGATCGCGGGAAAATGCTAAAAATGTTAGCAGCAAATGGTATACCATCTATCATAACCAATGCAATAGCACTATTCTATGAAAACACTGAAGCGAAAATTATAACACCTGATGGCGAAACAGAATTCTTCAAAATTTCAAAGGGTGTGCTACAGGGAGACACTCTTGCACCCTTCTTATTTATCATAACTCTAGACTACATAATTCGTCAAGTATTTGGTGAAAATGATTACAATCTCGGTTTCAAGTTAACAGTGAGAAGATGTACTAGAGAACCAGCAGTCGTTATAACCGATCTAAGTTATGCTGACGATATAGCACTGATATCTCAAGAACTATACCAAGCTCAAGAACTGTTACAGAGAGTTGAATTAGAAGCTGGAAAAATAGGTCTAACGCTAAACACTAGAAAAACAGAAGTTATCGGATATAACCTTCAACAATCCCCATTTATTAAAACAGTAAGTGGTGAAACAATAAAAGAAGTGTCCAATTACAAATATCTGGGAGGATGGATTTCAAGTTCTGAAAAGGACTTTGAAATCAGAAAGGCTCTTGCTTGGACGGTTATGCACAGAATGAAACGACTGTGGTCACCTAACATGAGTAATCAGTTAAAAATCCGGGCCTTTAAAGCTACTGTTGAAACCGTTCTGCTATATGGAAGTCAATGCTGGACCGTAGACAGTAAGCTGAGAAAACGAATAGATGGATGCTATACTCGCTTACTACGCATGGCACAAAATATCTCATGGAAAAGTAAAACGAACAACGAAAAACTGTATAATGGTTTACCTAAAGTAACAGATATAATCTCTGAAATAATGCTGAATCTTGCTGGACACTGTGTACGTCACAATGAAGAGAAGGCCCATAATCTAGTTCTATGGACGCCAACACGAGGAAAGAGAAGAATATGACGTCAGCAGCTTACATTTGTAGATGCTCTTAAACTTCAAACTGACCTTGAGAGTATCGATGAGATTCGTTCTGTGATGATGGATCGTGGTAAATGGAAGAAACTGTCAAAATTGGGTCGAGAGCTCGACGAAAGTAAAGTAAAAGTAAAGTAAAAAGTATATCTATATTGATTTCAATGTTGCTCTGTTGCATTCAATTTGCTTAGATATGGAAATGTTGACTTGCATTATAGCTGATTGATTCTTATTTTCCATCACTGCAATACAATGAGAATTTTCTCCCAAAGAGTTCTTGTGGTAAATAGTGGATTCATGTTTTCTTAAATCAGCAATCACATCTTTAATCTTAATTAAGGGAGAAATGACAACTTTTCCAACTTGTTTGTGATTAATTTTTAAATGAAAAACATATGGTATACACAATTTAAAGAGTTAAATATTCACTGTAGGATAATAATATGTGTGTAACACTTGATTTGAAATGTACGAGTATTTCCATTTACTTTATGTGATTTAAAAACGTGATATTTTATATTTTCTTTAGCAGAAGATAATTTTCTTCGTGTGTTTTACTTATTAATTCATTATCAATTGTGAAAATATCTTTAAATTAGATTATTATTAATGAATATAGGTAAATAACTTTAAAAATATGTATATGTATAATTTATACAGTATAAATATGTATAAACCTACCTATAATTGATATTGAAGGTTTTGATAATTTAACCACATATATTTTACAATCATGAGGGGGAATCTGTAGCCTATATATGCCCCTGACTTATAAATTAAAAGTAAATTGTTTTCTAAAACTTCTATATATTTTCATTATTTTTAATTTTCATTATTTATAGAAAACTCCTATATGTTATATAAAGTTATGTAAATTATTCATAATAATTCTATAATTATTGATAAGTTTTTCACTTTCTAAAAAATAAACAATTTATAATTACATATTTCGTTATTATCTATTTTATGTTATTAACTTTATTAGTTTATGTCAATAATTAATTTAATATAATAGGTATATTATATATAATTATATATTTATGAAAATGTAATTATTGATTATTTTATTATGTAAAACATTTTCATTTATTTCATAAATTATTTAAAAAATATAATAATTTAAATAATATTATATTAAATATAATTTTCATAATTATTTATAGTCATTATATACTATAATATTTAATAAATAACATATATATTAATTAATATATAAATCAGTTAAGTTATATATTATAATATATTAATACAAATAATCATTATTTATATTGTTAATTTATAAAAAGAATACTTAAAATATTTTTTAAGTTAAAATGTATAAATCGTTATCATAAATTATGACATAATCATGATTATGATAATCATTATCATATAATTTATATTTTAATACTATTGTAATTTTGCTAAAATAAATCATTTTTAAATATTATTTATTATATATATAATATTAATATCATGTATGTAATAACAAGTGTACTCTAATGTAATATAACTTATTAAATAAGTAATACATTTCAGAAAAACGTCGAATTAAAAATGCATCCTTCACATAAATCATTTAATAAATGTATTTCGATTGTAAATATACATACATATATATATGTAGAATGTCAATTTGTAATTCGACATCCTTAATATAAGTTACAGGGGATATCGATTTATAAATCGATAATCTTTGTATTTACTATAAATTATTGTCCATAATAAATTGATTGCACCTAATGCTTAGCTAGCTTAACTAGCATTATGCTAGTTTAATTATTATATTAATATTAAAATATTTCAGTAATATGTAAATAAATTTCAGTAGGATGTAAAATATATAAATCCTACTATTATATCATATCATATATAAACATATCTGAATGAATTGATAGTTGGTGGTATTACCACATTATGTGTGGCACATATATATATATATTATATATAATATATAAAATATAATATATATAATTACTAATAATAATTATACCTAGTTTTATATCTGTATAAGCCGCCCACCACATTACACATCGGTACAGGGCTGACATTAATTATCCTATTTCTATTGACTAGTTTATGTTGTAATCCTTTCTATAGATGCAATTGTAGAGTTTGAAAATATCTATGTCCAGACTATCTACTCATCACCATATCAATTATATTATTTATTACACAATTTATTCATAATATCCAGGGTAGTACAATATTTACCAATATTGTTAGAAATTACTATTTATATTGTTAAGTTATTTATTAAATTATATTAAATTATCATATTCTCTTACGGTCATGCAATAATGTACAGATTAATAAATATACTATGTATTAGGTATTTCCTAAAGTATATTATACATATACATTATCTTTACTCAATCATACGTGTACATTTATTAGTTATTTAATTGATTCCTTATCAATAAATATAATATATGTACATCTAACCATCTAAATACTCATAACGTCATACAGTAAGTTATTTATTATTGTGTATATGGTGTTTATTATATTTTGATGTTTGATAATTCCTCGTAAACATGTATCAAGTGTGTACGATTATAAACTTACTCCTTTCTTATACACCTGTATTTACTGTTAATATCTCTCAATATTTAATATATATATATATATAAGTTAGAAATAACATTATTTATATAATATTTAAATGTTTACTAAAACTAATGCTAGCTACATTAGCACGTTACTAGTTACGGGTTGTTAGTTTAAACAATTTCAATTAATCGGCATTTTAAAATATCCCCTTTATATTCATGATTATCATATTACCTTATTAATTTCCACTATTATAAATCGTATTTCTACTATTATATAATCCATATTAATTAAGTATATTATCTCAATTAATGTTCTATTCGAATACCGATAGTATAGGTCCTACACACATATACGTACACGCCGTATTAACAACGCGCACGCAGGGTTTCGATGTGGGGTTACGACTTCCTAGAGAAACAGCTGCACTGGATCCTAGGCACGCACAGCTACAAGTATGAGAACTCGATGCAAAGGAATAGGGGCGGTCCCTACAAAACGGAACCCGCCACCGATCTTACCAGGTACATGCGCAAGCGCCATTCTAATAATACAAGCGAAGATTTCGCTGGTTTATGCTATGTATATTTATAGGTTATGTATACGTATACGACATATACTATGCGTTATGCATAGGGTAGTGAGGTGATGCAGATGTTTATCGTAATTAAATATTCTATATTACAGATTAAAGAAATTAAAAATTGCGATTAATAAAAAATGGTAGATATTACCATTCCCAGCCATGTTGTAATATCTTAGACATTAGTTGTGCATATAACATTATCTCCATTTATCATATATGAGGTTGAGGGGAGAGAGGGCATATAGTGGTATATCAAGTTGAATAGTGGGGATTGAGGGGGTATAAAGTGGGGGAGGTTAAGGCATAAGTGAATTTAATTTGGTCACACTATATATATTGCACTTAATCCTCAGTAATTAACTATGCTATATATCTAATATTGTGTATGGTAATAGTAGGTGTTCGTCTTGTGTTTAAGTAGTAGACATTACATAATAAATTGTATACAACAAAGAGACTAGGATCATAACAGTAGCCTATTGATATTCTATTATTATCATAAGAAGTCTATTGTGGATATTCCTTTTCAAGTAAACCAATACCAACATAAAATACTGATATTGAATAATTGAAATAGATACCACCTTTTTATTATATCATATAGGTTTCACATGTATTAAATTGTAATATTGATATTATTTATCTAATGACCATATAATATTTTACTTGATTTATTATAATTATACAGTTATTATAATTATAAATTATATATTTAAAGCCATTTTAATCAAATTCAAATTATAATATAATTTTGTTGGTATATTCGTTTAAAAAAATATACATGTATTTATTTAACTGATTTAGTAATCGCGCATTCTCCTCCGCTGTTCCTCGCATATGGAACGTCCTACCTTATGACTAACAGAAGGTCCAATCCTTATATTGTTTCAGAAAGAAACTAAAACATTATTTAAACACTTCTTAATTTATTTTTTTATACACTTTATTTAATCTTTATATCTTAAGTTAATTTAAATTTTATTTTTGAATTTTTGTATTTTCTATTCGTTTGTTTTTATTATTTTTCGTTATTGTTATACACCAGAGGGCACCCGCTATATTGTTGTTTAAGTAAACAATTCAATTCAATTCAATGTGAAAACTAATTGGTTTTTACCTAATTCAATAATTTCTCACACTAATTTCATTATTATATTTGTTTGCATTTTACAATTCATATATTTTTTTTCAATTAAAATATTCATGTATATAGTAATCTGAGATATAATATTATTATTATTATTATTATCAGATTTAGGTTTGCACCAGGGTTTTTGTAGAAGCTAAAGCTTATCGAGACAATTACCCTTAATTTTAAAGCAAGTTCAAAAAAAAACTAAGTAAGTAAAATATTATAAAATATTAGATGACTTCCTGTTTACATAGATACAATACAATGAATAAAATAGAAAAATAATATAAATTCATCTCAATTAAATGTATTAAATTCTCATATTTAAATATATTATTAGTTTGATCATATGTATATCAACTAGAACAAACTTAAAAAAAAATTTGTAGGACAAATTTTAGTATAAAAATAATTATATATTAAATAAATAAATTGTAGCATCAAACTTTTTCTTCGATAATCTGTGAACATATTCAAATTTATTATAATATGTATATTTTATACAATATATTATGAAATTCAATATATATTCAGAAATTTATTAAATTTAAAATAATATATATAGATGATTGATTTTCATTATGATAAATATAATTATAAATAAGTACTGAGTATTATAAAATATTAATATTTATAACAAATATTGTATAATACATAAAATAATAAAATATTGATTAATCCAAGATGGCGTCTAACGACCAAAGATGGCCGTCAAACATGGTGCTTCATCACCGAGGAGGAAGCAGAACAACAACCACAGACTTTAGAAGAGAAGCATCATGTCGGTCTAGATACTGTAAGTACTACTACTACTACTACTACTACTACTACTACTACTACTACTACTACACGGCCTCTAGAGTGATCTCTACCCTGCACCTTCTAAATCACCGACCAATGCCGAGGAGTCAGCCTATAATGCTATGCTGTTCTATAGAGCGTTGCAGAGTGAAGATGGACATTGGGCTAATGATTACGGGGGTCCTTTATTCTTAATACCAGGTCCTACGATACATACTAACCCCCCTAGTAAGCAACATCAATAACACTAGTAACCCCTCCCCGTTATTTAGGTTTAATGGTGGTATGTTATATAACTGGACATGAACTGAAACCCGAACAGAAGCTAGAGATGATACGCTATCTGAAGTCTAATGAAACTCCTGATGGAGGCTGGGGTCTGTTAGTACCATCACCATCACTACTACCACTGCTACAACTAGTACCAACATCACTACTACTACTACTAGTACCACCACCATCACTACTACCAACACTACCATCACCATACCACTACTATTGTTATACATCTACAAGTGTTACTATCCCATCTCAAACCATGTTTAATTATCTTATATTCTCTTCAATTCATCATCATAATCTCCTCTCCATCTCTCTTTGTATATTGTCACAAACCTATCCTACAGTCTCTTATCACTCTCCCCTCCACTCACTCTCCTCCCTCTCTATCTACACCTATATCCCCCCTCTCTCCGTCCTCCCTATCACTCTAATACCCTCCCCTCCTCCCTTACACCCCCCTCTTGCCCCTCCCTAGCCACACAGAAGGACCCCCCTCCTACCCTCCCATCCTCCCTTACACCCCCCTCCTACTTCCCGTAGCCACACTGAAGGACCCCCGACGGTGTACGGCTGCGTGCTAAACTACGTAGCGATGAGAATCCTAGGAGTGCCGGCCACCGACTCGTGTTTAACTCGTGTTCGTCTGCTCATGCACAAGCTGGGCAGTGCTAAAGCTGTTCCCTCGTGGGGTAAACTTGTGTTGTGTCTGATGAACTGCTACGAGTACGAAGGCATGCACAACATATGCCCGGAGATGTGGTACGTATTCACATCTGTGCGTATGTGTGCATGAGTGCGCCTATGTATGTGTGTGTGAGTTATACCCCTCTATATCATTGGTGCGTTCTAAACGTTGATAAGTAATAATAATATAGAAAAGGTTGTATACGATTTGTTGTTTATTATAATGTTTAGATATAAGGTATATCGATGTGTTTACTAATACTATTATGTAGATTCGTCCTCATTGAGGATATCACACCTGTCCACACCATATTACATTAATATATGTATTATATATATATTATATATATATGCAAATTTAATTAAGAATTAATTATATTATTATCAAATAATTGAATATGTTGACCTATATACTAATAGATAATAGTGTAACTTGTGTAGCATACAATTGGACCCTCTAGTATTGTATCTACTGACTGTCCTTGTATGTATTATAGCCAGTATAGATAGTGTTAAACCAGATATCTACATGCCCATCTTTAGTGTCATGATTAGTCATGATTAAATCTAAAATAGATCAATAGATTATCAATATCATGTATTCACTATAAAATCTGGTTGAAAATATTAATAAAAGACTATTTAAAAATGTATAAACATTTAATAATGTAGATAAACATAGATATGTAAGTATACTGTTCATATTATAAGCCGCATTCAACTGTTCTACTGCAAAATTTGGATACGTGATATTTAATCCTGTTTACCCCTTAGGTTATTACCGGAATGGTTTCCGTTCCATCCCTCTAGAATGTGGTGTCATACGAGATCAGTGTACTTGGGAATGTCGTATCTTTACGGTGTCAGACTGAAGGCACCTGTCACTCCATTCATCATAGAGTTACGTAAGGTTATCATTCTATATTGTCATCAGCAATGTCATCGTTACTATCATCCATATCATCATCACTATTATCATTAACAACATCAGAGATATTAGAACTGTCATCGTCACTATTATCATTAATATCATCAGTGATATCATTAAGCTGCCATTAAGAGTAGCCAAATTATCTGGCAGATATTTCATTACGGATATCCATGAGAATAATTTTAGCAGGATTTTATTTATTTAGAACAGATGACGGATATTTTAATATTATGTGATAATATTGTAAATATACTAGTTTGAAAATAGTATTATTAAAGTAAATTAAATATAATGTTTTTAAATATTTTTTATATTTTATAATATAATAAGTTATTTTTATCTTCACACCAAAATACAATCAATGCATGCAGAAATATCTGTCAAATAATATGTCTACTTTATGGTGTGAACGCAGATTAGAACTGTCATAATTTCTAATATAATGATTATAATTGTCAGTTTCCTCATCACTGTAATCATTACTATCATTGTTATCAACACTTCAATGTCATATCATCATCACTATCATTGTTATCATCGCTATAATTTATGAATGTATAGAACAAAATTCATAAAACTATATTCTAGAAGTAATATAATATAAATATAATAGTATTTTTATCAATATTTATTTCATTTAAACAATATTGAACAAGATTTGTTAATTTTTCAAATAAAAATGTAGTTTAACTTAGATTCTAAAACACTAATATTTACTCTAAAAAATACACTACATATATAATTATATATGTTTATATGAATATAGCTTTTTTTAAATAAAAATATCAATATAACTTAAGTTTAACATAAAACATAACTTACTCAATATAGGAATTATACACTGAAGATTATGATAAAATCAAGTGGATTGATCAAAGGAACAACGTTTCCAAAGCTGATTTGTATGCCCCGCATAGTATTGTTTTAGATATTGCATTCTGTTCGTATTACTTTGTATTATTATATATTAATACAATATATATTTAAAATTATATTAATATTAATATATTTACATTATATTAAGTAACTTATGTTATTTCAAATTTATTTAAGTATTTATTACTGAAAAATGAATTATCCAAATAATGTAATTAATTAAATAGTGTTTAAATACCTCTCATCGATATACATTATATTATATACACATATATTATATATTTATTATATAAATTATTCATTGTTACATAACAACACAAAAATATCAGTTATACAATAGACCTACCCGTTTGTAGATTTCCTCGACTGGTACGAATCATTCCACCTGAGCTCTTTCCGCAAAAAAGCCATCGACCGAATATATTCGCACATCTGCGCCGACGACACTTTCGCTAATTGTCTCTCCATCGGTCCGGTTAGTACGCCGGTAATCGCGTGGCGCAACGATCATAGAATCACACAATCTACCACCACCGCCGCCACTAGGTTTCTAAACCTTTGAACATGTTGGCGAGATGGCACAGGGGAGGACCAAAGTCAGCGAAATTCAAGGAACATCAATATCGAGTGGATGATTTCTTATGGTTTGTTCTGCGCTTATCGTAAATACGACATAATAATGCTACGATTGATTGTACGGGTTCAAATAGTCGTAAATTGAATAAATAAAATAATGCCGCCGTGTTCATCAGGATGGGAAGAGATGGTCTGAAGATGACCGGAACCAACGGGGTACAGTTATGGGATGCCGCATTCGCGGTCATGGCATTCCTAGAGGTTTGTATAATGACCTTTACCTCGTGTTCGACCTCCACCTCTAACGACCTTCACCTACATATATCCTCTCTTTCATCCCCCCCCCCCTTATAGTGTAACGCTCACGAACACAAGTCAATGCATCCTTACCTGGATAAAGCGCACAATTTCATCAAGAACACTCAAATCGTAGACAACGCCAAAGATATGGAGAAACACTACAGAATTAAGAATAAGGTCAGTGTGCATTAGCTATCGGTAGCAGTGGTTCAGTGCATATCTACACTCACGCCCCCGCGATCAATACATATTGATTAGTAGTATGCTTATATTACATAATATTTAATAATTCATGCAATATAATCCTGTTCTGAGGTTAATAATCTTTGTCTAATCGTGTACATTTATTAATGTGTATGCATAATATTTAATAATGATAATCATACTAATAATTTGAAGTACAAAATTAAAATATATTTTCATTATGTAAACTCAAGAAATTAAACATATTTTTATTAGAATACATAGTGATATTACATTTATTATTCATTATTATTTATTAAAGTGATATTAATGTGTACATTATTTATACATATGATCTAATATAACTTGGTTGTAAATGCATACAATGCAATATTGAAGTGCTATAGTTCTTATTTGTTATCAATTAATAGTATTATAGGAATTTATATAGGTCATTATTTCTTATAAATACTGCAATCTAATCAATTAGCATAGTTAACAATAGAAATATAATATATAATAAAACATCAAGCCTATATATATATATATATGTATGGGAGACAATCATAAAGGATGAGTTGGGGGTTAGAGGTTACATTTGAAATACGAGTTAATAGTATATATGTATATATTGTATTGGTATTTGTAGGTTATTTGGTTTAATTGGGTTTAGTGTTGTCTTGCTGGTTTTTTTTAGCTGCATTACATCCCAAAATGAGCCTATATAAATTTATTTCGTATTTAAAATTTAACCTTTAACCCTCAACTTGTCCTTTTTTGATCGTAACCCTATATGTATACATAAATTAGGCTATATTCGAATGGCAGATATTTAATTCCCAGTAAATAGCACATAAATATAATAGTTAAATTATTTATAATGATATTTTAGTATTTATATAATACCTTATATTTTCAATTTCTATTTCAATAATCTGTATCAATTTTTTTTTCAATATTTTGAATTAATTTTTGAAAATGAAATTAAAAAAAAACATCCAATTAAATATTAATTATATTTTAATCAATACAATTATATATTTATATAATTAAATATGATATCATTTAATTTTTATATATTTTTGATAATAAAAATGTATCCTATACATATATAAATCTTAAAATAAATTTAAAAAATATTATAGTATATTATTATTATTTATTACTCATTCTAAACATTTATAATTGTAGATAGTGTAAGATATTTTGTACATTTATAGTTTTACTATTACCGATTTACTATGTGTAAATAGTAGTAGAAATGAGATTCATTTGAAAATACTGAACTGATCTATCTAGGCATTAAAACACCTACTAAATAAACAATGATTCATCCTCATATAAACATCGGGACCTTCCTCTTTATTATACACACATTCATTGTATTGTGTACTTCATCCAACCACAATACTTGACTTATATATGTAGTAGCTGTCTATGTATATATATATATGTGTATATATTGATTTCCTAATATTATATAATATATAATCAATATATAATATATAATCTATTATTATAAAAATTCCATGCATATATTTAATATGTTTTAAAAACAAGATAATCTCACAAATAATTGGAAAACTATATAAATATATACATAGCTAATACATATGTACATCTATAATATATCAACACTTTTACTATATTGCATTATTAGATTCATTTATTAGACATATTTGTATTATTGTAGAAATATCATACATTCAAATATATATATATATATAATACAGTATATAAACTGGTAAAATACAATATAAATAGCTAATAGATAATAGTGTATACAGTGATTAGCTAATGCTACCTTATTAACATTGTAATGGCTTCTCCATAACTATTATGTAATATCCATACACTTCTATAACAAAGGGTCTTTAGTCTGTAGCATGTATACCTGCATAATACACTATTATAGTCAGTTTGTATTGAGATCTATTGAAGATCTCTCTTATGTTTATGCTAATATGAACTATCCAATACCCATGGGACTATACAACACTACAAGATTTATGATATATTCTATAGTCTGGGTGTATAAAAAGTCTGATATTAAGTGTAGAATTCCAATAGATACATAAAACAATTGTTAATTGATTATATTTAGTTGTGTAGTACAGGAAATAGGCTATTGTAGATATGGCATCTTGAGATTATATTTTTGAAAAATGAATAATAATTAATAATTACCCATTCTAAATTTCACACATACAAGTGTTAATTTCAGTTAGAATGTCAGTAAAATGATTGTTATTATTTTTATCATAATTATTAATATATATATATATATATATATTTATTAAATTATATTATAATTATATACTATTAATAAGCTCATATATATATATATTAATTGATCACTAATATTCAATATTAACGTATTTAATTAGTTTATAATATATATTTTTACATATTATTGTAACATACATTAAAAGTATCTAAATGATTATATTATATTATATTTATATTATATAAATAATATTTATAGATTTTATATTACGAATTATCTTAATTTATAACATATTTTTATAATATAGTTTCATATATTTAGCATTATAATATATACAATGATTATGTACATTAATGAGGAATGTAACACTCATGTACCCTAGTTTGTGACCCTACTATCTGTGCTTTAATTAGATATATAAATATTAAACACATTCAAAATAAACATAAAATATAGTTGTTATTTACCCAAGTAGCAAGTATTTCATCTACCTAATATTATATTTATATTGATATCAACTATGAACAATTTATTTTCTTAATTGTATTTCATTTGTAGATAATTCTAAATCTCTGGGATATATATGTATTATTGTTTTCAATGTAATATATGTAATGGTAAGGTTTTATTTTGAAAATTAAAAATCTCATAAAATAATTAATATTTTTACATAATTTAAATTGCATTATATTAATATTCACAATGTTAATATATATATATATATATGGAATATTATAAAGATTTCTAGATTTTAAAATATTTTTAAAAAAAGGTCAATAAAATTTATAAAAAATGATTATAATTATTTTTAAAATATATAATCATCTCTACATACATATATTTTCATTATATAATAAAGATATAATAACAGTCATACAGTGAAAAATTGATTAAGATTAGATGATTATTGATCTAAATTTTGTGATGCACAAAATTAATATTCTGAGATAATCTATGTTAAAGATTGACCATCGTTTTTGTATTCTTTTGGATTCTATTATGGTAATTATAATTATTTAAAAAAGTTCTTATGCTTTTAAAATAATTTTAATTACTTGTATGATAATTCAATTATTTTAAATTACTAAATTAAAATTATTGAAAAACAATGTAACATTGTCAAGGTTACAATATCAGTAATCAGTAATTTTTCGCCATTTTCTTTTAATCATCATTTTGTTAAAATATGTAGCATTCTTAAAATCGCATTTTTGAAACTTTATAGAACGTTTTAATCTATAATATGTTGACATGTTGAATGTTAACATGTTCAATAAACTATTTTTAGAATATAAAATATAAAAAATAAAAAATTTGAATATTCGTATATACCCTTAAATATAATACAATACTAATATCCCTCTCTCTCTATATGTATATCTGTCTGTATGTCTCTCTGTATATCTGTATGTCTGGTTAACAAGATATAAGCACCTAGTACTAAAAGCACACTCTCACACACACATACACACACTCATGTACATTTCACAAGCATATACTCACATACTTCAACACATACCTATACACACACATACACACACCTACACACACACATACACACACCTACACACATACCTACATACACACCTAACACACAGGGAGGTTTCCCGTTCAGTACTAAAGACTGTGGCTGGATAGTAGCGGACTGTACGGGAGAAGGTTTGAAGGCGATCCTCCTCCTTCAGGAGAAGTGCCACTCTTTCCTGACCAATCACGTGCCTACAGATAGAATATATGACGCCGTCGATTGCGTTAGTGCGCGTTACATCATAAAGCTGTTACGTAATAGCTAACTGTTACGTCATAGCTGTGTTACGTCATAGCTAAGTAGTATATCACACTTAATCCTATGAACAAACAGACTTCACTCGATAGCTGGATCCATATCCTCCATGACGTAAGGAGATAATGCAATGTTGACCAACTCACATCGTAGACATACCATAACATGTATGACATACGCTGTATGTAGAGGGAGATCAATATCTATGCCTATTATTGATTGATAATTTATTTAAGCAAATAAATAGTTGAAAGTATAAATATTTGCTAACGATAACATACGCTATATAAATAAACAAAGCTATTATTGATATTTTCATTTAATAATGTTACATGTCAAATATTATATTATTTATAAATTTTAAATACTCCACTCTACCACCATACCACAAATGTCATAACTCATAACATTTGTCATAGCCCACAATTTGACCTTAACAGTGATGTTACTAAATCATCAGCAACTACCACTACTGCTGTAACTATCACTACTTCTGTAACTACCACTACTGCTGTAACTACCACTACTGCTGTAACTACCACTGCTACTGTAACTACCACTGCTGTAACTACCACTATTGCTGTAACTATCACTACTTCTGTAACTACCACTACTGCTGTAACTACCACTGCTACTGTAACTACCACTGCTACTGTAACTACCACTGCTGTAACTACCACTATTGCTGTAACTACCACTACTTCTGTAACTACCACTACTGCTGTAACTACCACTGCTACTGTAACTACCACTGCTGTAACTATCACTACTTCTGTAACTACCACTATTGCTGTAACTACCACTGCTACTGTAACTATCACTACTTCTGTAACTACCACTACTGCTGTAACTACCACTACTGCTGTAACTACCACTACTGCTGTAACTACCACTACTGCTGTAACTACCACTGCTACTGTAACTACCACTGCTGTAACTACCACTATTGCTGTAACTACCATTACTGCTGTAACTACCACTACTGCTGTAACTACCACTACTGCTGTAACTACCACTGCTACTGTAACTACCACTATTGCTGTAACTACCACTGCTACTGTAACTATCACTACTTCTGTAACTACCACTACTGCTGTAACTACCACTGCTACTGTAACTACCAATGCTGTAACTACCACTATTGCTGTAACTATCACTACTGCTGTAACTACCACTACTGATGTAACTACCACTACTGCTGTAACTACCACTGCTACTGTAACTACCACTATTGCTGTAACTACCACTACTGCTGTGATAATACACCACTAATCTATATAGTTTGTGGGTACCATATCATATAACACTAATTATATTCTTACATCATATCAACCACACCCTAACATATACACATACATACTGCCTGTGTGGCTCAGTGGCTAAGGCGTCAGACACACAAGCAGTAGGACACGGGTTCGAGCCTCGTCCGGACCATTAATTAATTTTATAAATTGGGTCTTAAAATATTATTTAGAAGTGATCTTATATAATTGTGTATAAATAAATGATTGTCTCTCGTTAAAACCATGGATGCCTTAACATGAGAGCGGCTTCGAAGGTACATAGAGCCATATATGGTTATAAGTGAAAACTTCATCTAAGTTCCTGGATGGGATGAAAGGACTCCACCAAATAAAAATAACAATAACAATAACAATATATATATTATCACACTCTCACACACTAACAACCACATATACACAATTTATAAATACTACATTTAACATATTTTCGCGTATTATTAATTTCGTGTATATTTAATTTTAATAAATCTGAATTTTGTTTTTAATTACTAAGGTGATATACGTGTTATTGTTTTCAATGTAATTAGATATTTTTTTGTTGAAAAATCAAAATATCATGAAATAATTAAGATTTGTACATAATTTAAATCGCATTATATTAATATTCACATTATAAGGAATATTTTAAAGATTTCTAGTTTTGAAAATATTTATATTTTAAAAAGAGCAATACAAGTTATATATTTAATATTTAAAAAATATATATCATCTATAAATCTAAATTGCAAATATTTTCATTATATATAATAAAGATATAATAGAAGACATACTATAAAAATTTGACTAAGATTCGTTGATTATTGATCTAAATTTTGCAATTTCTATACACAAAATTAATATTCTTGAGATAATCGATGTTAAAGATTGACGATAGTTTTTATCTGCTTTTTACTCTATTATTGTAATTGAAATTATTTTAAAAAGTTCTTATGCTTTTATAATAAATTAAATTATTTGACGTATAATGTCATTATTTATTAAAATATCTATATTATTTTTTTAATTTTTTAAATTACTAAATTGAAAAACAATATTACAATATCAGTAATTGTTTCGCCATTTTCTTTTATTCTTAATTTTATTAAAATAAGTTGAATTCTAAATTCACATTTTTAATACTTTATAGATCGTTTTAACCTATATTATAAACTATTTTAGATATAAAACAACAAAACAATTTTTTGAATACCCATAAATGTAAATAATTATAAATTATGAGATATCTAAATATTTATAGGACTGTATTTTCAATATAATTATATTTTATAATAATTTCTTTACATTATTTTTAATATGCACATTAATTTCCCAAAGTTAACATGGAAATAACATATATAATATATATATATATAGTATATATATATATATATATATATATATATATATATATATATATATATATATATATATATATATATATATATATATACAATATATAGGTACTACAATTAGATTATTGTAAACAAAAAATTGAGCATATGATTTTTTTCTGAAAAAATGTAAATAGCGTTATAAAATGATTCTAAAAATATATAATTATTATTGTATGTACACTAGGTGGAAAATAAAGTTAAAATGAAAATTCAAATGTTATGTCAATCGAAAAATGAGTTCATATTTTTAATGGATTTTATATTTTTTTAAATTGTATAATAAATTTTAAATTGTATAAATATTATTCATTTAATTGTATTATTTATATGCAATCTGTATCTTTACAAAACATTAACAATTATTTACTTTTGATATATATTATAATTATATATTATCTACTGATATACGTTTGAAGAATAGTACTTTATTGACGATTCAGCTTACCTCACACACACGCACACACACCCTCACATACATATACTTATATATTATCACCGTTTGATTGACAGCTACTGAACATGAGGAATAGCGACGGAGGCTTCGCTACCTATGAGACGAAGAGAGGCGGCATTATTCTCGAATTGGCCAATCCAGCGGAGGTGTTCGGTAAGATAAATGTCATGTCCTAGGTGTCATGTCCTTATCGAGCACCAAACACCAGACATATATATATATATATATTACTTAATTTATACACAAATTAATATATTGATATCAAATAATTAAATGTAAATTTTATAGACTAAAATATATATCCAATAATTTTTCTAAGGAATGATATAACACGTACGCGAAATCGTTTAATTCTATTTTATGCACAAAACATGAACAGCACCACCTACTCAGGTTGAAGTTTCAAATAAAAGTGTTGTTTATAATTTAAATTTGTATCAAACTAAACACTGAAAATGTAAAAATATGTGTTTTAAATTGTTATTTATGATGAAAACTAAGTGTTCGTTACAAATATATGACAAATCAATAGAATAGTTTAGTTTTAAATGCTCCACATATCTGTGAAGTGTGTAAAGGCTAACTAATATTGCATGTAATTTAATAGAATAATGAAAACACTGTTTATACAAATTGTATCAAACCTAATCTATCCCAGTGATTTTGATACTACTGCTAGCAGAGGTGCAATTAATGATTTAATGATTAAATATTTATTAATGAGTGTTATATTTTTGTTTAGCAAAATCTTAAATATATATAAATATATACATGTAAATTAAATAAATACTAGAGTACATGCATTCTTAGGTACATTGACCTTTAACCTCTCCTTCAGGTGACATAATGATTGACTACACATACGTGGAATGTACCTCATCAGCCCTGCAAGGTCTGGCTCTCTTCACCAAGGTGTATCCCCAATATCGGGGAGATGAAATCAAGTTAGCATTCATTATCATAAGGCAATTGTCTTTATGATAAAATAGTATAGAATTATATATTTCATCCATTTATATATATCGTATTAATTTAGCTTCTCTACATTTAAATAATAATATTTAGAAACTATAAATTTAAAGATTATTAAAAAATACTTAAAATTGGAAAATTACTCAAATCTATCTTATCTACTAGTAACTGCTTAGTATACAACTATTTTATTAAAAGATATGTTATAATTTTTTTTTAAATTATATTCATATTAGACATATCTACAAAAAACGTCATACAATTTTAGTTGTGTTTTTAAAAATGAGGATAGAAAATCTGTTGTTAAATCTTTAAATTTTGAGAAATAATTCAATATCATATTATATATCTAAGATAATATATCTAATCAACTAACTGTAAAAATGCGAAGTTTATCAGAACAATAGAATATTGGGAATTTAAAAAAATAAATAACTAAAACAAGAAATTTAAAAAATCTATTTTAAGTTTTAGAGTAAATAATAAAAATATAATTCTTTTGAAATTCCATTACTATAAAGTCATATAGTAATTATAATCATTTAAAGAATGATAACTCGTGATAATAATTGTTATATTATAATTAATATAATCTATTATCTATGAACAATATAAATATATATGAATTTATATTGTATAAGTTTGTCAACATTTCATAATTAATATTTTACCAATATATTTGAGATATATTTTTACATTTTTTATTACACTCATAAATCCTTTATTTTGGTCAAAATATTTTTAATTATATTTGATCAATTTCATAAAAATCTAAATATTTAAAAAAAAATTAAATACTATTTAACTTGACGCGATTAAATTACTATTACAAATAGATTATTTGTTATGAATATTTGTTTGATAATATTAAAGAACATATACGATATACATTTTAAGTAGATTATAAAATGAATATATGGTGTCACGTTCAGTTGTAAAACCAAGATATCGTGACAATCAACTATATTTGCTATTCATATCCATGGAGTGATACATTTTTAATATTTTAAATACATTATTAATATGTAACTCAATACATTTATTATTGTTATTAAATATGTATTATTAGCCTAACTTTTAGAATAGTATAAGTGTATATTATGTCAAATTAATTAATAATTAATGATCATTTTTAGTTTTTAGTTTAAATTTCTATTTGTAGTGTGCAATATATTAAACTTGCTGATTAGCTCAGTTGGTTAAGGCACACAGGAAGTATGACTCTGTTTTGAGCCGTCCTGAACAATAAAATAGGTAAAATAATATTTTGAAATGATTTTATATAATTATATATACAAAAAATGATCCGTTCTCATAAATCATGGATGCCTTACAATGAGAGTGGTTATGAATGTATATTAGAGCCATATGGTTATAAGTGAA
Source organism: Osedax fenrisi (assembly GCA_964019155.1). Classification (NCBI taxonomy): domain Eukaryota; kingdom Metazoa; phylum Annelida; class Polychaeta; order Sabellida; family Siboglinidae; genus Osedax; species Osedax fenrisi. The sequence continues at coordinate 70,096,857 of OZ025241.1, read as the reverse complement.
AACTTCATTTAAGTTTCTGGAAAGGATTCCACCAAAATAAAATATCATTATAACCAAATTTAATCAATATAAAATCAATGATTATCAAATATCTTCATAAATATATTACAAATATTAATATTTTATTTCATATAACAAGTTCATGCTAAATAAAGATGCGTTAACATGCTATAATATCATTACATAATCTTTAACCAAATATAACTAATCGAAATTCGTCTAAAAAATACTGTCATATAATTTATTAATGCGTTCCCAAAATATATTTTGATTTTTAACTTTATCATTGAACTTTGATTTAATATTATAATTCATATTATATTTATAAGTTTTCATATACTATGATTATAATTAAATATACTGAGATATACTGAGTTTATATAAATCCTTTATTATTAAAAGTATACATATTAATATATTTAATAACATAGGTAATTAAAATTAGATTTATTTATAAATCAAAATTATTAAATATTGCATGACATTCAATTGGATAATATTTATAAATTCTACAATTCTATTAATTTTATTATCATTTTATCAATACATTTATAAACGATATAAGTAAAGTATAATAAATTATGTTAAACCATATATACTGTAACTATATATACACAATTAAATTAATTTTATAAAACTTAAAAATAAATAACATTCCAAATAAATGCATCAAAGATTATAATAATGTTATTATTATCTTTATATTATTGTAGAAAAAAATAAACCAATTTTATTATCATTTCTCTTTATGATTCCATGATTTGTAGTGTCTGTATTGCAGACTTGTATTACTTACTCACACATTTTGTGATGACATTTATTAGTATGTTCACAGTATGTTAAAAAAAATCAAATTTTCTTACTTTTGTTTATTTCTCACATACTAAAGTTGTCGAGTGTGAATGTTCAGCTATATATTAAGCTTATATAATATATAAAATCACAGTTATAAAAAATCTTTATTTAGTTTTCTATTTTAATTTTTACTTAATTTATATTATATTTTTTTATTAATACGGATTATATTAACATTTCGACTTGACATATGGTTTATAAGTAATCTAAAAATAGTGTTTATGAAAAAGTATTAAGACGTAATTATAATATAATTTATATATTTTTAATCCTTATGTATTTTGTAAATCTATGTTCAGTATAATATTAGAAAATATATTACAGAAATTCAATAAGTAAAAACCCAAAAAGGTAAAAACGATTTTGTTAGTCCATTCTTTTAGTTGTTATTTATCTATACTCTATTACAGGCGATGTATATAAGTGATCACCCATAAACGTATTTAAAATAAATACAATTTTTTTTATTCTAACCTATGTTTTTATTTTGACACTCTCATATGAGTGATACAAGTTTTGATACACTTTGATTAATAAATTATTACATTTATAAAATCTATTCACATTATATTATTATTAGTATTTATAAAATTTGTATAAACTAATGATATAATACATAGTAATATAATTATTTATAAAAAAATATATATGCATATATACATACAAATATACACAATAATATATAAAAAATAATAAGTATATTGTTCTATTTTTTCAAATACTTTTTATCTCAGAATATTTATTTTCTAATATCTACTTGTATTGAGAATTTAACAACAATCTATTTTATGATATAATATAATAATTTCTTTATATATATATATATATCTATAATTCCAAGAGATAATTTTCTATTGAGTATATTTAGTCATATAAAATAGTGATTATATAGTTTAATTTTGGATAACAAACATATTTATTTTTAGATATACATTACATATAGTTATAATTAATTATATCCCTAAACATACTTAAATGTATGTATTTCTATATATATATATAGTTTATATCTTTTTTGTGTGCAATGTTCTGATTATTGATCCAACTGATACATTTATACTACATATCGACTATCTATTGTACTATCTACATGTAAACGCATGTACTTTCTGTGATATCACCTTTAACTTTATCATTTGATACTAGATAAAATGATTATTTATTCAAATATAATTATGTCACCTAATAATTTGCTATTTAATATATAATGTAATTAAATTATTTCATTGAATGTATAGGTTTTATTATATAAATTACAATTTCCTATCTGTAATTTAATAATTATATAAATGTTTATATAGCTCTTCGTTTTTATAATTTTAATTTAATATAATTATAATAATTGTGTATCATTAATAATGATTCATTATTCTAAAATAATGATATGAAGTAATACAAAAAATGATATAATATGTCACCCCTTAAATATTAATAAAATTATTAAAGAATACAATTAATATCTAGAATATATCATATTCATTTATATAATATTTAAGTTAGATTGTAAATTTGAAATATAATAACTCTGAGGTAATACCTATAATTATAAACAAATATAGGAAAAATGAGGGGTGTTTGCAAATTTATATTAATTATTGAATACTTAATTAATATTTTAGATATATTTTTTAAAATAATATATTTTGTATATAATAGTAATTTTTTTATACAATAATATATTATATATTATATTATATATTCTATCATATATGTTATATATAATATTAATAGATTTCATGTTAAATAACTAGCTAGTAAAACCTAGGTAAAACTATATAATAATAATTTGTTATTAAGGTGGGACACATCATTTCAATTTATAAAAAAATACATAATTTTGTATATCTAATAAATAATTTATATAATCATTTATCTATCATTTGTTATACAAATCTTACTTTTTAGATTATATATATTAATAAGTATAAATGATGTTTTATAACACTATCTATTAAAAATAAACATTCATTATATTATAATACATATATTTCACTAAACGTTGACAGCATTGGGGTCAATACACTTTAAGAAATACAAATATAAATACATTTTTCTTAAATCATCAAATACAAATACAAATACAAATATTTATTAAATTTGTATACAAATACATTTTATCAAATACAAATATCAAAGATTTTCTGAGGAAAAGATGGTTCACTCGACCGATTTATTGAAATAAAATCGACACTTGCGCAAATGCGACGGGTATGTGAACTAAAATCTATTTTTTGATTCGTATTTGTTTACATGTAAATTCGAAAAATAATACCCTAATATAATCTTAAATTAAGATATGTATACAAATTTAATAAATATCGAAAAGTAAGTGTTCCGCAAAAATATTATTTGGAGATATCAAAAATGAATTCATAAAAAATTTACCGAATTTGTATAGGTCAACAGTAGATAAATTCAGTCATTGTTATTTACATGTAAACTTTCAATGCCGTGAAAATGTCGTAATTTTAAAATATATTTTTTAAAAGTATATTAGTCTGATAATTAGATTAATTACCTTATGAATTAATAATATTAGATATAACTTAAAATAATACATCTAGTGGTTGGTATGAGAACTATATTAAAATAATTACATAGATTAGATAGGGAGTGAACCATCTTTGCAAATATTAACACATTCAATATTAAATCATAAAATAATAATCCCTATTAATATACCAGATTGCATAATAATTAATTGAAATATATTTAATTTCTAAAGAAAGTCAATAAAATAAAAAACTGTAAACAACTGGTTTCTTGGGATATTATAAGTTATAATTTATAACACCTATACATTTTACATATAAAATATTAATTTAAATTCATTTATTTACATATATATTATTCATAAAATTCTTTATAAATTATTATAATTTTTTTATATATATAATTTTTATTATTTAATAAATGTATTCTTTAATATAATATAAATGGTAAATTATTTGTTATTTTTTTTACATTCATAAATCAATTATTTAAATTCTACAATTCTACAATTCTATTAAATTATTAATTTCACATATTTTTAAAAGTTTATATGAACCTGTATTTGATAAAATACACCAAATACGACAATCAAATACAAATACAAATTCATCACTGAATAATCATTAAAATACAAATACACCAAATCAGCGTATTTAAATAAAACTTTTTATTCTTTAATATAAATTGTTCAAATTTTCCATATATTTAGATAACATATATATGCTTAGACTTACCGTTTTTTAATAATATAATTTATTAATTAAATTTCATGTGTTACCATCAATTTATTTACTTCTATAAAATGCATACCTTTACTCTTATTTAAAAAAATAATATAACATTTATTTTTATAATAAGTTCATTTATCCATATCTCTATTTTCATATGATATAAGATAATATTTCTTTTTATAACGCATATAAATATTACATAAATATGATTTATTAATTTCTTAAATACATAATTAATACATCATTTATATTTATCAATTGTATTTGACTATTTTATATTATTTTGTACATAAAATATTTTATTTAATAATATTTATCATTTATTTTAAATATATATATATTTGTATGTTATATTAGTCTCATAATTATCATGTAAAGAAAGTGGATAAGCAATTGGATGTAGTGTATGGCACTTTGTGATGGAGTACTGCAGTCGAAAATACTACTAACTACCTACTACATTTTAAATTATATATATTATAAATTATAAATTATATATTTACATATATATTTTGATAATTACGATTAATTTAAATATACTATCTATACTAAAAATAAAATTATATATTTAAAATACAGAATATCAATAATCCTCATAATTTTATGTATTTAAAGTGAATATATCATACTATGTCATTGATATTTATAATCTAAACCATAGATATAAATAGAAGTTACTACTATAGTAGTATAATAGATATATCTATTTCGATGAAAATCCTACTGTTCTAATATTGAAATATATAATATGACTAATATCTAATCAAAATCACTGATGCCATTTTATTAATTAATCATTTTATTTGTTATTTATTTAAAGTTCCATTCTCTTATCTATCTTTTACATGCATTGTGTGCGTTAATTGCTTATCCACTTTATGTATATCGATGATAATTAAACATTATTATTATATTAATTATACATTAATAATTAAAATATAGGATATTGGAATAATCATTTTCATTATTATATTCAAACACCCAAATATATATATATTTCATAATATATACAAACATTTATTGATATGACAATTAGACCTATTATAATAGTGTACACTAGTGATGTAAATGATGCCGAGCCGAGACTTTCATTTTCTGTAAAAAAAAAACGAGCCCGAGCCGAGATGTTTAGATACAGATTATATATTTATCCATATAAATAATCTTAAATGATGCATTTAATAAGCATGAGTTAATAGCAATGCATTTTATTTAGTCTGTAGTCAGAGACTGTATCGACGGTGTAAGTAACCCATTCTGAGACTTAAACGATGCTTTTGACATTAATACTGCATCGATGCTTTAGGTATTGAGACTGAGACTAACATCGATGCTTTAGGTATTGAGACTGAGACTGCATCGATGCTTTGGGTAACCGAGACTGAGACTGCATCGATGATTTAGGTATTGAGACTGAGACTGCATCGATGCTTTGGGTAATCGAGACTGAGACTGCATCGATGCTTTAGATTTGAGCATCATTTACTGCATCACTAGTGTACACCTAGATAATAATTCACAGTGCTTGTATATCAATTATATTTACACAATTTTCATAATATTCAATATACTTATCGTATGATAGGAAAAATCAGTTATTATTATTAATTGTTTTAAACATTATCCATTCATAATATTAAAAATTGTAGAAAATGCATATCCGATGGTCTCAAATATATCAGCAAAGAACAGCGGAGAGATGGATCTTGGTATGGGTTAGTAATACAGCATTTTCTTCTCCATTCCCCACATAATAGATAACCTTTATTGTAAATATACAGATTCATAAATATACATTAATATACTAATAGATCGTGGGGCGTTTGTTTTACGTATTCTGCCTACTTCTGTCTGGAAACTTTCGCAATGTTGGGTTACACCTACGATTACCCTGGGTTAGTAATATCAGCGATATACTTAAGACTGTATATTTGTGTATCTTCTCTAATGTTTTAATGTCAACATATAATCAAGGATTTTCTAAGCAAACATGTCACTATTTAATTTTTTAAACTAATACATAATTGTGCCATTTATATCACAAACTAAATATTCTAATTATATTTTTAGATTATAGTTTTTTATATAATTTTGATAAATATATCACTATTATAAATGAAAAGCTATGTACATTTTTGAATACAATAATAATTGAATTTATAGTGTTTTAAGAATATAATATTATTTTATGATAAGAATCATTTGTCTTAAAATATACAGTAATATTCGAGAAATATGATAAATAAATAGGTCCATTTTTAATGTAAAATATACAGCCATATTTTGTAATAATACTTCCAATGTGCTTTTGAAATTATTTGTATTCAAATTTAATAAATAAGATTATATGCGATAAACCATATTTGATCAAATATTAAATATATTATGTTAAATTGTGTATGCCTTATTTATTGTTATTACAATGTTAGATGTTAAGTCAATTATTAAATATACTAAATTAAAATACATTATGTATTGTTATCCTTCCAATAGTTGATAATTATAATGTTTCAATGTTAATTACATATATTTATATAATTACTAAATTTTAAGTATATAAATTATATAATATTACAATATTATATATAAAAATTAATACTATTGTATCATAAGATCATTATTGGAAATATTATTAAATTCTATAATACAAGTCCTATTTTAATATTTTCAAATTTTGAATACAATAAAATTGTAGATCAAAAATGTTCAAAAATAATGGTAACCAATTTAATAAAATTTAATATTAATAAAAGTAACCTATATCTTTAAAAATTACCTTAATAATTGCCACCTATTTTACACTAATTAAGTATTAACATCTATTTCATGTAAATAGACAAGTGACATATCTTTGATTTATTACATCCTTGATATATAACTTATGAGTAATAATACAAAATAATAAAATCATTTATTAGAAGTTTATAATATAATAAATAAAATATTCAATATGTATATACTACTAAAGGTCTTCAAACAAGATATATCTTTATTATTATTATTGACAAAACAGGAATATATTATGATAATATGAATACATCAATCAGATTTACAGTAGCTCTAGTTTTAATCAATCAACGTTACATACACGTATGCACAGTAAGACACCAATAGTTGTGAAGAAAGCTTGCGAATGGTTGGCAATACATCAACTTCATGATGGAGGATGGGGTGAGAACTTTGAAAGTTGTGAAGTCAAGGAATACGTCGCAGCTAAACATTCTCAAGTGATCAACACGTGTTGGGCAGTTCTAGCATTGTTGGCAGTAGGGTTTGTTTACTCACTTAAATTACAATGTTATTTGTATAATTATAATTATGATTTAACTTAAAAATTAGGTATCTAATTTATTAATTAATATATATATATATATATATATATATATATATATATCAATAATTTAATTATATTTAAATCAGAATATTATTATATACATTATTTAACTTTACAATTTATATTATTTAAAAATAATATTAAAATAAATAACATATATATAAGACTATTTTAATTGCAGTTACCCAGATGTTGAATTAATTAAAAGGGGAGTGAAACTTATTATGGAAAGACAATTCCCAAATGGTGATTTCCCATTGGTTAGTTATTAATGCATATTTATAAATTATCTAATATTATCTAATATATATGACATCCTATAGGAGAACATAACAGGAGTGTTTAATAAATCTTGTGCAATTCATTATGATTCATATAGGAATGTTTTCCCTATTTGGGCTTTAGGAAGATTTGTTAAAGTTTACCCACATGAAAAACTTGCAAAAACACAATAATAACTAGAATATTATACTAGCAATTAAATTATACAACAATTATTTATGTGTGAATGTTTATGTTTTATGAAATAATCTAATACATTATAAAATTATATACTCAATAAATAATATTTATTTTATACTTTTATTAAAAATAGCACTATGTACAGTTGCCACCTTATGGCAGGGTTAATTAAATAGTATAATATTAGTAGGATCTATTGACACAATTATTTCACATAGATTTGTACATGAACAATTATATTTCGTTAGAAATTGAGAAGCAGGAGCATTAACATTATTACTAAGATGGTTCCTAACATTTACTTTAATAATATTCACATGTAAAGTATCCGCTAACAGACCTAGTTCAAGCTGTAAAGGTCATCGGTTAATAGTGACTAAGTCAATACTGGTAGTCTAATACTAACATCATCACAATCTTTTGTATCACCAATGTTGTCTATTAAGGTTACTATATGCTTCGTTGATTTAGATTTTATTTCAGAGTATATTTGATATATAGAAGAGTTGAGTTTATCTGCGGAAAGTATATGGATATAGATAAGTTACCATTAATTATAGTAGTAGTATTAACCGTTAGAAGTATGAATATCAATAGATCTTATGATCATTAGGAGTTTCGTTGCTTCCAGCAGTTTTAAATCATTAATTGGATTCGAGTTAACAAAAGAAATAAAATGTTGTTTTACCTCTTCAGGTATTATCAGATTATTATTATTAGAACACGGTGAAGATGTTGCTATAGGTGTCGGCTTATTCTTATATAACATGTTTATATGTTTGATCTGTATTAATAGGATATAGTATTAGTCATTAGTAATGAAATAGTATGTATTTTATAATAATATATACAAACAATAAACATATAATATATTTGTGAAATTAATATCACTGGAAATAAATAATAATAAACAGATTTATTAGGAATTTATATGTATGAATAATACACTATTTGTATGAATAATAGACTATATAATATATAATAATTATTATATTTACACATAATTCTCCCTACATTAGTTATAATAAAGTACATTAATGGCAACACTATAATGTATATATCTATTAAATATTAATATATAAATATATATGTAATGTAAATATATTCTGGTACTAAATAAATCTTATAAAATAACATGATACTTTTTTTTATTAAATATAGTACGATTTATAAATCATATATATATATATACTAAATATAATTATGTTGTATTCAAAATATATGAATGAATAATATAAATGTTATTATTTTAGTATTTCATAAATCTAATATAACAATATAATTGCAATCAAGTAACACTTTGAATAGTGATAACCTACCTGATCAATGAGAAGAGATAGACAATCGTGCATCATACTTCTTACATCATTAGCGCTGTACGGAAGTCTGTTAGCAAAGTGCCAATTGTTAAGAAACACAAACTCCTCTTCTCTCATTATCTTCTCTATTACCTGTTATTATGTAATACACAATATAGCATACTTGTTATCACTGACACACAAATACAAACAATTTGTAGCATTGGAAGTTGCATAATAAAGTTGTTGGTAATCATTGTCTTGTAAAGAACAGCTCTGAGCATTCCGTAGTTATCTTTCCTTATAATATTAAGAGTCTCGCATCCAAAGCATTCTTGTAGATCTATATATGCCTGTATAGTATTGGTTATCATCATTGTAATACTATAGCATACATGTCGACTAACTACCATTCTATGTAGTCTGAAATCTTGATTATTTAATTCACAATCGTGATCAAGCATTTCAAATATATTTTTCTGAAGCGATATATTTTCAACTTTCCAATTTTCTTCTTTTATTTTCTATTTCATAATTCATTATAAAATTATTAAAAATGTTGATTATATATAATTAAATGTTTTTTTACAATTCATTATTTATATATTATAATTTTGTTATAATTAACATCATAATATGTATTTAGAATACAACTTTTTGGAATAATTATAATACAATAATAGTTGTATAGATAATTTAAAGAATTAAATTAATATAGTATTACATTAATATTATATAAGTTACAATTTTAATTTAGTTTGTATTAATAACAAAGATTTTGCGAATCAAAGACAACACTCTATATATGCCACTTAATTAAGGCGCAAGTTAAATTATGATTAATATTTTTATTTTAACAAAAAAATGTTATTACATATTTTTATGTTTAATATCTTATTTATAAATTTGTATAATTTCTCAAATTATTTGTATGTATTTATATCAATATAAAGTGTTTTATGAACATAATAGATATCATAATTATTTAAAATTTATAGGAAATTGTATGTAATATATTTACTTAAATTTTATATATTAAACTGAATGTAATTTGTTCAAGTTTTTATCTTTTTCAGTAGTAACCACAAATGCCTACTACTTTTTTGATTTTTATTATTTTTATCTGAAATTATTACTGTAAATGTATAACATATACATTTATATGAAACATGTTGGATTTATTATTATATTTTATATTAATTAAATAAATTATGATAAACTTACATTTTAATGAAAAAAATGAGTAACTAATTGAGACTATTTTTTTTACAACATTTTAAATTAATTATATTTAAATAAAGACAGATCCTATATGATAGAGCAAAGTATTCTCCATTAGTTATTTATCCTTAGCGTTTTTAGATAGAGCTACTATAGCATTGTTTAGATGAACGGGAGCATCTCACCGTAATAGCATTTAGGTTCGGTGCGGTTTCCATACAACAATATTTCATTGCTCTATTAAATTACATGCAATATAAATTAGCTTTTACTCGCCAAATATATAGTTATATCACTTAAAACCTACATAACATATTGCTTGTTATATATTAGAAAAGAATACTTAGTTTTCATCATATAAATTATAATTGAAACGTTATTTTAGAATGTATAGTTTGTTACGAATTTAAATAATAAAAGACACATAGTTCCTAAAATTAACCCAATATAGGTGGTTCTGTAGGTGTTTTGTATACAAAATAGAATTGCACTATTTCACAGGTGTTATATCTTTCTTTAGAAAAACCTTTGCTTATAATAAATATATTTACATTTATAAATTAAATAAGATTTTTGATAGGAAAAATTAATTTTACAGGTTCCTTTCCCTTAACAGTCCCTAACCATTTGTATAAAAGGATTGACAATTGCGACATTCTTAACTCTTTTCATTGGTTTAGGTGACATTTTCACGTCAAACAAAAGATCATCATCGATGTAAAAATCCGAAGTGGAAATCTTAGGACTCGAAGTATTAAACTTTATATTAGCTATAATGTAAGGTAGGCACATGTATGTATTAATATAATTGTGTTCATCCTATGTATACCAACAATTAGAAGAGGTCTTACAGCCGGAGTCACTTGTACTTCTTCCATAGCTATAGATAGTGTTTACTAGGATTATTAATGAATAGATTTAATAATATAATTTAAAGTATAATGATAAATCCTAATTATGTCTTAACTTTGATAAATAGAATATATATATTTGTTTAATGTTATATTTGGCATATATACATTTTCTAGAGAATAATTTAATAAGGCAGGGAATCTAGGACAAGACGACTTCCTCTAACTATATCCGCAATGGTTACTTTTTTAATCCCATCTATATACTTTTCAGTGGTATATTTAATTATATTCAATGATTTCAATATTTGAATCAAAGATATTAAGGATATTTATTTATCCATCAAACAAAAATGCTTTTTAAAAAAATTCATATTTTAAATTGTATTTCTATATAAATATTTTATTTAAATACAAATCTATTTATAAATTAGGTTCGAATTGAACAATGTTTTTAATTTTATAATATAATATTGATGTTGACATTACAAATAATATATGGTGTATTAAATTATATTATAAATTAAATATAATCATTAATATAGTTAAAATTGAAGTTTTTGCACACATTTTTATATCAAATTCAAATTTGTACTCCTGAATCATGAGACATTATGATAAAATCACTCGACGGAAAATAAAAGTGTTACTAAATATGCGTTAGAAGACCTCATGTCCTTAGTAGATATTGAATATTGACCACAAAAAAAAACCATATCTATATGCTAAATTACACTATTATAAATACATAAAATATACAAATTTTAATTTTAGATAATATGTTTGTTGACTACTACTATATTATCATTATTTTATAATTAAGAAATATTAATATAAGATAATAATAGATAATAGTTGACAATAACAAAAAGGAACCACAAACCTTTGTTCAATACTTGTGGCAATAACGTCATCCCCTAAACAACTTATATCTTGTTTCAATGAATTTAAAGCATTCTGCAAAGATTGCAGACTATCCTCAGTATTCTGTCCGGTTTCATTGATGTCAGGTGTACTAAAGCCAGGTATCTCATCAAGATCTACGCTTTGAATACCTTTTTATAATTTTCACAAGATTAAATATTTGATAATATGTATATAGTAATTAAAATATGATTAATAAAATACTATAAATAATTATTTAATATTACACAATACTCATAATTTAACATAATATAATAGTGTATAATTACCATCGTAGATATTATCATCTAAGAAGCTGTCATTGAGATTATTAAATGACCACACATTTGGAAGTGAAAACCTACTCCTCGTTGGCTCATTAGACTGAGAACCTGAAGTGGAACTAATGGTCTTTGTGAATTTGTAGAATTTGTTTTTAATCGGAGATATGTTCAAAGATGGGGAACATTCAATGTTAAATGTGGTATAATTGATGCATTGTTTATTGATTGTATTGTTGATGTGATATTGTGTTTCTAGGAAATCATCATTGCATAAAGATGAATATAAGTCATCATCCACGGCTAAATCATGCTCCTGTTCAAATACAAGAATGCATTATGTTAATACTATCTATATATATATATATATATCTATATATATATCTATATATATATATATATATATTTAATTTTTATAAGTATTAATATTTGTAATTACAAATTTAATGAATAATTATAATATAATATCTAGATTTACTAGAATTATTAGTAATATAGATTGCACAAACATTGCATTGTATACATTTATCATCTTTGCATTTCTTTCCTATACATTTCTTCTTTATTTTTTCATAGCAAAAGAAAGTACTCAGAGATATTCCGAATCCAAACAGAAATATTAAACTTGTAATTCGTACTGTGAATATAACAAATAAAATTAATTTCACACCTAATATTCAATGAAATGTTTTATATTTTACAGAAAATATTATAAAATATAGTTTAGATTCTATATTTATTATAAGATTAGTAACATTTTTAGTATATTATTTATTTATTATTTAATATATTATTTATTATATAAAACATATTATCTATATAATATAAACATGACAATATATCATCCAATGTGCATTATCAAAATAATTATCCAATATAACTGTAGCTATCCTATAACATGTGTATATAGGTTTATCTGGGGGAATATCTAATGATATTTGATACAATATTGGTAGATTAAAAACTTCTTACAATAGGTTCAGTGTATTTATATGTATAGATTACACTGGGCAACTATAATTAGAATAATTGATATCAGATATATATTTATATATATTTTATAAATATACTATATGTATTATGTATAAATATAAGATAGTATATAATAAACTATATGTATATATATATAATAATCAATATTTATTTTTATAAAAATATGAAATTTTAAGTAAATTAGAGGTCATATTTAACATATATAAGTAATATTTTAATAATAACTTATATATTAATTTATAATATCAACCCATTTAATATAAATTAATGTATATATATATATATATATATATATATATATATATATATATATTTATATAATTAAATACATATGTATGTTACAATTATATGAGTTGTTTATATTATCTATATAAACAGTAGAATTATTATCTATACAGTTCAGAATAATGCACTTGATGCTTATATTATATATATATATATATATATATATATATATATATATATATATATATATATATATATATATAATCTAAATGGCCTATATATTTATATAAATTAAATACATACATTTAATTAATATATTTCAATATATACATTTATATATATATATATTATATCTTATAAATTTATAAGATATACATATTGTATTTATACAATTATATAGGTCATATTACTTAATTATATAGAGTCTATAACATATATATTATATATATATAAAATTGTAAGCAAGTTTCTCATAAATATAGCACATACTTATTAATTTATGATATTTAATTATTTTATAATCAGGAGTCCATATTTAAACAACAGGCCTTGATTATTGGTAGAAATATAATAGTTTGCATAATACTTATTATCTAGAATCTAGATTCTAGATTATTCCATATGATTAGTATGTGATGATATTGACTGTATAAACTACACAGTGTATAATCTACAATGATACTAATATTACTCTAAGTAGGGTAACAATTTCCTGGTGAAACTAGTATTTACACATGGTAAATTAGTATGACTATATCCAATTTATATTAAAAAATATTAAACAGATTATTCGGAGATATATAAAAATTATATTTAATATTCAATATTCTATTAGATTGTTGACTAGAAATTATCTACACAAATTAAAATTGTTAGTGGTATTTTCCAGAATCAATTATTTCTGGAGAACCAGGAAGGTTATCAAAGAAAAGAACTGGTTATTATAGGCGTTATTCAATGAAATTGAAGAGGGTAGATATTTACTAATAATCATTAAGAATTCTTTCAGGGTGTTGGCTGCAGCATGCTTCAATATTGAATACATACATTTTTCGGTTAAATAAGCTACCTCTTGTGATAAGAAATGTTCCTTAAATTTCAATTTTGCGCAAAAGACTGAAGAAACATATTTTATTATAATTATTTAAAAAAAATTAATTAATAAAACTTAGTCCATTTAATTATTTATTAAATCTGATTTTGTAGAATAATAATTATTAATATTTGCAGGATTTGATTTTTTTTAGATAATCTGTCATTTATTTTAATTGAATGATATTATTTATTACTTATAATTAATATAAATAATAATCAGAAATATATAGTATTATTTTAATGATTATATATATTAAATGGATATTATCCCCTTTAAATAATTTATAAAAAAAGATTACTTTTTAATTTAAAATTATTTATTAATGAGACTGAAGGAACATATTTTATTATAATTATTTAAAAAAAATTAATAAATAAAACTTTGGTCCATTTAATTATTTATTAAATCTGATTTTGTAGAATAATAATTATTAATATTTGCAGGATTTGATTTTTTTAGATGATCTGTCATTTATTTTAATTGAATGATATTATTTATTACTTAAATATTACTTAAATATTTATTACTTAAATATTTATATAATTAATATAAATAATAATCAGAAATATATAGTATTATTTTAATGATTATATATATTAAATGCATATTATCCCCTTATTTTATAAAAAAAAAGATTACTTTTTAATTTAAAATTATAAATATACAAAAATATGAATGGAATGTAATAATTTATATTGAATTTATAAATTTTTAAATTGCCCATGTTGTTTATATATTTGGACTAAAGTACATAAGTAAAAAAATAACATATTTCATATATATATAAATAGTACATAGCCATAGGTACATAGTATATACTAGTACATGCAACACAATCAATTACAATAAATATAAGGTGCCACACCAACATTACAATATTCTCGACAATAACCTCAGTCGGTATGGCATGGGATGTAAACATAAGGGTGATAAAGGTAAACATATCCTTATATCTTTATAATTATAACCCTTCAAGAAATTATAATTTATAAATAATTATAAATTAGGCTCTTGACTCTATAACAAAGCCATTAGGGCTTTGATTATAATATAACCCAATGAATTAAGCCACATTAAATTTTCCTACGATTTTTATGAGAATATTTTGGGGGATATTACACTTTTTGTGTTATAATATTTTTTCGCAGATGATATCCTTGCTGATATATTCTCACCGATTTTATTTAGAAAAGTTTCTCAACTTCTGTGATATCATTGGGAATTATAATGCAAACAAAAATTATTTTCTCTTGCAACTAATACTAAATAAACAAGGGCAATTATATTTCCGTTCCTTAAACTAGTTATCATTTTCAACACCTCCATATACTACTCTCATTGGTATACAAATAGCATTATTTTTATGTCTACTTATAATGATATTTATATAATTTAGTATATGAGTAAACATACACAAATTTAAAATGTCAAACATATTATATTTATAAACCAAAGAAAGAAATGTTACCTATATTACTTTTAATATTTATTTATAATATTGTTGTCATTCAAATTTCTAAATTTAAAATAGTTAAAGATATCCATAATAGAAATCTTATGTAATTTTGTATGTGGCATAAGGTTAAGAAATATTGTGTGCTTTTAATAGAGTATATTATGTATTGATTATGTATCTAGTAAATATGTAAAACCGAATAGATCTGGTTATAATCATCATACATCCAGGGTTAATATTATATTAGGTTAATATCAAAGAGTAGAAAAAAACTACAATAATAATACTTACTATAATATAATAGAACTAAACTAATTTACTTAAATATAATTTATAATTTTTCAAAATTAACAAAATAATATCTTTATATATTGGCCATTAATAGATTAGATCATTGCATTTATATTATAAAATGAAATACTAAGTGCATTAAATATTATGTATAAATACAGTATATATAAATAAATAGAAGATATGATATGATGACATGTATACAATATATACTATATATAGATATATATTTAAATATAGATATTTTGAAGTAATATTGTATGTACTATTAGTATTATATTAGTATTATTTTTAAAATATAATACTTATTTTATGTATTATATATATATATATATATATATATATATATATATATATATTTAAAACATAAATATATATAAATACAATCATATTTATATAATCATTATTTTATCAAATTAATACATCAATTAAATATATAATAAACATAGTAAATAAAGCCACAACAACAAATATATCAATATATGGGATTGATTATAACAGACAGATATGTGCTGATCCAAATTATTCATTTTATAATATTTATAAAGTATAGGGCAAGTCAAGGACATCAGACTTTCATACTAAATATAATAGTAAGTATATAAATCATAATAATAATGAATATATAAATACACTCTATTTACATCGGGCTATTTTTGATGTGAACGTAATTTTAAATAAATTATTTAAATTTAAATTAATCTACTTATATATTAAAGACAATTATTTCTATATATCTTATATCAATGACATGCCAGTGGTATTTAATATATAAACACAAATTTTAGATACATTTTAAATATCATTAGATATGGAAAGGGTTAATATTTATTTGAAGGTTGTATAGCTATAGGGAAATAAGGTTATCTATAGATACTCTATAGTGTTGTAAGCTGCTTACTGTAAACATAATGTGATGAAGACACTATAAGGACAGAGATTTTACCTTCTGGATTTAGGTAGCTGTATAAATTAAACATGAGTAATGATATCATTTCAATAAAATAAGCTTTTGAATATAATGTTTAAATTTTAAGATATCTATAACATATAAAAACATTTCATAAGAAAAAGTAACACCAATCAGAAATATTTTAGTTTATTATTAGAAGTAAATAGTTATTGAATTAGACAGATATTATAATATAGGACATATGTTTAATGAAATCAAGTATTTCATTGAAAATAAACTGCAGATATCATGATATGTGAGATAGTATTGCTTGATAATGATGCTAGATTAAGGTAATGAATGTTGTAGATAGCCAGATGCTATTATGCACTAATGAATATTAGCAGTAAGGTCAGATGAATTATATCATATAGGACTATATTTCACTGTATACAGTAGAAATATAGCTTAATTCCTTAAGCTTTTGCCACACTAAACCTTACAGAGGATATAGACACCGGTATTGATTTAAAGTTATCTCATGATTTCCAGCCTAATCTAAATATAATACAATTTAAATATAATAAAGGTTAAATATAAAATTGATTTATTTATATAATTGTTATACACAATATCACATGAATTTAAAAATTATCTAAAATTGGTGAAACAATAGGTGCCACACTAAAAGTGTAATATCCTCGCTGATATCATTGGTAAAACTTTGGTGTTACATTGGCTTTAGTCATACTATCACATAGAAAGGATAGCCTATCCTGGATAGGGTAACTGTAGCAGGGGAGTAAACACAATCACATATCCTTGTTGTCAATATAATATACATATACATATATATATATATATATATATATATATATATATATATATATATATATATATATATATATATATATTAGTGTTGTCAAATTTTCTAAAAAGTAAGTATCAGTATCGTATCAGTATCATTCAACAGCTGTATCAGTATCGTATCAGTATCATTCGACAGCTGTATCAGTATCGTATCAGTATCATTCGATAGCTGTATCAGTATGGTATCAGTATCGTTTGACAGCTGTATCAGTATCAGTATCAGTATCGTTTGACAGAAGTCTCAGTATCGTATCAGTATCATTTGACAGAAGTCTCAGTATTGTTTGACAGAAGTATCACTATAAGTATCGTTTGATAATTGTATCCGCATCGTTTGACAGCAGCATAAGTATCGTATAGTGATGTAAACTGTGCACTTAATGGCAGTGTAGTTTCTTCTTCGATATGAATCATCTCTTAAATTTATATACAATATTTAAAATTAATACAAAAATTTAAAATAATGAAGTTGATGGTTGCACGAATAATTTTAAAATGATGAAATGTGGATTAAAAGTGTCGCGGATACATACGAAGGACGGGGTAGTTTGATTGACATTGGCGCCTATTCACACAAAGGGACGCTAAGCTGAGTAATAGTGTCGCGGATACATACACAGAACCGCTATGTTGGTTGAAAATGGCGCGAATAAATATAATCCCAAAGGTAAACATTGGAATGTATTTTAGATATCCAATAATAAAAATCCGAAATAATACGAATCTAATATTTAAAGTCCGAAATA
Source organism: Osedax fenrisi (assembly GCA_964019155.1). Lineage (NCBI taxonomy): Eukaryota > Metazoa > Annelida > Polychaeta > Sabellida > Siboglinidae > Osedax > Osedax fenrisi. The sequence goes on along the minus strand of OZ025241.1, from coordinate 70,077,859 downwards.
GTCCGAATCTAATATTTAAAGTCCGAAATAGTCCGAGTTAAATATTAAAGTCCGGTCCGAGTCCGATATATCATAAATTATACTGTATCAGTCTGGTATCAATGACCTAAAGTCCAAAGTCCGGGTCCGAATGACAACGCTAATATATATATATATATATATAATAATAATAATAAATATTTATTAGAAGTTTTAAATTGTAAATTTTGTTTCGTATGAAATATATTGAATGTTTATTTAGACACTTAAATAAATCATAAATGATTTCTCAAAAGTGTATATAATAGAATACAAATAATAAAAGTAGGTAAACAATAAATACCAATAATAATAATAAAATAAAATAGAATAAGCTGTACGGAAATTAATAAATAAAATAATAATGACAAACAATATTAGTAATTCAGGTTCCCACCTGAGATCAATTGTTGTATATATTTCATGAATGTTTTATGAGATTTTTTGGATCTAATATAGGGCGGGAGTGAATTCCATAGCTTAGGACCAATATAACTCAGTACCCGAGTATTCATTTTTGAGGGACGTAGAATAGGGGTAGATAGAAGGTGAGATGCATGGTTTCTAAGTGATGGAAGGGGAGCTCTTTGTACTAGAGAAGCAGAATTATATGAAGGGCAATTTGAAGAGTATATTGAGGAATATATAATTATTTATGTTATTATTTCCGCTAAAGGGCTTCAGATTAAGATCAATATCTTTTCTATGCTGTCGCCAGACATATATATATATATATATATATATATATATATATAGTGATATTAGGGGTAAAATGTGTAAATGTTAATGCATAATAGGATTAAGTCAACATAGCATTATAATCAGGACAAGCAATTAGTCTATAGAGATTAGTTGTGATAGAAACATTGAATAGCTGGATAATATCTAATAATATACCTATATAATTGATATAAGACAATTTTATATATTGAATATATTAGTTTTAAATAAATAATATAAATAATTATAATTATATTAAGTTTATATTAGTATTAATTATTCCAAATATATACTGTATATTTTTTAATGTATACAACTTTATCTGAATATGGTTATCTATTGATGATAAGGTTGTGGTTCATGGCGCCAAAAATATATGACTAATAGTTTATTCGATATCGCAGCTCACGCTTTCGGAGTTGAAACGTATATATATATTGAGAGAGATATCTACGTATATACGTACTTTATATATACACACACACACACACAGTGTGACACACACACACATTTATTCACGAGTTTTTTAACAAAGGAATTATGACTATAGTTATATATGGAATCATAGGTTTATAGTTTACCTTAGGCTAGATATAGCAATAACGATCTAAGTCAAATACTATCTATATATTATGACACGTCTATATCTAGAGGCGGGAGTCTCAATTGCGAAAGCGCGCGCTCCGATATTGAATAAAGTATTAATCATAGATTTTTGGCGCCGGTTATGAACGTGTTCCGATGATAATTATAAACATTTTATATATAATTATATCCATTACTATGCCATCTATATTGGAGTTAGATTAATAATTAGTACAATTATTAAATTAAATAAATTAATATATTTATAAATACAATTATTATTATTGAATATGATTAATATTATATTATTTAATAATGACATTAAGTTAGATGTACTAAATTTAGATATCATTACATAATATATAAACACTTTTTAAATGCGTAAAATATTGTACAAAGAATTATACTGAATTCTAGATAGAATATAAAATTATATATAATTTAAAATTAATATTAACATTATAAAATAATAATGCATAATTATTTTATATTATATATATAAGTATTCATATAGTGAATGAATTATAATGCATTCACAATAATAACTTACAAACTATTTTAAATGACATGTCTTGCAGCGATATTTTATATATTATATAGGACTTCAATTTAAATTATATTAATATAATGAAATTATATTGAATATATTTTTAAAATTTTAAAATTGATTTTTTTTATAATTCTATAAAATCAGATTGAATTATCAAATTATTTTATTTATATTATAATTAATCAAATTATTCTATAATATATTATAATTAATCAAATTAAAGATACTAAATAAAATACTACCTCGTATAAAATATATTGTATAATATAGTATCTATTAATTACATAAGTTATTAAAATAAATAATAAATAAATAATTATTTTGGGCTACCTATATGTATTAGTAAATTATACTTATAAGAATACAAATATATTTAAATATATTACTTATTATTAACTAACATATATTTATATTTATAATCATAATAGTAATCCAACTTCTTTAATACATAATAATGGTATAACTACAATTAATACTATATGTGTAAATATAATATAAAATGTTTTAGAACCGTTTTAGATATCGATGTAAAGTTCATGTTTAATTATAAATAAGTATCAATGTAATAGAGGCTGAGTAGTAATGTTTATTATACACAAGTTGGATACACCCACACACACACACACCCATATTCATCATACACACACACACATCCATATTCATCACATATACACACACACAAATACATATATATATCCATAACACAAACACACACATATATATATATATATATATATATATATATATATATATATACCATATGCATAATCTCCTTATGATGAGAATGATGTATTAAACATAAGTAGTGAATCATACACGTAATATGAGTCATTCACAAAATCAATTTAAAGGTATGAAAAAATAGAATCTCTATAAATTCGATATGAATTACCATGTATATAAAAACAGATATATGGATTGTGGATATAAAATATACACTCCATCTATACTTAGCGTATATTCATAATATAGTTCAATACAATAACATATGAGTCATAACTATATAACGTAGGATATAACGGGATATAACGGGAAAACAATCACGAGTAATACACACGAGTAATGTATGGCTATGTATGTGCAATGATAATCAGTCCTACGTGCACTGTAGAATAGAAGTGTATTAATACAACTAACTTGCGTCATACAAGAATTCTTTGTAACAGACGATATTTACCTTGGTGCTGTCCTCCCGAAATGCAAATCGTATAATAATCTTATGCGTGTCATATATGTGTTTATGTTTAGGTATTGCATTTATGATATGTTGTATAGTTTCATGGAAACTCAGGACCGACATATATGTGCTTACATTTGTCAATATCTATATTCAAGAACTAGCATTGTATAAAATCGATAAATGTGGGCGTGTTGAACACTCCCCGAAATATCTGACAGGATATAAATACAACCAAAGATATTAATGTAAATATCGAATAACATGTTTTATATACCGGATATGTATATATCTATACATATATACACACATACACACACAACACACACACATATATATATATATATATATATATATATATATATATATATATATATATATATATTATATATTTATATATATTACGTCTAATTAGTCTATAAATATATATGTTTTTATAGACATATAATATTACGTAATTAATTTTAATAATGTGTCATATGATAAATGACATATATATATATATATATATATATATTATTAATAATTAATTAATATATTATATAGTAATATGTACATACTATTATATATATGTTGAATATTACAATAATATAACTTTGTAGCTATTTAATTAACATTAATACAACATAACCTACCTATATATATATATATATATATATATATATATAGTGAGAGATAGAGAGGGGGAAATTAATAAATAGTGAATATAGGAAGACCAATATCAGTGATACTAGCATACTAGTAAACTATTACAAAATATTTTGAATATATTAAAACTCATGTTTAATGTGTTAACATGAATTATGAACCAGTAACAATTACCAATACCTCCTATAACCTCGGGGTTAAAGGATGTCTTGCAATTATACCCTTGGATATACTTGGAATTATACTAACAAGAATATCATCACACATACGATGAAGAATATTATGTCATATCTATTAGGCACATACTTTGAGGGGGCCCCTCAAAGTCTGTGCTATTAGGTAGTATCACAGACTTTCAGGGGGTCCCCTCAAAGTCTGTAGGAAGTATATATACCACAGACTTTGAGGGGGCCCCCCCTCAAAGTATGTGATAGATACGTATAATTAGGCATGTGCACAAAATATGAATATTGATTATCAGTGTAACACAAGATTCAAACTTTGGTCCCATTCTGTGTAATATATAGATATTTCACCGTTACATTCTAATCTACCTATTATCTTACATTATCCTACATATGCAAATTATATCGAGATCTACCGAACATATAATCCTAATAATAACTAATTACTATTTCAATAACTAATATACATAACTGGTTATCTGCCAGCCCACTTGCATTAACTCCATTAAAAACTAATTATATAGGATATAATATATATAACACTATTGTGTTATTTGTCTTTCATCCATACAGGAACTTATATAAAGTTTTAATTAACTTTAATTAACCAAATTGTTCTGATGTCCATTCGAAGTAGCTCTCGTGTTAAGGCATCCATGGTTTAATGAGTGCTGATTATTATTTCACATAGGTATATATAAATTACATTCATCATACACCTATATAATGTGTATACATAATTATATAACATCACTTCTAAATATTATTATAATACATATTTTAATGTTGTGTGCGGGGCTCGAACCCGTGACCTATATCACGTGTGTATTAGGGGAAAGTCCCCGATTACCGACCCCTAAATGATTATTTGTAATAACTTATTCAATATTAAATATATTTAATTGACATTTTGTAATTAGGGTAATATTATGCCAATGAATAAAGTGGCTATTTTAAATTTTTGATATAATTATATTTACAAGAATAAATAGGGGGGTCGGTAATCGGATACATGTGCATAATACCGACCCCCTTCCCCTATTACCGACCCCCTAAAATAATCGTAGTATAAATAATTGTATTATTATAATATCCAATAAAAAAGAGTATATATACATAACTATAATTAATTATAACATGACGTAATTTATTTGTTATTGAATTTATGTTTTAATAGTAATATTAAATTTAAATTTAAACTTTATAGTAATTATATTAAAATATTGTATATTATTATTTATTTTTATATTATTATATATTTATTTATTAATCAGTATGTATATAATCAACTGGAATTATGAATCCTAAATCTATATCAATGATAGATAAACAACTTACGACATATTTTAAAGTAAAATACGAATCTATTTTGATTGGATATTATAAATCACATGGGAGTCGGTATAGGGTAATTTAGGGGGTCGGTAATAAGAAAATAATATGGGTTGCTATAATTAAGATATATTGGTTAATAGTTATTCAAATTCAGTTATTTTTATAATAGTTATAAACATTTTATTGTTCTACAATATTATGTACAAAATCAAGTTTTCTTTTAATTAATAAAGTATTTACAATGATTTAAAAAAAGTTATTATTCAAATATTAAATAAAATAAAACCGAATATTACATTTTATCAAATAACAATTGTAGGATTAAATATTTTTTAAAACAAAATACGTTTTCATATTTATCATTAAATTACTAACAGTTCATGTATATATTATTTTTTGATATATCTTATAGTTACTGAGGTATGAGAGGGGGTCGGTATTAGGAGGGGGTCGGTAACCGGGGACTTTCCCCTTCGCCCATTAGCCAACTGAACCACACAGTCAGTACTTTACTACAATATACTTCTGTCTCCATATTATAATACCCATACACTATCCGCAACAACCACATATTATTATCAAAGTAAATCTTATTCCTCCAATATACGAAATATTTGTATAATCCTATTATAAGATTCCTTGATGGAACTCTGCCTCAATAAACAAATAAAAAAACTGATACAATCAATCCATTATAAACTTCATTTTATCAGAGTAATTCTACACATTATTACAACCACCACTGTTATCACTATTGCACCTGCATATATTCTTCCAGGTGGTATCGACTATTGTAATTTTCTCCCTTTCACCTGCACTCATCAAGTATTTCTAAGTTACAAATTATACAACATTATATTGTAATTACTATCATACTGCCAATATATATATTATCTAATAGATTATACTACCATTAGGTATAACTCCATTGAAAAACCCTACTGACCACATACAAACCAGTTCATTACTCGTCACCCGACCACTTGGAATCCGTTATATCTTTCCAACCTCAATAGGTTATTGGGCAAGAACAGCAAGCATGTAAGTGCACTTACACATGGAATTCGATACACTCGAATGTATCGCAATGAACATATCTCATAAATACCATATAGGTACACATACACATTTAACAAATAACTAAACATTGTTAGTAACACAACACTAACAACTTAAGTGGTTACTAACAACAACAACCTAGGTCATACATCCCATAATTCATAATCGCATGCGTGTGTACACGGATAACCGATGTATAGGACTACTAAATCCTACTAAATAGAATGATAACGAAATAAAATTGTTATATATTGTTTCGGAATTAAGTTATATCACAAATCATAACATATTTATATAACAAATCCTAACCTATAGGTATATATATATATATATACATATATATGTCTAATATAATGAAATTAAAATATTCTTGTTGATCTATGAAATAATTTATATATCAATATTAATATATTGTCTTAAATTGTTGTTATTGAAATTATCGTATAATGGGAACGTTTTTTTGAGGGAAGCAGTCGGATATGAGATGGTGTGAGTCGGTAATGGAATGATCAAATCGATTTATGGAGAAAATGGTTCATATAGATGCACGAGTTATACGATTTAAAGGGGATACTGAAGTATTAGGGAGATGATATAGTAGTGAGGAGTATTAGTCGATACGAGAGTTGACGAGTGCGTTTATGAAGACAGTTGTAAGAGGGCGAGTTAGGTATTTTCTTATACGAATAATTTTGAAGAGGTGATAGTTAGCTGATTTAGATATATTAGCTATAGGGGAATTTAGGGATAGGTTAGCATCCAAAGTATCTCCAATATTTATAACAGATGATGAAGGGATAATAGGGAGACCGTCGATGATAACAGGAGGAAAATAATTATAGTTAGATGGGATATTTAGGAATGCAGATTTTTAAGAGTTAAGTAAAAGGTTGTTAGATAGAAGCCATGATCTGATAGTTGATGCACATTTACATAATTGTGAGTTATCTGATAGTACATTGGAGGAGTTGGGTTGGAAGGAATATAGTTGAATATCATCAGCGTAAATGTGATAGTGTATATCTGGAAATTTACCAATAATAGCATGTATAGAGAGGATGTATATTGAGAAGAGGAGGGAGCCGAGAACAGATCCCTGGGGAACACCATAATGAAGAGTACGCGATTTTGTAGAGAAATTGCAAATGTTAACGTATGATTATCGATTTATTAATATATAGGATGTTTTAGGACGATGTATTAATAGGAGGAAACCAATTGTAGTACGGTTCCGCGTATACCAATCGTAATCGGAATGGCTTAAGGAATCGAAGGCACACGAGAGGTATAATAATATAAGTTGGCAGGAGATAGATGGAGATAGTGTAGAATATATATTGTTTAGTATTTGTTGTAGCGCATATATATATATATCTAATGGATAATATAGTATATAAGGTTATATTATCTAACTATATCTATATAGTATATAATATATTGTAATGTATACAGTGTACAGTGTAGGTAGTAAATTACTACTAATAACCTATACTGTGTAACATATTATATTATGGATAATAATATATTCAATAAAATATGTTATACAGATGATCAAACTTATATTGGAAACGTGTATCTTGTTGCCTACATATTATGTAACTTATAAGTACATCGGCACATATTGGACATAAGCGGATAGGTACATATTGGAAATAAATATATAAGTACATATTGTAGAGGAACGTAGGTAAATATTGTATATGCGTTAGTAATTATAATCTATTATAATTGACTATAACAATTTGTATTAAGTCTCATACAAATAGATTTGTGGTATACATCACTCATAAGTTATAACTAAAATAATTAACTATAAAAACTATATAAAAACTATGACTATAAATATATTATTAGAATTCATATTTTATATTCTTTAAATATATCTAATCAGTGTATTATTAATTACAAATATAAAATAAGTATATGATGATGATGATGATATGACATAAATTATAATTATTGATATACATATTATTTTATAACATAAACAAATACACATATTTATATTATTGAAATATTTGTTTTAAATGTTAACAAAGGGCTATCATTAAGTTTAAACCTGAGTTTAATTATTATTTGTTGTATAAACTTTGAATTTTTATATAATAATATCGAAGACAAATTAATGAAATTTAAAATATGTATTTTAATGCTTTGACAATTTTATTTAAATACATTTGTATACTTCTTATATATAAAACATACACACATTTAATAGGAATATAAGACTAATGGATAAATAAATGAATACATTAAATTATATATTAAAAATACAACAATATAAAACGGAGAGATATGTAAACACTTTAAAGTTCTAACTATGTTTCAATGATAAATTTATCATTGAAACATAGTTAGAACATATATCATCGATTTAAATATGATAATTATCTATATTATATATGTATATAGATATATAGGTAATATATATAGGGAATATATAACGATAAAGTAGTATATAGTACAGTGTATTAAGTACACTGTATACTATTGTTAATATTATAAAATAATGAGTATACTCATATAGACCTATGGATTATATTCTCCTAGTATAGGAGTCCTATATGAGTATACTCACATATGTTTTATTGTTATATAATTATTAACATAACGATTATGTTGTTGTTACTGCCTATTTACATTACCACGACTACCGCGATAGTAATGGTATATATATATATATATATATATATATATATATATACAAATATGCATTAAACATATAGCATACACTATGGAGATCGATAAATTAAACGACTCTCACATGATCACAAGGTCATACAGCACTAATCATATAAACAGGATAAACAGTAGAGGTCATGATTTATCATCACGTGTTACGTCAGCAGCATCTCCATGGTAACCGATATAAACAAGCACTATGTATCATCAGTAGTGCTGTTCATCACATATGGTTCATAGGCAGATTATTTAATAATATGTAGGATAAAATATGTTTGATAAATTATCATTGATAATACATTATATATTTATATCTTCTTTAATATAATCATATAGCTATATATCGTATATCTATAGCTATATATATAGCTATATATACATACACACACATATATATATATTGTTATTATTATTGTTATTTTGGTATGTCCATTCATCTCATCAAGGAATTTAGATGAAGTTTTCACCTTTAACCATATGGCTTATGTAACTTAAATAGACCGACCAAAATACGACGTATGTCATATGTGTCACACTTGTTAGAGAACTCCCAACCACACACAAATATTATACCTTACTCAATATGCTTAAATAAATATCGACTACATATGCATATTGATAAATGTAACTACTATATTTACCTAGTGTATACTTACTGAATGACTATACGAATCTCTATAAGATCATCGCACATTTGGATGCACTTCTACACCACTAACATATATTTCTCTAGTGATATACAGTGCATATTATATACTGTGAAACGTCACTGGCGTTTTCTCTGAAAAAAAGATTAAAAATCAAAATTAGAATGTCTGCATTAACACTGCAGTCAATACATGACCTATTACAACCCATGGGTTATACTGAGTGCACTGAGTGCACGGAGCTCGCCCTATATTATCTACAAACACTATACAACATATCTAAGATATCCACAATAACAACTGATTGTCAAATAACTATATGTACTTATCAAATACAAATGTAAACCACTCTGCTATGCTATACACATATATTATTGAATTCTCTCTAGCGACTGATAACATTTCTGAACGACTAAAAACATTTGATAAATTATTAATAAAAAAGTAACTGTAGTTGGAAATATACTTCCAAATTAAGGATATATATATCACAACTTGTACTACTTGCCAAAATACTTGAACATTTTTTATAAATACAACTTATCTACTTAAAAATATGCATAACATTTATTCCTAGATAAGATTGAGGGTGTGTTTTTAGTCAATCACATGTGTAACAACCACAGGTGGAACAACCACAGGTGTACGAGAAATTCGTATTCACTGCATGTAAAAATCAAACTGTTACAAACCAGACGTGTTTTGTAACAGTTGGATTTGTACATGCAGTGAATACGAATTTCTCGTACACCTGTTGTTGTTCCACATGTGGTTGTTACACCTGTGGTTGACCAAAAACACACCCTGAGACATTTTTATAATTTTACTTCTTTACAAATTACTTTATGTATACCATAACCAATTCACCCACGTTGTTTTCTTTGACAGCATATTTTAACATACTACTTTACCGATTATCCGAATTCGATATAACTGATACATAATTGACACGATTATCCAAATAAATTCATAGATGGTACTACTCAAATTAAAAACAGTTAATATCTATAAAATACCCATAACATATAACATCAACTTCTCAGTCTCAATGGTAGGTGTAACATATTTGTATTTTAAATAATACTTTTCTCGATTTATAAGCTTCACTATCTCATTATACCATTCCTATCATCTAGTAGGACATACACCATGTAAGCTGATCAGGTATATGGTGTACTGGTATTACCTTATACAATACATATAGGCATATATGACATAGCTGTGACTTATCCACTACTAAACTACTAAGAGAATCACTTATAATTTCTCGATACAAGTATCGTATCTCGACACTAACTGGTTAAGATTACTTATAGGTATTGACCGTGATCGCTTACTAAATAGTCATTCAGAACTATATTAGGAATGAAACATACTGACTTCTTCAAATCGATACATATCTCTAGACAGACAGAAACCCTAATTGCCTACCATATCCCTGCAGGGTATCGATTCCAATATATATTATCATTCTTCGATTAAATAAACTCCTCATCTCCACTGAACCTCAATATATACAAAATTCATGTTGTATCACTAAATAAACTGATTATCCAGTAGATAACGTCCACTACGTTATACTATACTATAGCATATATGCTATAGTAGGATTCTTCATCTGCTCAAACCACAAGATCGTTTTATGAGATTTGGTAAGTGCCGTTTCGTGATTTATCTTGTATACAATTGTTATATTATTATGGTTAGCTTGGTATAGCTTGGTTAAGCTATACTATTATTAAGTAGTCTTCCAAATAAAAATTGTAAACTGTATGTTAAACTGCTGGTAACCTATATCAGTTAGGTGATCTATAGATCACTACTATATATAGTATACTATGAAATCCAATTGTTAACTGTATTATTATCATATTTTATCGCTCCCATTACTTATGTTTATCATTTTTAGTATTTTGATAACGGTTATTATTATTATTAAAATACCATCGCTAATACTACTCCCTATAATATCTATTTTATATTTTACAGAATTGTTTTTAATAAATAAATACAACAAATCATTCAAATGATATATAGAAATACCTATGAACATATGTATATATACAAATACTTGGCATATATTATATATATAATTGCCTATGCCTGGACATGTATATACAAGGTATTGTTATATAGTATATAGTCAATGGTATATAGTAATAAAATAATGTATTATTTATATTAAACGTATGAATATATTTATGCGTTGTTCATTACAAATAAACAATATACCTGGATTCATCTATTGTGGTCGGGTTATATATGGTTTATGACTCATTAAGTATTCGATAAATACTCGTTGACAACAATATAATAATACACCTAGTATATATATATATACCATAGATGATAATATATAATATAGTATATACAAATATATTACAATATAATATGGTCTTTAATAATGCAGTATTATAATTTTAATTTATAGATTGACCTTATTCAATATGAATATATATATACCTATATATATATATATATATATCAATGTCTACCAAACTGCAGGAACCATGGTTCCCCTATAAAAAACGATCCCTTCTATCACCAATTATATGGACTCCTTTCTATTACCCATACATCTATATATTCCTCCACTACTTTATATATATATATATATATATATATATATATAAAACGATCTTCCCATAAATACCATGGTAGGAACGCTCATTCTTCTACATTATCCCATCTATCTAGAACGCACGTGCGTCGCACGTTAAGGGTGATCATAGAAAAAAAAGTGTTGTTTGGACACATCGCATCTTATAGCTATGTATACTTCAATTTTTTTTGGAGTAATTTTTTACGACACGACATACTGTCAATCTTTTTTTTAGTCATTTTTTACGATTTTTTACACTGTGCACTGTTAAAATTCCTAGAAATTTCCAGGATTTTTTTTTTTTAATTTAATTTTTTATATTTTCTATTCCATTATTATAAAATAAATAGTGTGTTAAAATTTGATAACTAATTATTCATTACAAAGGTTTCAAATACTTATTTTTTATAATTTAAAATTTGTATCTAACTAATTGTTAAACTTCACGAGGCTGTCGTGTGACATTAGATTAATAAAAATAAAAAAAAAAATGTGTGCTTCATTTTAAGGGTATCTTTATTAAGATAAACATAGTCCAATGTTAATCTGTTAATTTTAAATTGTCTATGATCGCCCTTAACGCACGTACTTTATCTATAATATACAATATATCTCCTACACATCCAATACCCATATCAAGTAATATGTATACCTACCCTATCTAATTTCACTATATTATTATTATCTTTATAATTTAGTTCCTAATATAATTTCGTTCCTACTTCCACTTGGTTCCATTAGTTTTTTTCGTTTTTGTGGTTTTTGTGTTTCATTTTTATTAATTATTTTATGTTTACTTATTTTATATGTATATTATACATATATATCATCACTTTGTAACGGTGCCTAATAAACCTTAATTAATATATATATATATATATATATATATATATATATAAGTGACAATATGATATATTTGAAGTATACTACACAGTGTGTAGTACACACTATATGTTTATTGTTTGCGAATGATCTTACTGAGAAACATATAGGTACTCAAGCACATACAAGTACATAGTATTTAACAATGTAAATCATTCTATTGTTATATTGTTGGATCATTTCCATTGTATCATGTACATATTTATATTAATGTTTATTGAGATATAATTATTGATTTATAAAATAATGATATTTGTTATATATAATATATATATATATATATATATACATGTTATATAAGGATATATATATCTATAAATGATGTATTTGTTAACTATTTTTATCAACTTTATATTGATTTGATATTTAAATCTAATAAACACGAAACATATATGTTAAAATAAGACAGCTAAAATAAGAAAATATATTTAAAATAAGTTAATTTAAAAAAGAAAAGAATTTAAAATCATAGTTTCAAGATTATGTAATTATATTTTCATTTTATATATTTACTTTAAAACCAATTCAGTCAAGTTTGAAATTATATTTATGATATCATATAGATATTTATGATATGATTATATATCTATAATTTTACGATATGTAATATAAATTTCATTAGAATTTATAACTTAGAATTAAGTACCTTATAATTGTAATCACAAATATATATATATATATATGTGTGTGTGTGTGATCTACATAAATGATATAAATTCACATACACATATACAAAATATATATATATATATATATATATTAATATAATAACATATATCATTATTATTAATTATAAACGAAATTAAAACATTAATATTTAATTATTTTTTAAATTACTTTTAAAATATATAGATTAATAAATTAAATAAATACATAATTAGTACATTTAAATTATACGTATTCCAAGATAAATTATAATTTATAATTTATAAAATTATAATATATATTATCGACATTTTATTTGTATGATAAAAAGTGTTAATGATTCTTTCGTATGACATTTATGTTTATAGATAAGTATATTTATTCGTCAAAAAATGAGATATTAATATACATCACAAGATTATTTATCATATAGTAGACATGGTTTTAAATATAGTAAATGTTTATATCAATTTAAAATAAAATAAAACTCAACATAGAAATAATGTAACATACGTATACGTGTATAATATATTGTATACACACATACAACACACACACACATGTACACACACATTTTATATATATATATATATATATATGGAATATCTAACATGCTGTATATCATGATAATATTACTATAATTAAGTTAAAAAAGTAATTACACGTATATTTGTGTAATGATAGTTCATCATATATATATGGGTATATTCCTATTCATATATAAATAAATATTTCAATACTAACATATGATATGTATGATATATAATCCAGTGTTTCTTACGTACCCCGTCATTTTGATCGAATTTTCTAACTGAATATAAGTAAAATTGTACTATATATAAACAAATGGTTTTTTAGGCGTCACGCTCGAATGAACAGAGGGGCGGAGTTTATCGGCGTGCCGTATGATACCGTTGCCAAAACGTCACTAGATACCTACGACGTTCGTGTATGCATAAGAGATGTGTACATATCGCTTCATCTGGTAAACAAAGTGAATCCGTTAGGTTAAAACGAGAGAGTATACAAACACCTTCTCGACCACACATAAAGTATATGCGTATATATATATATATATGTGTGTGTATGTGTGTATGTGTGTGTTCGTGTGTGTTCGTGTGTGTGTGTGGCATACACATGTACGCGCGCTTGACCACTGTGTACTCAACAGTCGAGTAGTGGACAATGATCACTTGTTTTCGTAATTATGAATCCCGTGTGTGTGCGCGTGTGTGTGCGGAGTGTGTGTGTGTGTGGAGTGTATGCGGCGTTCGCGGTGTGGAGTGTATTATGTATAGGATATATGTAATGTTACGTATACATTATTATTAATTAATATATCGATATATAATTCATAACTATACATTGATTATATAACATACCATATAAATAATGATATATATATATAAATTAATTTAAATTAATGTAAATAAGATATTTAATATATATATATGATATACCATATATACATACAGTTATAATTAGTAGAATATTATATATATTAATATTAAAAATTAAATATATTTAACTATAGTTAAATACATTAACAATAATAGATAATTAAAAAATACACATAAATAAATATATATATATATATATTATATATATATATATATATTATGTTATTGTTAATAATATAGCTTTTATTTATATATTTATATTATAGTATGTTATATTATGTTAATCACTATTACCTATAGGTAATGTGTATACATATATGTATTATATTATTAATATAATAATACATAAATAATTAAATTATTCAATATATTTAGGTTTGTGATATAATCAAGGACTTGATATAAAGTATAAACTATCGATATAAAGTAACCTATATATACCCTATAAGGTATACCTTAACCTTAATAACTATATATAAATATATGAATATATAAGTATATAAATATTTAAATATATAAATATATAAATATATAAAATATAAAATATAAAATATAAAATATAAAATATAAAATATATATATATATATATATATATATTTAATAAGAATATAGTAAGTCTATATAATAAGTCGTACACGACTATAGGACATATAAAGTGTATAACATATATACCGTAACTTTAACAAGAGCAGCTGTTAAATATCCTCTTTGTACCTTACACCGCCATTATTATACACATCATATTTAATATTAATGTCCTCTTTATACTGTAAATGTCCTTACTCTGCAGTGATTAAACTGAACTTCATACGTCTAACTTCCAGTGCCATCATAGTATTAGAATATACATTTCATAATCATACAACCTCATCATTAATAATAGTAAATAGTAATTACATAAATCTTACGATACCTTTGAACTAATGCATATATTCTATAAATAGGATATAAGCTACATGCTATATATAGCCTAAAGCTACGATTATATTTACTTAGTTGTTATGCAATAATTATTATATTAATAAACACACATACAATAATATATTGCATATACAATGCATATTATTCATACATATTTATGCTTACAATAATATTAACATGTATACATTTAAATTAATATATACTAATACTATGGCTTTGAAAATACTATATATATATACTATAGTATACTATAGTAGATATATATATATATATATATATATATATATATATATACTATAGCCGTACTATATACTATACTATATATTATATACTATGTTATTAGTATCAGTATTAGTATATATTTTTATATATTATAAATTACAAATACTATCATTAAATATAAGTTACAATTTCGATCGTTATTTATAGTTGATTCATTTAACATATTTAATGATTCATTTAACATATTGATAATATATAATTAAATCTATAATATACATTAGTTAAATTTGTTATAAATTTGTTATAAATATTTTATAACAAATTAAGTTCACTATCAACAAATTTTAATAAATTATTTTGATAATTATATTATTTTTATTTATTTATTTACTAACTATTTTATGTATTAATAATATTTAATTGTAATATTTGCAATCTACTGATATTTAATATATTATTGTATTGTAAATTTAATGTATATATAATTGTATAATATTGCAAACAACCATATACAAATAGTATATAATATATAATATATATATATATATATATATATATATATAAACTGGTCGACATTGTCCACATAAACATGTTACGTACTAATCTAGAGTGACCAGCATGGTAACAGCGTGTATCGCTTATCAGGTCGCGTGAACAGCGGATGACGCAATATATATATATATATATATATAGAAGTATATATTCTATAGAAGTAACATGAACTTGTTATAACAACTATAATAGGTTTCGATACTTAGATAACTATGTATATAAATATACATAATATAATATATTATAATTATAACTATAGTTATATAGGTATATATTTTTTAATATATTTAAAAAATATTTTAATTATATATTTATTAATTATTTATAGTATTCATAATATGAATTATAATAAATTGAATTAATAAGTTATATGTCAACTTTACATAATATATTATGATAGTATTATGATATTATAGTATACTAATTAAGATATACCATGATTATGATGTATACATTATAATTATTGTATACAATGCAAGTATATATTACAATATATTACTAATATATATATATATATATATATATATATATATATATATATAATATATAGAATTAACTGTAGTTAACTATAACATATATGCAACACTGCACACTGCAGCAGTTCATAGTATACAGTAAACACATATATACTGCAGTACACATAACATTTGAAATATTAGTAAGTAATAATAGTATACTATTATAATAGCAAGGACACGATGTCTGCCATCTATATCTAGTATATTATCTATAGATCGTATATATACGATATCGAGAAAATATATCGTATATGATATATTTTATACTATGGTAACTTTCTGTACTCCGAAATATATATGCAGTAGTATGTTTATATGTATTTCAATGATTTAAAAAAAAATAATATATATTTTTCTGATTTTATCGTATACGACAAAATTATTCAAGCGTAAACAAATGTTTAAAATACTACGCTTAATCACATGTGTACGGATATTAATCAGTTATTCAGGATGCATCAATGGCAGATCATCGGAAACAGTACTATAGACCAAGTAATACAAACTTGGCTAAGAACTTAGGAGAACCAAGATAATATGACTTTAGGCAAACTTGCCTAACAAGTTAGTAACCTGTGATACCGAAAACCCAATTCAGTGAACCAAGTATGAGCCAAAATAAAGATACAATATAGAATATATCATACATATTTATCAATTATATTATATTTATTATCAGTAAAACATTTGACTCATCATTATAATATATTATAGAATTTCATTTAAGTTACATTTAAAAACTTAAGTTTTAATATAATTAGATTCAATAATAATACCATTTTAATATTACATACAATGTTTAATCAATATTCAATTGTTATATGTTCAATATTATACACATAGTTTAATATGATTAACAGTTGTATTATCTTAATTATCAATATGATTATAAGTGTAGCATTATATATCACCCAGAAAACATTAATAGCCTCATAATAGCAACATAAGAGCATATATAATATATTAGGCTATAGCCTCAAATATTTAATGACCAATTTGACCCAATATTTGTTACTTAAATAATCTCAATTAACTAAACCCAATTGGGAGTATAGTATACTCAGTATACACATTTTTATCTGATATTTATATGGTAATACGTGGTTTCAATAAATACATATTAGTATTATCACTAGATTAAATAGACTTATAATAAATTATAAATAATTATAATAATTATAATGATATCCCATTATTATCACCTAAATATTTATAATAACAAATTGGAATAAAAATAATTTAAAGTATATATTTATATATATATATATATATATAGGTAATAATAATAATAATAATAATTATTATTATTAATAACCAGAGTTTAGGTATTAGCCTGGATGAACGAAAAGGCATAGATTATCAAGTCGTTCACCCAATGTGATTGTGGGGGAAAATAAAATTAAAAAATTAAAATATATAAAATATATAAAATATATAAAATATATAAAATTAAAAAATATTAAATACAAAAATTATTATAACATTTCTATCCAGGATATCAGTAAATAAAATAGTTATAACATAATCTACCTCGAATACTTTATACCAATTTCTAATAAAATTCGATAATGTACATCAACTTGGAGGATTTGGGATTTCTATATCCTTCTATAGCCTTTAGCTATAGGAACTTACTTTCGCCAAGAGTAAGATCACTGGTAACAAATGCCTCCTCACAACAATTGTATCCGCATCCCCGACACGAACTATTACCGGCCACATACATAATCAATACAAAGTACTCGTGAATATCTTATATTACATATTACAAATAAAAATTTGACTTCTTTATGAATAGAAAATAATACTGATAGAATGTTAAATACAATTTAATTAATATTTAATATGTAAGTAATTAAGGTATATACAATATGTACAATTTAAAATAAAATACAAAAATAATATTGCACAAAACCCAACAATTATTCTCATCATGTATTTAAAATAAATAATTGTATAATATGTAACCTAAAAAATGTAAATCAATAAAACAGTAACATTAAAATTGTATAACAAATTAAAAATATAAAAAACTATAGTTTTTTAGTTATATATATAAATAAAAGCTTTAAAACTATAAAATAAAACATATAAAATAAATACTGATAAATACTGATAATATAAGGTAGCCAGTAAATTAATTAATATATCATATAATACAATAATTCAAAATAGATAATCTAAAATATAAAATTAAAATTAATAAGACGATATCATAAATGATTTATAAATTGTTGTAAAATTATTCAATTACGTAATGTTCTTATTTTTTGTGGTAATCTGTTCCACGGCATTGTACCTGTATTCGATAAACAAAATACTTTTCGGTCAGTTCGTACTTTTATTCTATAGAATATAATTCATATATGAAACAGATATTATTTATATGATTTAGCTTTATATAATAATTATAAATTCTTAGGTAAAACATTATTCCTAGCTTGAAACATAAATTGTATACTATTCATTTTTACAATATCGTCAAATTTAAGAGAATTAGAAATAGTATATGGGAAAATAGCCGAATAGGACAGTGCCCGAATACGGACACTCTCGGTATCTAAGAAACCATAAATACTACCAAAAAAAATGTAATGAATAAAATATTCATAATTATATAAATACTCAAAATAAGTATTTTTTATTTTTTAAATTATTCAAAGTAGATATATATTATATATCCAATAAACTGATTTTTTTATTACGTTTTTAAATTTATGAGAAAAATAACTAAAACCATTTCATGAATATACAAATGTATCGATATAAAACATATCAATATATTATGAAAAACTAAAATATTTTAAACATTATATATATATTGCTATATTTATTATCAAATATTAATTTAGTTATAAGCATATATCTAGAGGTCATATACGTCCCTAATAAGGACACTATATATAGTGTATACACTATATATAATACATATATAGATGTATTATACGGACACCCTATAACCAATCAGCATACAGCGTGTGAACTATTCTTATTTTCATAAAAATCGCTAGCGTTATAATATTAATACAGTCAACTATCGGTAAGTCGGACTACCGTCCGTAGTCTACGGATAAGTTGGACTTCTCAATAAGTCGGACACATTTAATTGGTTTGGTTGGATTTGTATCTAGTTCCATGTTAAATTTATCGGATAAGTCGGATAAGTTTTATTGGATAAGTCGGAATTCTCTATAAGTCGGACACATATTATTGTCATTTTTATGATTTTTATACTGGATAAGTCGGAATTTTAATAAATTGTCAGAAATGTTTACTTTAAATAATGTATATTATAATTTTAGTAAGTAATATTATTGAATACAACATGTTATGTTATTTATTATTGCATAATTCTACATTTCTGTAACCCTTTAACTCACGCTGCGCATCTTATGTCGTATTTGCATGATATTCTGAATCTCGGATAAGTCGGACATCTCGCTAAGTCGGACACTTTTCCCGATCCCTTGCGTGTCTGACTTATCGGGAATTGACTGTACCACCAATGAAGCTAAATCTAAATTTATTATTATTTAGATACTTAAATTGTATTATTAATTAAAAAATAATCAAAATTAATAAATTATTAACTAATTAATTAGTTTGAATTCAATTATATTTAATTATTCATAAAATTAATTATAAATAATGTAATTGTAATTTATTATATAGGTTTATCAATAATATATAGTTTATCCAGTTGTATATAGGGTATCCATATTATAATACAGGGGGTCAGTATTCGAATACGGACACCCCCGTTATTTATTGAATACAATTATTAAATGAAATTGTACAATCAAAATAATATCTATAATCATATGATATTAAGGTATTGTGATTTTTGAATAAAAATATTAATTCATAAAATGTTAAGACCATTTATTGTTAAAGTATCCGTATTAGGTTACTTCCCTAGAAATTGTTATACGTAGAAGGATTATTACCAATGCATTTTATTGCTATTTTTTTTGTAAAATGAAAATATTTTAAAAACTGGATCTGAAGGTTTTACCCATGTATGTATATACACAATATAAATGAATTGAAGTTACGATAGTGTACACACTATAAATATACATAAATATACATAAATATACATAAATATATACATACATTTTTACATTTTTCGGACCGCAAACTGTGCTTATAATGCAATCAGCCGACGGCCGTCCATGTATAGTATCAACAATTAATTGTTTATTAATGGTGAATCTATATATAGAATAATCTATAGATTGAATATATAGATAGTATACTATATATAGTATATATGTGTATACATAGTTTTATAAATCTCATATTGTATATGTATATACTATATACTATATATATATATATATATATATATATATATAGTAGGTATGCTATTATATATTATAATAAAGAATTATAATATTTGTTTTTGATTCAGCATATATATTTAGATCGCAATTATAAATAATTGAAGTGGACGCATTTAAGTGACTAAAGACAGGTCATCGAGTACAGAGTGAATGTTGATGTGTTGATATATGTACGGATCGCAATAGAACAACATATCTAGGCTATTAAGTTAGATACCCGTATACTAGAAGCATCTATATATATATATATATATATAGTAAGTGATTCCGTGTGTGTGGAGCCCCTATAGCTATAGCCATTATAGAGGTTCCTATATAGTTGATCTATTCGCTATTTGTGTCAATTATTGACAATTAGCCGATGTCGTTAAATCAGTAGCATCGCCTGTCAATCAAACATCTATACGACACGCCCATACACACATAATACACCTATATTCAATATCATTGATTAGAATTACTAATTTAGTAATCAATGATTACTGATAAATATATATATATATATTTGATGATGATGATATTAAGTTTATTTTTATCAAAATATAAGTGATAAACAACCTCGCAAAGTACAGAAAAACTAAAGCCGAGTACTAAATATAACATTTCATAACAACACAAATTGCACTATAATAAATCTAACAATTTAACTGATGATGACGAATAACAACAGTACACAATATACACCGAATAAGAGTGTGATATGAAGGAGGATGTAGGATACCTAATGTACTTGATGTATACATCCCTATAGAGGTACACAATGGGATGCGGTATATAACCGGAACTTGACATATCCACACGTGTACGGGTATTCTAACATTCAAACACGCACATATAATTAAATGTGTATATCTAATACACCATACACACCCATACACACCCATTCACACCCATACACACACACCCATACACAAACACATATATTAACATATTGAACAATACTATATTCCGATGCATGTATCACACTGACAGTAACAACAATAGAATTACGTCATTTAGAGAAAATATAAGTCCTATATCTCCACCACCCCGGTCCACCACTATACTTCCACTACTGGTGTCTCCACCTATATGCAGCCTACACAGTGTATTGTAGCAGCTGATATTGACATCTTAATAATTACATATATTATTCATCATCAAATGTGTATATTAAATCCACTGGATAAATTATGTTTTTGTTGATGATCTTCCTGTGTAATAATGGTACATCGAATAGTGAATAATGATGTTCCTGCGATATTCCTGTGCTATTATTTTATACAATTATGATGTTTAAATGATTTAAATATAAATGTATCTATAAGTATACCTATAGGTGTATATTTGTATTAACATATATATATATAATATATATATATATATATATATATATATATATATATATATATATAATGGCCTATATGTATACCCATTAGCTATCTAGCTATCGATATGTCAGAAATGATATTGTAAGGGAGGCCATTGTTCGCTTGGAGATATCTACATCGGATAACAATAGGTCAAGTTATGTAATGATAACACTGAAGTATTGTTATGATAATGATCTATGCAGCGATAAGGGAGGATAACATATATGTTGTTATGATAATGATCTGTGCAGTGATAAGGGATGATAATAGATATGTTGTTATGATAATGATATGGTCTTCTATCATTGGTCGATAAGGGAAGATATATAGATATGTGAATAGCAATGTATCTGCATTCATATATATCTATGTGTGAATATGTAAGTATATGTGTATATTTGTATGAGAGAGTGTGTATTTGTGAGAGAGAGTGTATGTATGTTAATATATATATATATGTGTGTGTGTGAGAATAATACACATTTGAGGATAAGTATTTTAATGGACACAATTACAGGATAATCTAATAAATATAAATATATGGCAATCGTTTACAATTTTTAAATAGATTTTTATCTATTTTAAGATTTCAATAAATCTAGTTTATATTTAGAATAACATATCTAAAATTAGAATGAATTTTCATAAGTTTATAATTGTATACTGCCATATAAGGTGATATAAATAAGTTATATATAATTCATATAAATATATATCTATATATCGATGGTTACACTATATTATGATTTAAATATATGTATGCACACTTGTATACAAATATACATGTGAATCGATCAATATAATTACATCAATAATGTTATATACTATCTAAACTGGATTATAAACCTGATTACTGTAATGCATTACTTACTGGTATACCTAGTGGTATATACCGGCTGATGTACCTAACATACTAGAAAAAAGACTTAACAGATTATAAACCAAACCTCTATACTTATTTCAATCTTGAAAAATGAATTAATGACATTATAGTGACATAATTTATATATATATATATATATATATATTTTTATTTATTTTATTTTAAAATATTTTATTGACTACAAAATCACGTGGTGGTTATGGGCGTCATGAGAAGGAAACAAAAATAAAATAAATAAAGTACAATAAAAATAAAGGAAAAGGGAGGGTAGGTTACAATGTTAATAGGTGCGTGGAGAGTTTACATTTAAATAGTGACAAGGATTTCAAACACCTAATGTCATATGGTAGAGAATTCCAGTATTTTGGAGCTACCACAGAGAAAGCAGATTCGGAGTGAGCAGAGATAGTCGAGCGTTGCACAATTTTCATCGTGTGATATTTCCTGCTAGCTCGACTAAGGGTTATATACTATACATATATACTACTATATATATATATATATATATATATATATATATACTGTATATATGTATACATTACACATATAGGTCAACCTACCACCTGTATATCGGTACACCCATATCATAGATGATAACTACAGATAAGAAGTGAATTATGTTACCACGTGACAAATGGTGACCCGCCTATTTATGCCTGGATCTGGATGACTCACACGTCATATCTGAATGAGACTAGGTCGCAGAGTTATCATAGTGTACCAATATCATCGAATCAGAATGAGGGGTAATATAAAGTCTAACCCTATTAAACCCTATTAAAACCTATGTAAGGAATCCTTACTAAGGATACACCTGTTCGAATTTCAGTGACTAGTATACATTACGCGCTTGAATTATAATTCAAGCGCGTAATTTATTCAAATTGCTAATTATACATCAAATACCCATTGACATCGATATATTAAATATAGATTGATACACATTAGTATATGCATGTTACACACTACTATGTGTATACCAACACATTCATACAACAACAAATACTACATATATATATATTGGTCATTATAGCCTATATCATTACGTTATTATTAAATACATATTATTTATTCAAAAATATATTGATTGCAAATACATGTGAAGTCTAAAGGCTATATGCCTTACTATATAGTAAAACAATATAGAATAACTACATTATAATATTAGTTAACTTCCTCACTATAGTATCACTGCATACTAGTGTTGTAAATGAACTCGGATAGTTCGAACAAGTATCGAACAGTATCGAACTTTTGATACCTCGAACTTATGACTTTCGAACTTCGAACTTTGAATTCAAGTATGGAACTTTCGTAATTCGAACTTTGTATGCAATTATCGAACTTGTGATATTATCTTTGATGATATAATTAATTTAAGTTATCCAAAGTAACAAGGCAGTCTCAGTCTCGGTTATCCAAAGCATTCATGTATCCTAGATTCAGTTACCCAAAGCATCGATGCAGTATCAGTATCGGACACCTAAAGAATCGATGTAGATATTAGATATTAAAAAACCCAAAATAATAAAAACATAAATTAGCCACCGATGGAAATAATAACTTTTATTTATACACATATTATGTAAGAGATATATATATATATATATATATATATATATATATATATATATATATATATATATATATATTAATATTTATATCTATAATAAATAATTAAAATTATGATTAAAATGAAGCATCGTTTGTGATCGGTTATATCTAGTAAGAGTCTCAATTTGGTTTGAGCCCATTACGTAATAGTATTAATACCAGTTGGTTAGTTTTTTGCTTGTAGAGTAAAAGTCTCGAGTAAGAATCTTTTAACCCAAAGGTACATCTAAATCAAAATACTTGGCGTAATTTATATACAAGTATACTTGTTATATCGATACTTCAACAATTATGTTCGAACAAGATCGATACTTCAACAGTGTTGTTCGAACAAGTTCGATACTTCAAAAAGAGAGTTCGAACAAGTATCAATAATACAAAAAGTGAGTTAATTGACAACATTAATGCAGTATGCATGCATACTAGAAATAAAGTATGTGATGAGTCATACCTATAGGGATGTATACTTACAGGTTACCGAGTAACGATTAAAATCCGTGAATATAGATGTATACTATAGGTATACACTTCTACAATAGCTTATAATATATATTTCTTCAGAGAGTTAACATAACTAAAATAAAATGACACGATAAAGGGCTTATAATATATATATATATATATATTATATAGTAAGGAATATAAAAAATAAATTATATTAATAAATTAAAAAAATATATAAACAATAACATAATCGTAATCCTCCAATCTATGTTCCAGCACGGGAGTTAAGACATACTGTCAACATAACCTATTACCACATTGCTGAATAGAATAATATCAATATATATATATATATATATATATATATATATATATATATATATATATATATAGTATACTACAGTTTATATATTATTAATCTTATTAATGTTAAGGAAAATTCAATTATCAACATTATTATGCTGTTTGATTTGTATAACTATCGGTTAATATAGTATAACATTATAAGTTGTTATGTATGTTGTAGAACCGCTCATTATGGGATAGGACATTAATACTAGTATCGATTTCTCTCTGCAGATGGTACTAACACGTTCTAGGCGTCTGATGTGTCTGATGTGTTTACGTGGGTATCGCTATACACGATTACATCATACTGAAGCATTACATAACTGTGTGTATTAACTATTTACACGTCGTGAACAACCACGTACTTAGGTTCACGTGCACTTGAGCTAACATCGATTATGCTGCTTATAGTAGACATATTAATAATGATGTTCGGCCTGGAACCTATGATGTGAAGATTTAACTATATACATAATATAGCGGACTCTATATATATATATATATATTTAAAAGGTGACTGTATCTATATATGTCAAATATAACAATTACCATGACAATGACTATGAGTATGCACGTGACTGTGTTATTATTGATACAATTGATACCTACTAGGTTATACATTGTTACATATTACTGTATTCGTAATTCTAGTACTGTATTAACGTAGTCTCGATTACATCTATAGTTGTGTTTATAAGAATCATAGTTACAGGACATAGTCATAGCAGGGAGTGTATTACCTCCCGTCCCTGGTCATAGTCAATATTATTTAATTAGCTACATTTACTATTACCAACCCCCAAAGGGTTTTGTTATTACTATATATATATATATACCTACTCCTCCTTATATTCCTCATGAGGCATACAGATATGTAGATATTTTATATAGTTTACGATAGTGATATTTACAATAATATATAATGGTTATATTTGAATAATATGATAACCTTGCATAATTTATAATGCATGATTCATCATACTATAATAGAAAGTTACATTACATATCGAATATAACTCTACTATGTGTATTGTTAAACTACGCATACATTGAATATGTTCAATAGCTATGGTAAATTGAATATAAATATATCTTAGGGGTTATACTAATTAATGCAATTTATATTAGGTTTTTTTAATTGTTAAATAACATTATATTATTATGGGAATTATATATTGCATGAATTTTTGTAATATAATAATTATAAATAATATCATATATACATATACCATTATCTGGTAATATTTATGTTTATATTTTAACATGTAGGCCTCCTATATATCTTATATATATATATATATATATATTCATGTGTGTATAGTACAAACATGTATGCTCCTATACACCTATGCTCCTATATATACACATAATATAATCTGTATTTTGTGTATT
Source organism: Osedax fenrisi (assembly GCA_964019155.1). Lineage (NCBI taxonomy): Eukaryota > Metazoa > Annelida > Polychaeta > Sabellida > Siboglinidae > Osedax > Osedax fenrisi. The sequence goes on along the minus strand of OZ025241.1, from coordinate 70,050,132 downwards.
CAGAACATACCTATTTCTAAATAATAAGCTACATATCCATACACTATACACTATACACTATTGTAACGTAAACATCTACACATACCGAGTAACGCTACGGAGTTATCAAACACTGTAGTGTTTCGACGGATACTTTCGAGGACATTATCTATGTCCTCTACTAGTTAGTCACTACTACACTACATCTATCGTACTGAAGCTAAAGCGTACTAGTTATGCATTCTCCCACCGGTAGAGGGACATACCTTACGTAAGAGCCGAGGACATGGTGGAGGACATACGTGAGCGTTAGATAGGCACCGCTACCGTCGCCGATGAGAAGCTGTAACGGTAAACAATGAGTGACAAAGATCAAACAATAGCTTCTCGTATTGTATACAACGTATACGATGTATACAGTTTGTATACAGTTTGTATACATTATGTGTACATGGTATTAGTATAACAATGAACGCCGCGGTTATTGTTATTCCCGTATCGGCTCTAGATCTTACCGCTCCATCGTCTACTAACGATACAACACTATAGAAGTGTACAGCTCGTACATACAACACTAGATAAAGTAGCTGTGCATGTGTAGTATTCCTATAGGATAGTGTAAGCATGGATATATCAACAACGGCTCTGGTAGTGGTTGTGTTGCTTCACGTCACATTGACAGGTTTGTGCGTTACGTTATCAGTATCGACCAATAGGATCGCTTCGTTATTGTTATTGTACGCCGTAAAGTGCAACAATGTATATCCTACTGTGTATCATATCGCAACTTTATCATTCTATCCATACAACTATAGTTTGGTATACCACATTTCCTGGGATGTATTGGATTGAAGTAATTGTCTTGACATATATAATAGTAAACTATAGAAAGTATTATAAGAAAGTATTGATGGTATATATTGCCGAAGAATTGTGAAAATACGCCCATTTTTAAGAGATACACATAATATGACTAAATGAAAACTATCCAGTGCGATATTAAGTAAATTAAAATACACAATTAAAAATATTCATTATTTATCATATTGCAATTGAAAATAATATAATACCTATACAATGCGAGCCTATATGTATAGTTATAGTATACCATATATACTATAATATACTATAGTAGATATGGTATACTGGAAATATATGGCCGAGCCGAGACTTTCGTTTTTGAAAAAAAAATGAGCCCGAACCGAGCCGAGACTCTAGCCAAGCGAGCCCGAGCCGAGTCGAGACTTTAGGTAACCAAGACTGAGACTGCATCGATGCTTTATATTTTAGCATCATTTACTGCACCACTACTATAGTATACTGTATACTACTATAGTATACTACGTAATGAATACCCTAATTAGTGATATATCAGTACTATATGCAGTATTACTTATAGTAAGTTTACTAAAGTATGTACAATGCATATTTTACACGTATAGAGTCGATATTAACATACCCATGTCGTGCACATGTGGTGACATCATATTAAACATATATTCAAATTCCCATTATTGTATTTATTAAACAATGTTATCATCTATTTTAATTATGTATCTTAACAACGAAGTTCTATTACTGATTAATCATATATTATAACGAATACTACAGGCTTAGTAGACTTGTTATGCTACCATAAGTATTATATAATCATGTTGAGCACTATGTTATAACTAATTGTTAATATATCATAACATAATATTATTACATAAATAGATAACTTAAATTGTGTATAATTGTATAATATTGATATCATTATGATAACATTATTTAGTAATAGAGTGCTTTATTTCGAGGGTATACGACGGACAATGTACCGTATACTGTGTATATTATTAATAACGCGAGGTCATATAGGTCTAACCCCATCATAGGGTGTGTAAGCCTGTATAGGTCCTTATACACCTATAGGTGCTAGAGAGAGAGAGAGTCCTCTCCGTTTAGTGTCGGTGATTGGTTTAAGTTCACCGGCGATAATAAAACACTTACGGTTATTGTAACTTGGTGGTGGTCAAGGTGGTCAAGATGGTCGAAGTGGTCGTAGTGGTCGTAGTGTGTGTTACACAATGCCAGCACTACAATCGTAAATATCACGAGGGCTATTTATAGATATATATAATATGTCTGGTGAAAATGAAATAACATTACATGTATATTATTATATATTACTATATATATATATATATATATATATATATATATTATATTATACATAATATTATAACATTAATATTTATTTATTATTCTTATCTATAATGAAATTTATCGTGTTAATAAAGGGGTAATTGTCTCGATAAGCAACACTGCTTCTATAATTACCCTGGCATTGCCTAAATCTGATATTAATACTAATAATATATATATATACATATTGATACCTATATAAATACATAATCTATAATTAGATAACGACTAAAGCATGGCACCATACAACTACAGGTGGCGTACTGTTCACTACTAATGGGTCACACATTATCCAGCTAGACGAGGTCACGCTGAAGGTCATGAACTCTGCACCCACATCACAGGTTTGCCTATAGGCATGAGTATACTCATACATATATTTATATATATATATATATATATATATACGCATATGAAATATACACCCCATAGGGTGTTAAGTAATAACTGTTACATTAGGGTATACTTCACGATACACAACCTACGACGTACGTATGAAAGGGTTATGCTTGTATTCATTACTCATTACAGGCCAAAGTAGGCGTGTAATTAGTTAATTAGGGTACTACTCAATGTATACACACATATATATACACTTATATATATACACATACATATACATATTTAAACATACATGCACGACGTGAAATTGCTTTTGGTATATGTTATAGCATTAAATGTTTAAAGTGTATTGCACGTACTTCTTACAATCGAGTATACTCTGTAACGAATACCCATGGCCCAACACGATAGGTGGTTGTCTATTTCGTAAATCAATTAAATATTCAATGAATTATTGTGTTATACATTAATCATTATATTTAGATACATACATAATATAAATATATTAATATATCTTTCTACATAATCACGTCCTAGTATTGTAAACTGAGGGGGTGATTGTTGTATCATAATAGCTGGACAGGTGACCAGATGGACAGGTAGTCAGATGGTCAGATAGTCAGCTGGACAGGTAGTCTATACACTGCGTAGATGCAACGGTAGTCTGTACATCTGGGCATGTGACTAATACTCCATTCTACACAAATCACATACTTATTATAATATATTCTAACGTATCAACGTTTTAAGTTATGAATATTCTACGTACGTTTCTTCTTTTAAAAACTAGCCAATATTTAATAAGTACTTCTTTAAAATTCATTGCTTCATATGTAAACGAATGAATGCCATTTAGTAATATATATTTACCATAGCCATATCTAGGGGGTATGGGCAGCGCCGAATGGGTACATGCCGGATGCATGTATTGTCTGCTCCAGTTCATTCCAAAGTATTTTTTTAAAATTTATGTTCATAACCGATGAAACGTATTTAAATTTATTAATATATAAATATATTAACTTTTGAAATTGGTACTCTTGATACATTCCTGCAATCCCAATTGTACACTCACATATACATATACGTACATACACATATGTATATTCACACACACACATTCGCACATATACACTCGCATGTACATCACTTAACCCCATGCATGACGTAACAAAGTCACGTGTATAACCTAAGGGTCAAGCAGTAGGGCTTCACTACGACCCGGTGCTGCAACTATTGTTCTATTCCGCTGTGACCCCGTACAATGCTTCTATTGTTAGGTTGACCACACGGCTAGATGACCACACCTACATTATCTCCAGTTAGTGTTATGCGTTTGTTATTATTAGTATTATTAAATAGTTTATTGACTACTAAACTTCATATGTTTATCGGCGTCATATAATACAATAATAATGAAGGTAATAACAATTTGAACATACATACATATAAGAACAATAACAAGAACAATGTATATATAGAAGAACAAGAACAATATTAAATAATACAGTATGTTGTATAGTATACTTTACAACTGGTATATTGTTATGTTGTATTGTCGATATCACTAATTACGATATGCATAGATAGTATCTATTAGATACAATACATTTATTGTATTTCTAAAATAACCTATAGACTATATAAATAATACTTATAATATTCCACTAATTATGAATGCTGATGTACAATTGTAATCAATTCAAATTAGTATCCTGATATATTAATTTATACATTATAAAATATAATATATATATATATATATATATATATATATATATATATATATATTTGAATTATATATATATTACTTATCTATTACTTATCTATTACTTTAATTATTATAATTATTATAATTTATATTATATACTAACTAAAGACAGAGGAAGGATTAATGCAATATATGCTGACAACAATAAACAATTGTTATATTGGACAGACGAATTAAGAAAAACCATCGAGGTTAATGTATACATTAACTAAAGTTTGTACACTAATTACTGTAAACCTCTAATATTAGTTATTAATACTACCTCACACTGTATGAGTCACACACGAGTGAAAATATGAAATAACAATGTGTTTTATAATATTGAATGTATGATTAGAATCTTAATAATAATTACTATGGTGTTTTTAAACTTATCTAAGTTATATAAGTTGTATAAAATGTAAAGTTGTTTAAGTACTTTTAATTAATTTATGTATTTAAGTAATAGTACTATTCCTATACTATATACTATACTATTCGTATACTAAGATATATTAGGGGTTAACTTTGTATTTAACTGGAGCAGGGGTAATTTAATATTTCATAAAATAATTATATTATACAACTATAAAGATATTAATAGTTGATTATATACATGATATATCTATAGGTATATAACGTAATATATAACGCAATTTAGTGCACTAACTTGCGTTTATACCAAATTTTACCTGCAGGTATATGTGTACTTAATAAGTACTACTTATAAAGTACATATAACGATGTTATTATAAGTACAACAATTTCATTCTATAATTATATTTAATATGTTCTCTATTTATTATTACCGATTTTCTATAACGTTAGCTATATATTCGATAAACAAACACATACAGCTCATATATATAATATCGTATTGTTTACTATTGTTACTAGAGAATTATATAATTATATTATGAGACAAAATTAATATCTCCATCTGATTATAATCTAATATTAATCGTGAACATATAAACTAGTCAGCGAAGTGTAGTAATATATATATATATATATATATATATATATATATATATATATATATATATATTATTAAAGGCTTAGGTTCTGTAAGTTTTTTTTAATACGTTGTCGATATATAATACTTATTATTTACACACATGCATAACTATAATATATATTTATATTAAACTAATATAAATTAAAATCATTTAACAACAATCTAAAGCTATAGATAATACACCACTGTGTTATCACTAACTCATTAAACCTCGCCGCTTACAACAATAGTCGTGCGACTACAATGGGTTACATCATCGAGTTATTGTTTCGAGTGGTTTGCATATTCCGCGTGGCATCGTCATATACCACAGGTTAGTCCTCTATAGACGTGCTTGTATATATATATATATATATATATATAGTAATGGTTACATATTGGCATAGTAGGGGGTGGAGGGGAGGGTGGGACAGACTAATTATACACGGTATACCGTGAAGTATACTTTCAGAATATTATAGCCTGAAGTAAATGCATATTATAAATAGTATCGATAGATGATAATATCAGTACAGTACATCATGTAAGCCCTCTCACTGTTATCGTAATTATATAACTAATTAGTAAACATCCCTATATTATCCCTTAACAATATATATATATATATATATATATATATATGTGTACACTTATTAAGTAAGACAGTTGTAGCGAAATATCTCTAAGGTAATAAGTCCACGTATTCCCTTTAAACCGATACCCTATTTAAACCCGACAACCCATTAAAACCCCACCTATGTATACAGTTACACGCACCCTAATTAGCAGCGCCGATCCCTCCTCGTAGACTCTCTACACTTAAACATGTGAACTATGATAATTATTGCGTTGGGGGGTGGTGGGGGGTGGTGACCATAGGGTATTGTCATACGAGTGTGAGTGTCGGCATTACGGCCATTCCAAGTGTAGCGGGCAGTGTAGAGGTCAGTGTAAAGGTCAGTGGTGTTGATAATTATCACGACGGGTGGCTGACCACAAAGGACGGAGTGATAGTTGTCGTTGGTGTAACAACAAACAAATCATTATAAATATGATAACTATATTTGAATATTTCATATCATATCTGTATAAATATATATATATATATATATATATATATATAATAAACAGTAATAAATGACTACTAATCATAAGTAATGTCGGAAATCAGAGGAGTAGTATACTACTTTTACTAGTACTTTAATTAGTATACTACTAAAGTATACTACTAAAGTATACTTTCACACCTATTGTTATATAGTGACACCATCCTTGCCTATCTATTTACATGTAAACGTCCACAGTAGCGATGGGTAAATATCCCATTAATATTTAGTTGTAATTCCTATACACTTTGAAGTAATGCCGCCAGGTTGAAGCTTGTAGCCACTCGAGACTCGAGTCTTTGGTGACGCATCATTAGTGGGCGTAACATAAAGTCAGTGAATCTATTTATAGAACTAATTGTTAAATCGTAAGTAAATATGTGCGTACGAGATTAATAAAATAAGATACCATGGTATTACAATGTATTACAATTTACATTTTAAAAGTAGAAAACTAAATAGAATTATGAATTGTAAATTTATATATAGTACTATAGTACTATAGTACCAATTTCTGCTAATTTTAATTATAATAATTCTGATAATAATTATTATTAATAATCATGTAAACCTATATAGTAATAAATAACAGTAATCTCTATATATCAATATTGTGTTTTTTTATGACGGGATGGCTGATGTTTTGTGTTAATGTGGGTATGGTACGTATCGAGGAAAAGGATATACTTGTATTGGGAGGAAAGTATTGCCAGTGTTCTTATTATTGGAACAAATATGATCCCGTATGCGGCATTGGACCTGACGACACATATCCCCGAAGTTGATACACCATCTATCCTCATTAATTTCAATTATTGTTGGCTATTCTGGATATAAATTAAATAATTTAATAATTTAATATCTCTGCTTTTTTATAAATGTATTATTCTAATAGAAAACTATATAATTACATTTTTATTGATAATTTTATTCTTTTGTATATCATTTTTACTAACTTTAAATCTTTAGATTTAATTTAATTATATTTATTTTAATTTTACTATACTTTTCTCCTCATAAATGTTATTTAAGAAAGTGGAACGAGTAAATGACTAGATAAGCATCGCGCTTCTTCGTTTACCATAGTCATGCATACAATTCTGATATTATTATATAGTTAATATAGTAATTCCTATTCTAATATAGTAATATTATACTGTTCATAACATTATAATTTATATATTCAAAAATAGAAGTTTTCACTACGTATAGTTGACAATCATCGATTTCACAATGCTAATGTATATATCTAAATATACATATACGTATATATACGTATTCTTATAAGATACTCATGCATTGCGCACATAATACAGTATATATACAGTCCATGTCCATATGTGGATTAAGTTATCTGATATTTAAGATAAATAAGAGACATATTATATTGACTATGTGTATACAATATATTCTATTGGTATTAGGGATTTATCGTAATGTAAAGTAACTTTCAACAGTGATATAAGTAAACTAAGTACTTATGTATACGAACGGGTATATCTCTAATATACTCGAGTAGCTATACCTATAGTACTATAGTATATGTTATCACGTGCTTACTCGTGGTGGTAATATAACTGCCCTAGCTAAGTATACTTATATACTTGTGTACTTATATACTTGTGTACTTATATACTTGTGTACTTATATACTTGTGTACTTATATACTTGTGTACTTATATACTTGTGTACTTATATACTTGTGTACTTATATACTTGTGTACTTATATACTTGTGTACTTATATACTTGTGTATACAAGTGTCATAAAGGCCATGTGGGCTACATAATGTAAGCATGATTCCGTCAGTATCTATATGCTAACGGTATAACAATATTAATAGTGCTATGTAAAGTGACTAACACACTATAGAATGGCTATCGGCATATTACTTCGTACACATATACTGTGTTAATTATATTAACATATTATATAACGAATTTAGGGTTATAATATGTACATATGTTTTTTTAAATACAGGGAAAAAATGTATGATTAATCGGGGTGTCGGTATATATAATAGTATTATATTTCAATGTATACATAACAACAACTTGCAATATTGTAATATATGATATATCTGTTTTTTGATGTATTGAGATAATGGAGTACGGGTATTTTATTATATATATATATATATATATATATATATATATATATTTAAAATAATAATATGTACATTTTTATTGATATTAATAATTGAAAATATTTTTAATAACATTTAATATTTCTAAGACATGATGTATTTCTGCCGTAAATACATAATTATTATCATATAATAAATGAAATACAATGATTATCGGAAATAATAAATACATTATATAATATTGTAATGGCATACTTATTAATTATATCTAACATATATATACCCTTATTTCTAACATTATCTCTACCCCTATATATATGTCCTTAAATATAACCTTATATTCGTATATTAGCTATGGTTAATATATCAATTTATATCTATCCCTATATCTAAAATTATATATACCCATATATCTATAGATATATGAGATAGATATCAATATACCCATATATCTATAGATATATGAGATAGATATCAATATACCCATATATCTATAGATATATGAGATAGATATCTATATACCCATATATCTATAGATATAAGGGTATTCCCTTATCACTACTCTTATATCTACCTAGGTATCTAGTAGATACTCTCTAACACTATCTCCCCCGAAAACATAAACAGTAAACTCTACTGGAATGATCAAGGAAAGGGAACACTGGAGAGTTGTGACGTCACAGGGTCAGACAGAAGCGCGCATCTCTTCGCGCATGACTTGAAGTGGCCGAATCAGATGCAAGTTTACAACGAGTACGCCTACTATTACATCATCACCACACACACACACACACACACACACACACACACACACACACACACACACACACACACACACACACACACACACACACACACACACATTACACTACCATTACACTTTACATACGATTACGATAATACACACTACTAATATCCGGATCTTTATGGATAGTTTAACGATGACTATTAGAACAAACTATTGACCTATATATACTGACCTATATATACTGCATGCACGTATTGCACGTAAACAGTCTACGCTTATATAATGCTATAATACACTAACACATCTATTGTAATATATAATATAATACAAGTATATTTATTGTAAATATAATATATTAAGATATTATAAGTATAAGTATACTTATAAGTAAGTATAATTGAATACATGCGATACACACGTATATATTAGTTAGTTGTTTAAATACATGATACACGAGGGGTGACAAGTTTACCCGACCCACAGTACCCTATACATGGTGGACGGTTATTACAATAGAGTGCACGTGATCAGTAGTAACGGAACACAGCGCTACGTGACGCTGAATATCACATCCGGGCCTCTGTTCGGATTGACAGGTCGGTTACGTCATCAGACCAGTAAGGAATTCGTATACTTTATTTTCAATTATTTTAATTATGTTAATTAATAAAATATAGTTTAAACTATAGATCTACTTTCCCTTATAAGTGGAGTACCATATAGGGCGGGTTCATATAGGTTTATATTTTGATATTTTGGGTATTTTGTCGCCTTACAAAACCCTCAACAACTTATTTGGGGATTTACAGAAGATATTACAAAATACTGTTGAAATAATAAAGTTATAACTTAAGTTATAATTATACAATTTTATATATATAAAATATACAATTGTATACAGGCAATATTTGGCTTAACTTCGCTTAACGAAATCTCCGTAATATCGCACAATAATGGAATATATTTGATACAGATACAGGTACATATATGTGAAACCGCCTTAATAATTTTCAATTGATATTAAAAATAGAATTTTTAAACATAAATTCACCCGGATATATGTAAGGACGTAGCATTCTTTAATGATGCGTCATTCACAGTTACGAAAGGGGCCATGTTTGTAACCGGATACGATGGATGGCTATACAAACTGACCACTACTAATCTGACCACACCGGTAGCAGTGGTCAAGTTAGGGAACAGATTCGCATTCTCTATTGTACATGTTAATGTTACGAATAAAGAAAGGAAGAAATTTAGCACTCCTCGAAAAAGTATATTTAATTCAGGTAATACTTATTATATTTATATTATAATTATATATTATATATTATTATATATATTATATATTATATATTAAGTCACAAACATGTATAACCATGGATATGCTTTTAAGATTTAGTTATTGTAATATATGTACATTAATACTTATTCGCGAATATACTTATGTATACTTTAGAGCATGTACATTATACACTGTACAGTCTACAATGTACAGTCTATAGAGGTACATGTATAGGTATATAGATATACCTCTATAATATTAATTATTTTAACTAAGTAATTTAGATTTTGTACTTAAGCGTACTTAAAATCGAAAAATAAAATAAGTAGATTAATAATAGTCCCTCAACAAATGTAACTAGTATATAATTAACCCTTTCAATAATTAATTATTAATTATGAACGCAGCTTCGGTAGGTATGCGAAACCTAAGAATAGTGGCTAACTACAGGCGGGGGGAGCTGGCAGCTGTAGGAACAATAGGTGACTGTTCTTATCACTTCATCCTCGTACAGAATGCTTACAGACCCATCAATAGCTACACCACGCATGACGGGTTAATATAGAGGCAAACATAGATATACAGGATTCACATTGTACACTGTACAATGTACATTATACTATGTACATTGTAGACTTATAATGTGCAATCTAAATATTGTATTATTAGAATTATAGATTATGACATGTCATATAATTATATGACATGTTGTAATTTATAAGTAGTAATACTTATTTATTGTATGTTCATATTATATATATATATATATATATATATATACATATATATTATTATTATAGTATATATATAAATTTATATTAATATATAATATATATATTTAATTATATATCCACATAATGTGGACATAATGTGGACCACATTATTCAATAAATTGTACTATATTAATTTATAATTATAATTATATAGCAGACAACTTTATATAATTTATCAAGTTAATATATAAAATATTCATGTCACTTAGGTATTTGTATTGGTCAAGTGAAAGTGCAATATATAAATGTGAAATAACTCAACATCCGGGCAAATCACACATCACATTATTAGAGAGGAAGGATGGAATTCAAAATATTCAAGGTTACATTTTTATAATATAACCACATATTAATTATAGACAATTATAATATAATATATATATATATATATATATATATATATACATTAATTCGAGAGCGGCTTCAAATATACATTAGCGATATTCGGTTATAAGTTAAAACCTCATCTAATTTCATCACGGGATAAATGAACACTACAACAATAACAATAACATACACATACATACTTGCTTAGTGTGTATTACTTACACACACACACACACACACACACACACACACACATACATGACACGTCTACAGACCTGGTGATACACGGAGAGCGGGTGTACTTCCTAAACAAGATCACGTCCAATATCCGACGAGACGGAAGTCAGATACGACTGAACTCTGTAGAGAGCTGTGACCTCTACGGACAGAGAAGGCGCGAGGAGATGTCGTCAGCTGATCTCCCATTGTTACATCACGTGACAGACATACGTGTCGTTAACGGGTAGGCTATATTCGCGATGTTATGTAACGAGCTAACAATCGATTACATAAGGGGAAAACACCCTTCTCTGGGATGCCGTTCGATTTTATTTTTATCTAAATACATTTGTATTAAAATATTAAAATTTATAATTATGCAGAATATGTTACCTATAGGTACTATAGTAAAGTAATGTAACTATAAGTTCATTAAGTATGCATTTTAATTCTAATCATCAGTCTAGAGATAACATACTTATAAACAGTAATATTTGCATGCTAGAATTATCATCTATTTTAATAATATATTTATTAATTACACTATATATAGTGAATTATATATATATAAATATAATTACACTATATATATAATTATATCTATGATAGATATATCTATCATATAATCATTTATAGTATTATGTATATATATATATATATATATATATATATATATATATGCTACATTGTGATCATATTTCATATTTCACAGAAAATACAAGTACAACTTTAGAGGCTAATATCTCTGATGTTTTTACAGTTATATTTATATGCCGCTAACTTTTCAATATATTCATCGAAGTATACTTAGATGCATTTTTTATAAAATTGACTGATTATATACCTAATATATAACTAATAATAATATATGTTACGAAAATGAAAAAATAAAATATCTATAATTTAAAAAACATCGTCATTCTAGTATACCGATTTCCTCATATATTATACATATAGACATCGCCAAGGTCTCGCCGCAAGTTCGCTACCTTACTATACATAGTCCCATTTATTACAATAGTTACCACATAGTTACACACTACCTATACCTACAGATCTATTAACGTGCAATACGGTACACCGCCTGCATTCTACACGTATGACGCTAACGATCATCGGCTAATAAAACTCACAGGTAACGTGTGGCATAACGATGTAGTATATGCTATTATTATTGTATATAGATAATAACTCGATTACAATTTAAATTATCAGAATAGAGATTCTAATATTATATATTATGTTTGATTTATATATTTATGTTATAGTAATTTAGTAAAATAAGATATAATATTAAAATACACGAATAAAATAAAGTATACTAATAGTATATATATATATATATATATATATATATACTATATAAGGTATGTCTAGTAGAAATTGTCTACATTAAGTAATACACTAATATACACCAATGTAAGGTTTACACTTCATTTCTACTAGTATTATTTAAATCATATTTAATCTTGTATATTATATATTGACTATAATGTATTATGAATTAATATACTTATATATTTGTTATGCATTTTAAATTATAATTATTACAAAATTAAAATAAATATACATATAAATTATATTTAATATTTGACACGTAGTGGGTATTACCATTCAATAATATATATATATATATATATATATATATATATATATATATGTATATGTATATGAATGTTGTATATAAATATTCTACACATGCTTGCATTATGAAGCGAAAAAGTAATAATTTGTAGATTATTTTTTTAAAATTCTATGTTCATATATATTTAGATTTAATATTAGCATTAATGTGCAATACATTGTACATGCTTATCTCGTTAATTTAATAAGTATAATGTATCTCTATATATGGTAGTGCTATACGGCTAGATTAGATTACGCAGAGCTATATGTATTATCATAAGTATTTACTAGTACATATATCATATATAGATAACACTAATAGTATATAGTAATAGTAAACTTTCAGAATATATTATTATTTTTATTATTGTTTTTATTATGAATATATTCATAATAATATTAATAATAATAATGAATACTGAATAATTAGAACTATATAATATTACAAATACATATGGATGTAGACTACAACGTTTCCTCGGAAGATGGGAAGGTTGATAATTACATAACGAAAAAGGACATATGCAAATATCGCCGTCCTTGCGATGACATATGCGTACCGGAAACTGACACGACATTCCGATGTGGCTGTAGTCAAGGTCACTTCCTGACATTGGCAGAAGATAACGTCACGTGTTCAAGTAAGCCCCATTAGGTTAATCATTAGGGTTGTAGATTACACGGTGGGGGGGGGGGCTAATACAACTGGTTAATACGACTCAGGTACTGGTTATCGATATGGATAATGGTACCACGGAGATTACGGCACTGCGTGATGCAATATTTACATTGTTAATATAATACACATTATTTTGTAAGTCTATTCAATGAAATATTTAAATTAAAGTTTGAATGTAAGTACCAACATTATATTAATATATATATATATGTATATATATATATATATATTCATTATATACTAACATTAAGCTATAGTCAATGTTCATTACACTTTTGAATTGGAGGCTTTCAATTCTAATCAGCGCCTCATTTATATAGCATAAGTTACATAAAAGTAAGCATGACATATCAAAGTAAGCATGACACCCTCATAATTTACCACATAACTTTCTAGTACCCCAGTGACCACCTCATTACATAACCTCACTTGACCAGGACCCAAGCGATACGTAATATTCACCGACTACAATAAGATAAAACTACTGGACTTGACCACACGTCGGCTGCAGGTATTACACGTTGTTTCCAGTAAGGGACTGATCTTTGGCCTAGTTCTACACCGTGGTGTGCTGTACTTCAGCGAGATAGCTAGGTTTATCATATATAGCATATATAGCATATATATCATATATATCATATATGATGATATATGTTTCCTAATGGGATAATATTATAAATTATACATGTTGAACATATAATAACATATAATATATATATTATATATATATATATATATATATATATATATTATATATAATAACATATAATCTACACATACATACATATATAAGGTACATTGTACATATATAATATTATAATGTGGTCAATTTGACACTACATATATCGAATCGATATTCTATGAGTTATAAATTATACTCGACTTAACATTTCAAACACAGAATTACTCAGATTTATAATGGTTTGCATTATAGATTTTCAAATAGAATAGTATATTATCATATTGGTCGACAGCTGTAGATTCATTATTATATATAAAACTATATATACCCAATATAGTATATATGATAACATATACCATTCTATTTACGTTAGTATTGACCGACATCTATATTACATAACAATAGTATGCTATGCAGTATGTACACTGTATTGGTATATAATCATGGTATATAATCATGGTATATAATCATGGTATATAATCATGGTATATAATCATGGTATATAATCATGGTATATAATCATGGTATATAATCATGGTATATAATCATGGTATATAATCATGGTATATAATCATGGTATATAATCATGGTATATAATCATGGTATATAATCATGGTATATAATCATGGTATATAATCATGGTATATAATCATGGTATATAATCATGGTATATAATCATGGTATATAATCATGGTATATAATCATGGTATATAATCATGATATATAATCATGGTATATAATCATGGTATATAATCATGGTATATAATCATGGTATATAATCATGGTATATAATCATGGTATATAATCATGGTATATAATCATGGTATATAATCATGGTATATAATCATGGTATATAATCATGGTATATAATCATGGTATATAATCATGGTATATAATAATAAGTGTTGTTGATCATGTGGCTAAGGCGTCAGACACACAATCGGTAGGACGCGAGTCCGAGCCTCGTCCGGACCATTAAAATAGGCCTTAACATACTATTTATAAGTGATCTTATATAATGGTGTATACATAAATGATCGGCTCTCGTTAAAACTATGGATGGCTTAAAACGAGAGCGGCTTAGAAAGGACATTAGAATCATATGGTTATAAGTGAAAACTTCATCTAAGTTCCTGGATGGGATGATAGGACTACAAAAAATAACAATTACAATTACAATAACAATATGATTATAGAGTATTGATGTTTAAAAATCAATACTCCAAACGGAATGTTTTGTGGAATGAATGGAACGGAATGCCGGTTATGTTATAATTATTATAAATTTAAATTTACTCTTTGTATTAATTAATTAACATAAATATTAAAACTGAATATTATCTCTTGCAATTATAATAATCTGATATTGTATTAATCAACTTTATATATAGGTAAATTAGGTATATATACTACCTACAATTTTTGTAAATTATTGAATACATATCTTTGATTCTTAAGTTTCAAAAATAATAGTTACATTCTTTCCTTGATACACCAATATGTATTTTGTTATAACTAAATTATAATATTATAATAACAATATAACATTAATATTGATGTAATTTGCAGCAAATCTATATTTACAATAAACATAATGGACTACAAAATGAAAGCGAAAACCTTCATACAAAGAAAGTCTGAGATTCACAACTTATTCTTCTATGACAACGTATGTAAATAGATATGGATATGATTTATTTTGTAAAATTAAAATATATTAGTAATATATATATATATATATATATAGAGATATATATAGATACGATTTACATTAGATATATTATATTTAATTACATTAAATAAATATAAAATATGCCAATAGGAATTTAGAAAATTATTTTATTTAAAATAATGTCATGATATAAATCAATCTAATTATAATAGTTTGTATGTGTATAGACATGGCCTCCTTTAGCTTCAGGAGGCTAAAGCTAAAGGAGGCCTTGGTATAGATTATAAATACGAATCAAGATATATCCCAATACTTTAATGAATGTATACGTTATTCACCGTACATCGACATATTAATGGGGTTAACCCTATAGGTAAACTTATAAGTATTAACTAAATATTATTTATTATTTGTACACTTAAAATGAAAATGTAAATATATTAATTAAGTTATTTCAAATATATACACCTATATAACCCATTACATAACGCCTAATAGACATATTAGTTACGTATTGACCTACTTTAGAGACTATACTGGTCGGAATATAAGTCAGCCACTAAGAACGCCGGGGCTATCGTCTCGTACGATATGCTGACGAACACCACACTAGTGGAGGTAGGGGGTCTGGATACTCCTAGAGCTGTGTATAGAGATCAACAGTTCGTTATCTATTATCATTGTGTATATATAGGATGCTCTATAATAGGGCTTGATAGAAACAGTATACTACCTTTATATAACTGCATCTGACAGACGTATACAATATGTAGTAACACATATATGTAACATTATGCATCTGTAAACGTAATTTTGTTGATGTAAACTATGATACCTAGCTGGGTAGATCAGCAGGCTAGGGGTCAGATAAATATGTAGTAGGAATCATTGGCAATATTGCCAATTATTCAAAAATTCAACGGGTTGTAATATACCCGTTGTAATATTGTAATATACCAGCTCGGACCAATACAATATGTCTTAAAATAATATTTAGAAGTGATATATATATATATATATATATATATATGTATATATATATGTATATACTATATACTATATAGTGTATAAGAGTAAAACATGAATCATGGTCAACATCAAATGTATCTAAAAAAAGTATCACTAAACTTTACTATATGTAATGAATTATTCTCATAAGAAAACTTGTTAATGTATCGAATATACGTAATTGAATGTACTGAGTATATAACATGTTGTAAGCTATTATCTATTTTAACAATCGAATAATGCATGTCACATGATGAATGTTAGTGATATATGTATTAACTCTATATATATATAACTATTCGTGAATAATATATATTAGTCATATGACTAATAATGTTAAACGTATACGTCCCTAAAGGTCATTATATTGGTCGGAATACGGGACGTCGGGAAATGCTCGTGTATCTAGGTCACGAGGGGGCGTTATAACGGTGATTAAGGCTGACCTTAGGTATCCGAATGCGATAGGGGCGTACGAAAGGGGCGTGTTTATAGCTGATGGGTATCGAGAGTATCTCGAGATAGCAGAGGATACCAATGGTTTGTATGTGAAATTAGAGTTTAAAGATTTAACTATGTATGTAAAGTGTACATCGTATACTGTGGTATAAATATATATGTACAATATGTGTGTATATATATATATATATATATATATATATATATATATATATATATATATATATAATAATAACATCAATATAGAGAATCATACATATATCTAT
Organism: Osedax fenrisi; assembly: GCA_964019155.1. NCBI lineage: Eukaryota > Metazoa > Annelida > Polychaeta > Sabellida > Siboglinidae > Osedax > Osedax fenrisi. Next base: position 70,031,944 of record OZ025241.1, on the reverse strand, counting down.
ACAAATATGTCTCACTAATAGTATTTACTAACTTTTAGAAATGCATCCTTGATTAAAACCTACTCATTTAATCCCGGATTTAATCAAGTATGGCGGATGTTATTAAAACTGTTAACTTTCATATTTTTAATTCGATGATATAGGTTAAATCTTCCATGACCAGTCGACATTTTGGTATACAGTATACAGTATACAACTTATAGTATAATTTGAAATACTAAAATATACCTAATATGTCGACTTAATATTATCATTATTAAAATCTTAAATTTAACAAACGTACCTTTGGACATAGTATCAGTACACCCCTTACGCTACATGTACTTACACCTAAGCTTCAGCCCATAACTCGATGATCTCGCTTTCTCATGTGTTGTTCTTATTTGTATTGTTCTGTTCACCTACGAGGAATGCACACATATAACAAATGCCTCTAAACCTATATATAGGCTTATTATAATAATTAAACTAATAATCTATATATTACCTTGCCTAGTATTGTAACCATATTAAAGAAGAATATCAACTTAGAGATATTATAGTAAAGCGATACCCTATTACGCAATAGTACACTACATCACTTCTGTGTACCCTACAATGTATATAGTAATATCCGTATGATGTATGACCTTCACTCTACGTGTGAGGCATCAAGGTCGATATAGGGAATATCTGAGCTTATTAGTGATATTGGAAACAATGATCAATATCCATTACGCAATGATATAGTGTGTGATAGTGTGCGTGTGTGTGTGTGTTTCTGATATGGATTATTTATATAGCAATATATATATATATATATATATTCGTTCATATATATACACATATATGTGAGGAATATGTGAACAATATATACTGCATACAATTGTATTATTGATGATAGTAATTACTGATAATAATTGAATCATTGATTGATATTATGTTGATAGTATAACTATAGTAAATGTGTAATAATATACACATTAATAACATGTATACATATATATATATATATATATATATATATATATATATATATATATATAAATATATATATATACATATATATATATATATGTTATTAATGATTAATTACGTATACACAACAATAATAGATCTAACGGAGTGGAAGCTGATGGATATAGGGTTCGGACAACTGAGCGCATTGTTCTACGATGTCTCCCCCTCCTCCCCCTCCTCCTCCCCATCTTGGTACGCGGTGGGGTGGGGGCAAAGCCAGTTCCGCGTCATCAGACCACGTGACCGCGATGACCAGTGGTCAGCAGTGGTGTTATGTAATACCAGCCACGCTAACGCCATTGTTGTAGGTGGACTTGATTGATTCCGACCATTTAACTGTTCGAGTTTATACGACATTGATACATGTAAAACTAATGTTAACTTTATATGTACACAATATATACTATATATATATATATATATATATATATATATGTTATAGTATATAATATTATACGAAGAATATTATATATTTTTGTGAAATTGTATTATATAATGATACAACATATTTTTATTTTTTATAAAAAATAAAAATAAAATTAGATAAATATTAAAATAATGATTATTACAAAATAAAAATGAGTAGACAGTTGAAACTAGTTAGTAGTAGTAGTAATATAATTTATTTAGTCACACAAATAGGTATCACTGGTACTGCATACAAATGGCTATCCTCATTCATAACTAACCGAACATCCTAATTTTTAGTTAAGTCAACCCGTTCACATCCCCGTCTTGTAACACAAGGGTCAGTCCTTGGAAAAAATACTATTTAACATTTACATAATTCCCCTTCTCCACCTTATCTCGAATTCTCCAGTTAGCTTCAATACATATGCGGACGACATACAACTTTATATTAAATGTACAGAAAATGAACATTTTGAACTTGACATCCTTTCCTCTACTATTACCACCATTCATAACTGGCTCACAATAAACTCCATCATATTTAATCCAATTAAAACCGAGTCTAACTTCCTTCACCTTCTACTCCGAAGTGAAAATTGACCAACTCAAATCAAAAATAATGGATAGCTCATCATGTATACCTACTCAACGAATGTCAACAATCTTGGTGTTATATTTGAAAATACTTTTAATTTGATAGACAACTGTCCCACATAACAAAACTACTAAACTATCAAATACATTCACTACGCATTATTCGTCATTCAATATCAATACCCACCGCACTATTATAGCTTCTGCTTACATCCTACCTCTATTCGACTACTGATATTTTATCCTTTACAATACACCCTCATCGTATATTACTAAACTCCAAATTCTTCAAAATTATATAGCTAGATATATGTTCAACATACCAAAATACACCCATACTCATATATCTCCATGCAATCCACCATGACTCTCCTGACTATATAGCATCCCTACTAAAACTTAAATTACCAACTAGTACTACATGGTACTACACGCTCCACCAATACGTATCTACTTCAACGTCCTCCTAAACATAACTTACATCCAACTAAGTCTCGAGGCTGGGCAATATACTTCACATACTACTGGAACACTCTCCTTAGTTCCATCCGTACTACACATTAAATTCCAAACTTCAAGAAACTACTAAAAACCCATTCATTTAATCTGAAACATTAACTTAAAATATATATGGATGGCCGATTGCTTTATAAGCACAGTTCGCAGTCCGAAAACCGAAAAATGTAAAACTGTAAATATAATTTTAAATAAATTGTTTGGAAGTATTATATACATTATAGGCGACATCCATAATTCAAAATAAAATAAAATAATAATAATAATTATTATTACTTCTTAAGAAATAATCGTTTGGAAATATATTAGAGTGTATGCAGATACAGGTCATAAAGTAAGTCAGTTCAGTTCAAGTACTTATCTACATAGTTTGTTTACAATCCTTTAGTGCTATTCGTATAATCATTGTGATTTCAGTGAGATGAAGTATTAGTCGAATGATTGTGTTTTAAAAGTATATTATTTGATACCTCAAATTGATTCTATCTTTAAATTCAATAGATTATAACGTATGTAGAAAGTCTATTATGTATCGCAAAATGTATAATATTGAGAGTTTTTTAAATGTATATTAGTTTTAAAGTAACCTAGTTTAGTTTTTGTTGTTGGTATGTTTTACATGTTCTTTTTGTATGATTACAAATAAGTCTATAAGTTTGGTTTATAATGTTGTTATAAGTCTTTTTTCTTGTATTTTATATATCAGTTAGTAGTGCATTACAGTAATATGAGTATTACAGTGATATTATATAAGCGGATATTATTATCTTGAGAGATATTCGGTTAAGAAGGTGCTTTATTTGTTACATATAGTTTTTGTTATATTGTTTTATTATTGATATAATTTGACTATGTAATATTAAGTGTTAATCTAGTTTCACACCTAGAGTTGTTATATAAGTTTTATTTCTATGTTAGTATTTTCTATTTTTATATGAGTTAGTGAGGTAGAATTATTCGTTTATTATGGAAGAAAATATATGCAGTTTTCAGCTTATTAAATGTTAAGTAGTTGTTGAAATGTATTTCTAATTCAGTAGCTAATTTATTTATTTTAGTTATATTTTCTGGAAGGTAATTTAAAGAAGTTGAGATATATAATTGGATACCACCTGCATATATATGATAGTTAATATTGTTTGTATTTAAAAAGAATTAATATCCGATATGTATATATTGCTATCAACTAGTAATGCTGGACATATTCAGTTCTTTCGATACGCTTGAACACCAAATTATACATTCCCGTCTATACTTGCTTGGATTTAGAGACCTTGCCCTCTCATGGTTTACTTCATATCTATCTGACCGTAGTAGCAGTATAAAAATATATAATTATTTTTCTTCCCATTCTCCTATGAAATATGGTATTCCCCCGGGATCAGTACTCGGTCCTTCACTTTTCTCTTTATTTATATCCACCACCATCTATAATATATAAATATCTAAATATATATTACCATTTATATGCATATGACATACAACTATATATGTTTCTTCCGACTAATTAATCACCAGGTCTCAATAAGCAACTCTCCAATTGTGCTAATGATATTAAAGAATGGCTTATTTCTAATAATATTCTCCTTTATACCTCAAAATTTACGTTGTTGAATCTTTCTCCATCACCAAATTACTTACCTCCTTTTCTTATTGATAACATTCTATATCTCCTGCTCCTACTGCATTCAACTTAGGTGTATTTTTGATTGTACTCTTTCCCCCATTCCTCATATTACTGCCATCAGTAAATCTGCAAATTATCATCTATTTAGAAATAGAAAAATACGAAAATCAATTACTGTATCTCTTACTAAAACTCTAGTTAATTCCTTTTCCTCTCACGCATATATTTACTGTTCCTCAATCCTTATCAATCTTCCATTATCCTTTATCTCTCCCATAAATCGAGTTATTCGTTCATCAATCCGTATAACATATGTATAAAATACGTATAACATATAATCTACGTATTCGAGATCATACCTCTACTTCCTCATACCAACATTTACCTTCATGGTGCCCATTTAACAAACACACTACTTATCGCATACTAGCTATTGTTTATTCCTCAATATACTATTCGAACTACCTCTCATATATTTCTGCTTCTATAATACAAAGAACTTCCCTTCAATCTCTTAGAAACCACGGAAACCATGCATGCATCTCATCTTCTATCTATCCCTATTATCCGTCCCTCAAAAATGAATACTCGGGCACTGAGTTATATTGGTCCAAAACTATAGAATTCACTCCCATCCTATATTAGATCCATAAAATCGCATAAAATATCCATGAAACATATACAACAATTAATATCAGGTGGTAACCTGTAATACTAATATTGTTTGTCATTATTATTTTATTTATTAATTTCCATACAGTTTATTCTACTTTATTTTATTATTATTATATTATTAATGGTATTTATTCTTTTACTTAATCTATTATTTGTATTCTATATATACACTTTTGAGAAATCATTTATAATGTATTTAAGAGTTTAAATAAACTTTAAAGCTAAGAGGGCAAGTAGTATAAATACGGAATGGTTATATGGGATATGACAGATATATTTTGTATTAGTTCAAGTCTCAATAAAGTCTCAATATTGAAATTTGGTTTATATACACTTTATCTTGGATTATGTAATGTATTATTCATGATATGTTGGGTAAGATAGTCGCGATTATTTTTTCTATTAGTTTAGATAAAAAGATACATTTGATATTGGTCTGTAGTTTTCAGGAAGTGTTTTATCTAGTCATGGTTTTTTCTTCGTTGGTGTAATTATTGAGTGATTTAATGTTTGATGGAAATTGGCGTGTTGTATACATGTATTGATAAGGTCAGAATATGAGAGGCAGAAAAAGTTTATTTTTCATTTTAGATGTGATATTATCAACCTAAGTACATGTTATAAATTGTGTTAATATTATACTTTTTCAATATATACTGGAGTAATATTCTATATCGGATTTAATATATGCAATGGTTTACTTAATTGTTTATGTAGATTGTTCTGAGAAGATTAGCTATATTAAAGTAAATCTCTTTGTAAATGGTTTCTATATTGCTAATGAAAATATAACAAACTTACCAATATTAATATTACAGTCTACTTTATATTTCTCTTTAAGTAGGTAATCTAAATTGTCAAAGGTTTATAAAATAATTTCATGTCATGTTTTTGACTATTAATTATATGGTGATAGTATTGGGTCTTCGATATTTTATGTCCTTAAAATAGGTAATCCTACATTATAATAATCTTACATTATGTTATAGCGAGTGTATATGTTTCTATTTATAAAATTGTTATCCTTTCTTTAATCTATTTATTTTTTCCGAGCGTTCGATGTAAGTCGGATAGTTTTGGTATCCACCAATGATTAAGATTCATTTATTGAAAGTTAATAGTTTTAAGTTGGCCATGTAGCTAAAATATGTGTTATAAGTGTTGATGTATGCTATGTGCTGCAATATCAATATTATTGCAATAGAGGATTACTAGTTTATATACATTATTTGTATAATTTGAATTATTAATATTTTTAGTCTACAGTATGTATAGTATGTACAGTACCTAATAGTGTCTTTTATAGATGAAGGTTTTATATTTTAATATATGTATACTATTATGTACTGTACATTTTTGCCCTATCAGTGTAGAGATACCACTGAAAGTATTCCTAGTGATAACTAAGTGAAGCGGTTGCTTTTGTCGTGTGTCGGTTCATGTATGTGTTGTGTACTATTTAGATCCATACGTATGTTTGAGAAAACTATTGATTTTAAATTAATACTGAAATCAGTTAGTATTATTAAAATCTGCTCATCATGTAATTCATGAATAATATCATTTATTGCTGGGAGAGGTAGAATTTGGCGGTCGGTATATTAGATGTAATTTTAAGAAGTTTGCGTTATTTGATGATTTGAGATGTAGAAGTAGGAGTTCAATGGATTGAAAATACGATTTGAATGTTTTATTAGTATAATATTCGAGTTTATGATGGTATATATTCCACCATCATGTGCAGTTAGGTCCTATAGTGTGAAGCTATAGAGTTTTGAATAAATTAGTGAGTATTGGATACTGAATATATGTATGTAGGGTCAGAGTTATCATTATTCATCCAAGTTTCAGTGAGAATATATAACAAAATTATATAAAAAATATATATATATATAAAATAATTGAGTGAATTAGGTTAGGTTTATTATTTCGTGATTGAGTATTGAGTAGAGATATAGGTACTTACTAATGTTATTACAATTTACTAATGTGATTACAATTTGGTTGCCAGGATGGATGTTTTCTTTACTATATTATAGTATGATATTATTTTTATTTGTTTAGATATTCTGGATGATATGGGTAAAGTAGGTATCAAAGTATGTATTTTATTAAATGGATTTGTATTTGTAATTAAAAGGGATGTTAAAATATTGGTTTTTATTTTAGTTATATGATAGGTTTTGGATTATTTATAGCCAGGTTAGTCTTATGATGATAGCGTATGTTGCTACTGAGTTAATGTAGAGAATTAGTGCATTCGGATAGTTGTTTAGTTGAGATATGTGTGATTAATTTCTCCATTCAAATTTGTACTATCAGTTAGTCGTAATCTAAGTTCGTAGGTGTCATTAAGTAAGATGGATTCTGTTTAAGTTAGTTATAGTAATGGTATAAATTGTCGCTGTACTATGTATGTTAATATGGGGGTTGCTATTCTCTAGTATTTAGTAATGGTTTGCGATTTAGATTATTTAAAAAAATATGTCTTAGGGTATGGGACAAGGGGTCTCATTTATTATTGTTGGTTATTATATTATTATAGAATCATATTATGTCATAAAGTATGGGTTATGAGCGATACTTTGTTATTGTAATTCAAGGTATTATGTTTTAGGGTATGAGTAAAAGGAGGGAAATAATCATTGTAGTCTGTAGTATTATTTGTTAGGGACTGGGTTAAATGTATAGGTTTATTTTGAGTTATTATGGAGTTAATTTATTCTGAATGTGATTTTAGAGTATTAAATATGTCATAATTTGTATATTTAGTGACTTTTTATTAGGGGTTTTAGGTTATGTGTTGTCAATGTGATTACTTAATTCATTAGTTAGGTTAACTGATGATAGATGTTAGTACAATAATAGTAATATTAATACAAACCATACAACATAATCCGAGGTGATTGTAGTCCACCACTTCTAGAAGTATAACGTGCGGTTAACCGAAATTTAGATTTCATTCCCATCTCATTTATAGTATATCTACAATTGAATACATTTATGGTGCAGCGTTCTTGAACAGAATAGATAACATATTATGTACGTGTCATCATCTATTATTGGTATGTTTCACTGTAGACTACTTGTCATATTATGTTTGAGTTATCCACTTAACTGACGAATATTTGAGTAAAGAGTGATTTAGTTACACTATAGTGATGCTTGTCGTTAATGGGTAATTTCAGCCGACGTAGTGTATTCATCCTATAGGCTCTACGGATGACTCGAGGAACCGATTGAATATACCAGGCATATGTGCGCTACGTAGACATTCTAAGTTCTGTACTCAAGTTAAGCTGTGAATTATGTATATAATAGTCCGATAGTCAAAGTTAACGATGTACGATATTAAGGTAGGGATAACGTCCAATATAGAATCCTTATTAACGATACTTTTTCTGATCTGTATGATTATAAATTAAACATCAGAATATGTGAATATAAATAAGTAGGGGAAAGTAACCTAATACTGATACTTTAGCAATACATGGTCTTAACTTTTTATGACTCATTATTTTTATTCAAAAATTACAATATATTAATATTATATGATTATAGATATTATTGTAATTTTAAAATTTTATTTAATCTTTTAATTACATAGATAACGGGGGTGTCCGTATTCGGTACCCATGTCCGAATACGGAAACCCTGTGTTATAATACGGACACCCTATATACCACTAGATAAACTATATATTATTGATGAATCAATCAGATAAATTGCAATTACGTTATTTATAATTAATTTTATAAAAAATATATTGCAATTAATTAGTTAATAATTTATTTATTTTTATTATTTTTTAATTGATAATACAATTTAAGTATCTAAATAATAATTTGTTTAGAATTAGCTTTATTGGTGGTATTAATATTATAATGCACGCGATTTTTATGAAAATCAGAATTGTTCATACGCTGCGCGCTGATTGGTTATAGGGTGTCCGTATTAAGACATTTAGAGTGTCCGTATTAGGAACTTATATGACCTCTAGATATATGCTTATAACTTAATGAATATTTGATAACAAATATAAAAATTAAAATACAATTTTTAGAATGCTTTATTTTTCAATAATATAGTGTATATATTATATATATATTTTATATTTTATATCGATACATTTGTATAATCTTGAGAAGGTTTTAAGTTGAATTTTTTTATCATAAATTTAAAAACGTAATAAAATAATCAGTTTATTGGATGTATTAGCAATATTTTGAATAATTCAAAATAAAAAATACTTTTTTAGACTATTTTTATAATTATGAATATTTTATTCATTAACATTTTTTTTTGTAGGATTTATGGTTTCTGAGATACCGAGAGTGTCCATATTCGGGCACTGTCCATATTCGGTTACTTTCCCCTATCTAACCTAAAATGAAAGTTGATAGATCCGACTACCAAAAGTAAATTCCTTAGGGAGATACACTAGAGAATATAGATTTTAGATATTATAATAAAATAATAATGTGTTAATTTTTTACAAATAAATATAAATCTAAGTATACATTCACATAATATATAAATCTATTTGAATAAATTGATTGATAATTTAATTAAGCAAATATAAAGTCAAAATATTTAATCGAAAATATAAATTAAAATATTTGCTTAAGATGACATAAGTTATAGAAATAAACAAAGAATAATACGAAATTCAAATTAAAAAAAAGAAATTATAACGTTTTACAGATACCGAAAAATAAACGAAAAATATTCTAAAATAGAAATAAAATACACTGTTTTGATAAAGGATATCAAGGTATTCAATTTATATATTCACTTTATCTATATTGAATTCTTCTTAATTTTTGAAATTGTAATATTAACACATTATTAATTATATAGTTTAATATTAAAATGATAAATTTTAATTTTATTACAAACAGAACATGTAAAAATCAAATAAACCAATACTAGTATGGAACACACAATTAATGTATTACTTATCATGTTTAAAATCTGTAATAATAGTATATTATTAATTTTATATTTTAATAGTATAATTAATTGGAAATATATATATATATATATATATATATATATATATACATATAACAACATTTAATACAAAACAAATAAAATAATGTAATACTTCACAATTTAAAATCTGTAATAATAATGAATCATTAATTTAATCTGTAATAATAGTATATTATTAATTTTATATTTTAATAGTATAATTAATTGGAAATATATATATATATATATATATATATATATATATATATATATATATATATACATATAACAACATTTAATACAAAACAAATAAAATAATGTAATACTTCTCAATTTAAAATCTGTAATAATAATGAATCATTAATTTATATTATAGTAGATTTGAAAAATATATATAAAAACCAAAATATTCTACAACGAAAAAAAAACCCAAGAAATATAATATAGTTAAAAAAGGAAACATAAATTTTTATAAAATTATAAATGTATGTTAAAAAAAGTTGTTTGTCAAATTATATTTTGTTTATTTTATTTTTAAAAGATTTAAACATATGTGTATGCTATATATAGCTAATATAGATTTTATTATATCATTTTTTAACAAATTCCATATATTAACTGATCTATTATTAATTGCATTACAATTATAATGATTTACTTTTAATTTTTTACAATTACCTCTAGTTCTACAATTATTCGAAATGTTAAGAATATCAGATATAATTATATCTATATAATTATTTGAAAATTTAAAAATAGTGGTTAGATCTAGTTTTAATCTTCTACGTTCAAGTGATTCTAATTTAAATATTCCAATCTCTCTTTATATGATTTATAATTAATATTTGATTACTTTGTATTTCATACACATATTATAATTAATCTTCTAGTAAATAATCTTTGTGCTCATATAATTTGAGACTATGAAATTTAAAAACTTGTGAAATATGTGAACAAATTATGGATGCATATTCTAAAATTGGTCTATAATAAATGTTATATGAATTTAATAATGCCCTATATAGAGAAATCTACAAAATCTACTATAGGGGATTTTTTTGTAATGCATTTAAAAATTGAATCAAAGAAAAATATGTTTTTTTTTACAGATATATCTGTTATATAAATATATAATCAATATGTTTATTAAATAAAAGGCTATTTTCAAATATGATACCTACATCTTTATAAAAATTAACGTTTTCTAATTGAATATTATTTATATAATATTTAGATGGAGTAACATCCTCTAAAGTTATAACTCCTTTATAACTACATATACGTATTTATAATTAAATATTTAATTTCCATTTATTTGCTCATTGTGAAAATAAATTTTAATTATTTTGTAAGAGATATTTCTCTCTCAGATGTGTAAGAAAAATATAGTATCATCTGCAAATTAATCAATAATAATTTTGAATAGAATATACTCATTACTATTATTAATGAATAAAATATCATTAATAAATAATAGAAATACAATTTGACCTATAACCTACCCGTGTGGTATTCAAGATTTTACAATAGAATTATTTGAAAAAGAATTTTCAACCCATGTAATTTGAGATCTATTCGATAACAAATTATAAGATTATATTATTATTTTATTAGATATACTGTATAATTGTAATTTATATAATCATATCTACGAATTTTGTATTATTAAATTCATTATAGCAACATATTTAACAATTATTTAATTGTAATTTTGTTGATCTTCCACTTAAAAATCATATTAATGTTGTCAAGTTAAAAATCAAATAAAACAATACTAAAATGAAATAATAAAATAATGCAATACTTATCAAAATATGTGAGAGTTATTATCAATTTTATATTTTAATAGTATAATAAATTTTAAACATATATATATCTAGCAGACTATCGTCTTATATATTTTCAATGCAGTTGTTTTTAAGTTAATATTATAGATTTTTAATATGTTATTTTATTTAGTTGTGTATTATGTAATAATTATAAATGTTAATTTCGTCTAGTGATTTTTGTGTTTTTAGTTAATGTTATTTAGTTTATTATATATTTTTAATTGGTTATATTTTTGTTTTCTTTTATGGAATGTTGATTTTATGAATATTGATTTTTGTGTTTTTTTATTTAGTGTTATTTAGTTTATATAATTGGTTAGACCAATGAACCGTCGCGTAGAAATAATATAATCTGAATTATATTAGATATAATAATATTATTTCATTTTTGATTATACCTTGACACGTGGAGGTTTGTAAAACATTATATTGTATTATTCCATATTGTAATTCTGTATATATGTTAAACAGCATTAGTGTATGGTTTTTTTGTTTTACTTTATAAATAAAGAGTAAATACAACGTTCCTCTATCATTTTGAGTGGTGTTATATTGCAAACACTTATTTCGGCCACTCATTATTACATATATATATATATATATATATATATGTATATATTACTTGTATACATGCGTATGAATAGGATTTTTAAACGTACGCTATTTAGCGATTGGTAAAATAATGAATCGCGTAGAAGTCTTACATCATTAACGTAATAAACAAGCGTCGTATATTTAGATGAATATAACCTATCACACGTGTTATGTGACCTATATTAGATGTACTGCTTTATTAATAAGGTGTATCACTAGGTTCAGTCCGTGCCGGTAACGATGGATCATAACGTAACGGAATCGATGAATATGACTGCGAGTTCGGGATCGAGTTCCGTGGCCTATATTGTGGACAGTGTCCTGTTCGTCATCTCGCTGGTCGGAATGGCCGGCAACTCGGTGGCCATGTTCATACTGACCTCTAGCGTGAAGATCCGCAAGTCGAGGTCGTACATGCTACTGATGAATCAGTGTTTGTTAGACTTCATGATCTCCATTCTATCGATCATATACTTACTGTTTAAGAACTTCGGCGACTGGTCGAGCATGACCGGAAGTTGGGACTTATTTCTCTGTCACGTGATCTACAGTCAACTCTACATAATCATGATGATATTCGCGTCCTCTTACAACTTAGTAGCGTTGTCCATAGAGCGAATGACCAGCGTGGTGTGGCCCGTATTTCACAAGGTCAGATGTACCCGAAGGATGACCTCTATCCTGGCGGTAACAACGTGGGTATCAGCATTCTTCATAAACACCGCTTTCTCCCTTCCGGTTAACGGTATAAATCCTGCTAATCGGAAATGCTACTACTGGAACAACTTCCATTCTCAAATCCACTCCCAAATCTATTCGGTTTTCACCAACTCTTTCTCGGTCCTCTTCCCGTTACTCATGATGCTGATATCGTACGCGATGATGTACGCTAGCATCTCGTCGCGACGCATGGGCTCCGGCGTTAAGTTGAACGTAGCGCGCATGCTCGCCACATGCGTTCTATTGTACGCGTGTTGTAACCTTCCCAAGGTCACGCTGGTGTTGATATCACGGTTCACCTCGAATAACATGTTCCAGAGTAAGCTTTTCATCGTCGGCATTATCATGATGCAGATGAACTCTATAGTTAACCCTTTCATCTACAGTCTCCAGTACATGGACTACAAGACAGAATTGAAGAGGCAGTACAGAAGGATACTAGGGAGGATGAGTGACAAGGTGAGTGTCAGCGAATTAGTGGACAGTACGACGAGAAGTTCAATGAAACACACCAACTAGAGAATATAGTTAACCAATTAGTATTTTATTATCGTTTATATATATATATATTAGTGCTGTAAAATTTCAAAAACTGGTTTTTCTCGAGAACTTCAAATCTTTGAAAAAATATCAAGTTTTCAAATTATCAAATTTATGTATGTTCTCGAGAACTTCAAATCTTTTAATAATATTTAAAAATAATTTAACGAAGAAAAAAATCAGATATTAATTAATTAATTTATATTAATAATAAATAAATTAATAAATAATAATTATTAATTAACAATAATAATTAATTTATAAATAATTATTAATAAATTAGAATTGAATAATTAATAATTATTAAAATAATATATAATTAATAAGTAATAATATATAATTAATTATTATTAATTAATAATAATAATTTATACATAATTATTAATTAATTAATTATAAATGTTAATAATAATAATTATAATAATAATTAATAAGTGAATACTTTAATATTCTAATAAGCCTATATCTCAGTAATTAATACCATAGCATATATGCTATATATAGCAAAGGCTATAGCCTTCATGCTAAATATAAATATTGTACCTGGCATATATATATATAATAATAATAAAAATAACATCAGATAAAGTACACACTGTCATAGATACTATGATTATATTTTAAATATGTTTTAATATATGTGGCATAACTGATAATCAAATTAATAGTATAGTTTTTAATATTAATATATTATTTGTATACACTTAATGGGTTAACCCACATTAATGGACATTTTAAAATAGTTAAAAGAAACTTACTAAATGATGATGTTAATCGATAGTTACCCGAACAATTATCCAAAATGATACCCGAACCGAAACAAAATTAAAAATAAATATTTGAGATCATCAAATCTTTCCGAATACCCGTAAATTGAAGATTTAAACCGAACCGAAAAAAAAGATTTGATATTTGATATTTGAGATTTGAAATGTTATAGCATTAATATATATAAGATATATTTATATTCTACTTATGTTTATACTTATTTATACTTATACTTATATTTAACTGTTTATTAGTTCGTATTTTATTATCATTTTGATTATATATATACATTTTTTGTGAATAGCTTTGTGCTGAATCGGATGTTATTATATAGAATTATATATAATATATAATACATTTATTGAATAAAATAATATATATATATATATATATAATATAAATTTTAATTTATTTAATATGGATTTTGTAGAACCATATATTTGGTAGAATATTGTGTGTATATAAAATTGTTTGAGCAATAATTTATGAATCTCTTTATAAATGTCTGTATAATACATAATTATATTATGAATGTATATGATGATTTAATAAATATAACATAATTGTATTTGAAATTTTCTAGTAAATATTGACTTAATTAATAGACTATTTAAGTAATTGCGTTCACTGAAATATGGTGTTTTAATCAAGATAGATTTAAATAATAATTTATATATTTTTTATTGTATAAATATTATCTATCAAACCCGTTAAAATATCAATATACATATATATTGTTATTGTTATTGTTATTTTTATTTGGTGGAGTCCTTTCATCCCATCCAGGAACTTAGATTAAGTTTTCACTTATAACCATATATGGCTCTAATGTCCCTTCGAAGCCGCTCTCATGTTATAATATATATATATATATATTAACGTATACGTATAAACATATGTTTATATATGTTTATGACTTAATACAATTATATTCGTGTCATAAAAATATATTAATCACACTAATTAATAAATACATTGCACATTGCATATATCTGTATATCACATATGTTCTTTAAATAATGCTAATATTATTATAATAATAATCACTGATCTATTATTCTAGAAAGCTTTGATTATTGAAATGACCCTTTACCAAATGTATAGATGTATTTCGAACACACTAAGGATTTAACATTTTTAATTTTGTATAATATGTAGATAATAATCTACAACTAATTCATCGTATATCGTATGATCTTTCTTTATCGATGATTTATGTTGATTTTTCATATATGTATTAAACATATCTATGCAATATCTCTACATGTTTTTCTTAGTTTGATGATTTAGGTTCATATATATTACTCTTTTTCCTATCAATGATATCATACACGTTTTCCGAGCTACATCGAATTTCTTGTTACAAACGTTGCATTTGATTTCATCTATACTTACTTAAAGATAATAATATTGTCAGTCTTGTAAATATCGTGTAATATTTGCTGCATATTTTATTTCTGTGATGTTTTCTGTTATCTATATCTGCTTTATCGTATGAGATTTCCTTCGTTAGCATATGTCTGTTGTTTTCAATTGTATATACCCTACTGTATGATATTCCCTGTAATCGCGATAGTATTTGTTAATTACTCTCTATATAAAGTTTATTCATGGATATATGTTATATTATTAGAGTTTGTCGTTGTTTATTTCTATGATTCATTAAAATATTATATAATATTAATATTGAAATAATTTCTGATATCAGTATTATCTTTCAGTTTTTTACAGTCATATGAAGTATTTTTGCTTGAATTTTTCTATATTTTAGAGTGTATATATAATGTGTAATTTGTAATGTAATAAATATCCATGGACATTTGTATAGTGTGACTATGTATCAATTGACTATCCAACTGTTCTTGTATAGTTTTAGTGTATTGGTTCTTGTATAGTTTTAGTATATTGGACCTTGTATAGTTTTAGCCAATCTAGTTATTACAAAGCCATTTACGATAAATAATAACATATAACGATACTCGCGAGTAATCTAGGTTACGATGAATTATGATTAAATGTACACTTAACGTTATGTATTCACTATTACATCCGATTTAAATATTAACTAACAACTTATATGTATACTAAATATAAACAATATATATATATTTATATATATATACTTATCTTTCCAGGTCGAACTTGCTCGGTATAACATGACACGTTTTCTTCATACATCTCTGTCACCCATCGCCGTATTCAGTTCATCTGTAGTGCATCCGGTTTCGTCTCTAAGTTGTGCAGTATACGTCTTCTGCGGCCGTTCAGGTTTTCGTTGCCCATGTAGAGGTTCCCACATAAGCACTTCGCTGATCAGTTATTTTCTGCTTCGCCAATAATGTCCAGAGAAACGTCTCCTATATTCTATAATTGTAATCGTGATCTTCACGATATTTCTATATAATTCATTATTATACGTATGATCTTGCCATATTTTATTTAAAGCATCGCGTAGAATTCTTGTATATGCTTAGAAGTATATGATTCATTTATCTTTTTCTCTAAAGAAGATGTTAATGTCCATGTGATGGAACCATATCCAAGGGTCGATTCGACTGTGGCACCAATAAATGTGTCTTCAGCTGATTCAGAGAGATTATATTTCCATATTGATATCATATTGTTTAGTGCAGCCCAAGCCTGGACTATACTTACATTGACGTCATGATCAGTAGATGCGACATAGCTTCCAAGATACTTAATATCGTGCACTTGTTTTATGGTCATATCCTTTAAACTTTTTATACCATTATTATTGTTCTGGTTCAGAGATATATATTCCGTTTTGTCAGCGTTTACAAGTAATCCTATTTCAGCCGCGACTTCTTCAATATTATACAGCATCGTATTTGCATATTTAACGTTGTCTGACGTAATGGATAATCATCAGCATAATCAGTATTAGTTATGTATATTGTAGGATGTCAGCTACTCATTCAATTTTGTATGGTTAGGCCGAGATGTTTGTTATCATCTAATGATTTTCTCAAGACATAATCTAGACATATTATTAAAAGGAAATTTGCAAGCGTGTATCCTTGTAATACCCCAGTAGTGATCTCGAAATATGGTGTATCTCCATCTTAACCATTGGAATTGTATCTCGATAGAGTATCATAACTTCTTCTACTATTTCTGTGGGTATTCCATACGCACGCGTACTCTGCAAAGAGAATATTTTTCATTTTACAGCGATATATTGAATCAAATGCTTTGGCGAAGTCAACAAATAATAGTGTGACCGGTAGATTATTTGATTTTATTCATTCAATTATACGTCGGATTGTAAATATTTGTCCTGTAGTTGATCTATTCTAGCGGAAACCGTTTTTATTTATCTGTAGTATAACTTGATTTCTTGTCTTATGCGATTTAGGAGCATCACATTATACATTTTTGCTGCAATGGACGTTAGGGTTATACCTCTATAATTGTTGGTTTGAGAAATGTCTTCTTTCTTCGGGAACGGTAAAAGAAAAACTTCAATCTATCTTTTTATTTGATTTTTTATATACGCTGTCACAGAAAGTTAGCAATATATTTCGATTTTTTTTGTTTAAAAACTTCATCTGGGATTTCATCTAATCCGCAATCTTTGCCATTATTGATGCTTTTAGTTGCATTGTCAAGTTCTTGTATAGTGAACCGACCATTTTTGATATTCAACTCATTATGTATTGGTAGTATCTCTTTATCATCATCATTATGTTAAGTGGACTTCCGATCAATTCTTGTGAATGGTTATGCCA
This sequence comes from Osedax fenrisi, assembly GCA_964019155.1. Classification (NCBI taxonomy): domain Eukaryota; kingdom Metazoa; phylum Annelida; class Polychaeta; order Sabellida; family Siboglinidae; genus Osedax; species Osedax fenrisi. Next base: position 70,013,948 of record OZ025241.1, on the reverse strand, counting down.
TAGTTTGATTATCTCTTCATTATTAAATGCTTTAAGTTTTGCGCTAATTAAGTTCTTTCTACCACTTATTTCACTTACAATTTTCCATGCAATAGAATATTGTTTGTATACTGCTGCTATTTTGATATTGTTGATTTTTCTGTTGATATACTTAATCTATTCTGCCTCATATGCAGAAGTAAATTCTTCTTTTTTTTTAAATGTTGTTTGATTTTTAGAAGATATTTGTGAATCTTTAAATTATTCTGCTGTCTTTAAATACTTGAGATTTTGATAGATGCCATGGTTTTCGCAAGGGCCCTTTTCTTCTGTTTTGGCTTAAATCGTATATATTTAGCAGATGATTCTTTGCATGCAGTTTCAAAGTAGGTAGTAGTACCTATATGTATTCTATGTTGGCTGATATTATTTCTTCATTATTTTGCAGAGCTTCGAAACTGTTTTTAACTTCGATTATGAATTTATTTCTTATATCGGCATTATTTTTTAAATTACTTCAGTCATATGACTTTATTATATTAGATTTATTTGTATTAGCTCGTAGTGTTAGTTGTATATTGTATAATGCGGTGGCACTAATACACGAATTATATGCTCGGCAGTTTTTTTGCACTGTTTTACCACTTCTTATTTATCAAAACATAATCACGTTGAGTTAAGGTCTAGTTTGGTGCTTTATGTGTCCATAATTGTAAAACTTTTTTCTGGAAGTGTGTTTTTAAACGTAGCAGGTTATTTTCATATATGAAGTTGTGTAACATATTGCCATTTCTGTTATCATTTGTGTGATAGGAGAAATTATAATTATTTAGCTGATTAAGTTGTGTATTGAAATCACCTCCTATTACTAGCATATTGTGTTTGGGTATATGTCTTGTGAGGGATGCCAATTCCAAATATAATTGTTAAACTTCAAGTTCTTCGCTCACATTTGTTGCATGATATTATAGTGATATTTTGATTTCTATGGAAAGTAAACATCATTATTCTTGGTTGTATAATTTCAATATTAGAGAGAGAACTATATGCTTTTTAATTAACGAGTAGATAAATTCCACCTGTAGCATCATTTACACTGTTTTTCTATTATGAGAATGTTATTAGTTTCCAATTGCCATAGGGTTGTTCTTTTAGGATGATGTCATCATGTATGAGACTATGTTCTTGAATACATATACTATCTTGACCTTTATTTTCGTCAGAGGTTATTAATTCTGGTATTTTTACAATTTTTTGTAGAATCTTTATATTGAAGGGTGAAATCCTATATATTTTGTCCTTCAATATTCTATTTTGGTTTTTGATCTCAGTATCTAATATATTTAAGTATATATATATATATATATATATATATATATATATATATATATATATATACTTAAATATATTAGATACTGATATCAACGTTATGAATACCTTACATACAATTGTCCAACTTTCCTCCTACGTTACAAACTATACCCATAGTTATATTCGTGTAGTTATAATAAAATTATACCTATCATATGATATTCCTTTCTTATTTTTATTCTTCTGGCCCAATTAACCTATCAGATTTTAAAATAATATATAGATATATATATATATATATATATATAATTTTCATCTACTCTATCTTCCTATATATTTTATATTACCGATATTTACGTAAATTATTGTATTTGCTAATCTTCTTTAAATATGCTATAATTACCACAATACTCAATAAACCCTTATTTTATCCAAATATAATCACCAACTATCACCTTATTTAACAATTTCCATTTCTCAACAAAATTCTGGAACGTATTGCTGCTATACAATTGAATATATTTATGACATATAATACGTTATATAATATATTTCAGACTGCATATTTATATGAAGATACTCAACTGAAACCTCAATATAATAAATAATCTATAAAATGTAGGTACTATAAACTACCTACTCTAAAGCATCTCCATCCGTGCTCGGGTGATGATGTAAACTTTGGAAGAACCCTTTAAACTCATTTCTGGAATAGATTAGTAACTGAATACATTAGTTGAAACGATATCCTTAGGAATGTTATGTCTACATTTCAAATATTGATTGCATTGCTTATATAACTATATTTGTATATATTCATCAGCATAGTATACATTTAGCTGGAGTAATAATCTACTAATATAATATATTTCTTATATATTTATAAGTATGAAGATCTGTTCCGACAATCAACAAAGCTTTTTTTGGTATATGTATGTTATGCATTGGAAATATAGTTATTTAACTATTCATTAAAGATGTTATACAATTTCTTTGCAAAATATGTGTTCTTCCGATATTTGTATAATCCATGTACAACCCTAAGTTTAAATAGTTTATTTTAATATTATATTATACTCTTAATTATTCTTATTTTCTAAAGATTCAAATAAATACCAGGAATAAAAGTAGATTCTATAAGTTGAATTACTTCCAATACTACATTAGAAGCGTATATTTTCTTGGAAGGATATATTGATAAAAATGCTGATCCTTGATTCAATTATGCAGATAAATATATCTACCAAATATATCTTCAAAGATATTCTAAATCTTTGTATTATTATAAGGATTTTTCAAGTTCTTTTTTTCTAAAAGTGTATAATTAATGATTAGTGATCTATTTCTACTATGATTATCTAAAATAAATGAACATCCCTAGTACCAAAAAGACTCCTAGAGTATATGTATCTATTATTGCGTAATTATTTTCATCAATAGTTAGAAAATTAATAACGGCTTATATCATTCTTCTGTTTTCTTCCGAATCAATTTGTGAAATAAATGATATGGTTCCGTGAGTATATGAACTATCTTTCGTAATAATTGTGTTTTTTTTCGAGTCAAAGTGTATTAACATAGTATTCTAGTAAAGATTGTTTAGGGGTTTAAAACACTATATTCTTGAAATATATCCCAAAAGCATCGTATATCTTTTTGCAATAGCTCTTTTATTGATTCGCTTACTTTTACTATTTCATGATTAAATATTTAATATTGATTAATCTATCCATTAATCTATTTATCTCTGGGAGCTGAAGTTAATCCAAAAGTTAATTTAATATAACAATAACGTACCAATGATATTAAAATGTTGTCAATTTATGGGAGTTTTCTTCTAATAGTATTTGACAGAAACTAGAATTTCCATCCAGATTACTGAATATTCTACATTAATTGTTGCTAATCTACTTTCAATCTTATCATAGGGTAAACTTACATCTTCATTTCCTTATTAAATGTTTTCATATCGGTATATACGTCATATATGGTTATTTATATTTCCTTTGAGGGCCACTATCATTGGACTTTACTACTACTACTACTACTACTACTACTACTAC